>CM077141.1:15815838-16318338 GCA_039645545.1 Dendrolimus houi
TTTGAAAGTGCATGAAAAACATGAAAAACTTCTTGTAGCTATTTGTGACAAATTCGATGTTTGGTGATGCTTCTAAGCTCATGTTTATTACTTTAATGCCTCAAATGTTATAGCAATTCAAAGTTACGAAAATCAACTTATTTCAATGATTACGTTAACTTACTTTAGTTAAATACATTTTTTTCTTGATTTCCCTTAATATAAAGTAGAATCTTGTGGATTACTTATTGAAATTCATGAAACTACCATTTCTTTTAAATCATTTTTAGTTGGTATTCAGTTAATTTATAGAATAACCGACCACATTTGTCGTTTGTCCTTCTGTGCAATTATATGTCATAGACCGATACTCTGGTAATGAGTATAAAATATTAACTAAAGATTTAAATGTACGTTAGTTAGTGGCAAGATCAAAAATAACCTCTAAACATTATTTACAAAAAGGAAATTAATGTATTTTCTAGTATATTTTTTAACATTTTTGAGGGTACTTTTAAAACTTAATTATAACGATTAGTTTTCATGGAACAACGGTAAGGCTACAAGCAAACTGTGTTAAATAATGATTATATCATTTGAGGCATCAAAATGCAATCCAACATTGAAACGCAAACAAAAGTTAATATCTGTCATTTTTATTACTGGACTAACAAGTTATTATTTATGTAAAACTATTAGTTAAAAGTTTAATATTAAATAAAGTTACTTAACGGGATAACTATTTCTTAAACTCCCTGTGAATCATAATTCAAGCCTGCCACTTAACAGATTTAAAAGCGTATATAATAAGATTTTTTATATTTTTTACTCTGACATGTTGACCACTGCATACACAATAACTGCAGTGTTCAAAACGACAGAACAAAACTGTCAAAATACATACGTGTTTAAATCTGTCAAAACAAGTACAAATTGTGTCATCGTCATCATGTCTCTTATATAAATTTGCGTTTCAATATTGTTTTCTTAATATTATCGCCCTTTCATTCATCTCGTATTAAACATTCGATCTTTCATAGTAATCTTGGTAGAATTTCTTTAATTCGAAACGTGTTTTTCTAAAATTATGGCAAAAATATTATCATGTAAAATATGCTCTACGGAAAATGCAATACACTTTTACACTAATAAAAAAAATTGAAGTGTCTGTTTGTGATTTCAAAACGAACTACAAAATATAAGTGGAAAATGCTAACGACGCCTGAACTTAAAATCATTTTTTTATGTTTATGTTTTTCAGTCTCTCTCAAATATGTCCAGAAACAGCTCAATGGAGTCAACATCTTTTTTGTAACACAATTCCATCTCTTACAAGGTTTAATATAATGATGTGTAACTCAGCTCTTAGATCTGAGGTTGAGGGAGGACCTCGTTTCGCCTCGCGAGATACTCAGGAGAGACATTCAGAGTAAGCAGAAGAAAGATCCCACAATTCAACCGCTTCATCGAAGTGTTTTAATAGTAATGTAAATCGGATATTGCGACTATCCACAAAGTATCACCTCATTCATTTTTCAGCCAACCTTGTGTGTGGGAGAGGCATACTCGTTAGAGCCTTATTCACATACATCACTTCTTCTCATTTACAATTTAACGTGCCAAAATAAACGAAATCATTTTATATCTAGCAGTGCTTTGAAATTATAAAAGACTATAAATTTTAAAGTGTTTCAATATATATTAAATAACACTCTCACTTCATCTCGACGAGGCCCTTAAGCGTGCGAAATATCACTAAAATAGACCAATTTGTAAACAATTAAGTGATTTATAATTAAGATAAGTTTATGGCATTTTTTCGCTTAACGAGATACTCACGATAGGCACAATAAGTTAGACGAGTTTATGTACAGCGCATCACTTTCCTTATTCTTCAATCAACCTCGTAATATGAAAGAGTCATACGCATTCATTCCGTATCCACGCACATTTCCAATCGCTCATTATTCTAACGCGCCGTAATAAACGAAACAATATTCGAAATCGTAACGGCTGGAAATCACAAATGAGGTGGTTCAACGACTCACTCACGGCACCTCAAAGAGGTGCCTCACTCGCGAGCGACACAACACTACGCAACATTCGAAATAGAGAGATTCTACCATCGCAAACGGGCTTAATCTAATTACCTGTACGTCGTTCCCGGCGAGGGTCTTCAGCCTAGTGTCGGTCATGCCGTGCGGCAGATTCGCGATATGGGCCACATATCCGATTTCCGTATCCAGTAGCATATCGTCATCGATATCCGACTCGCTCTCGTATTCGATCTGCGTGTCCTCGTGCTTCTTGATGACGATGCGAGTGCTCTCGGCGCCGATCGCGGTGCGCACAGCCCTACTGAATATGCCGGCGTTTGGTTGGCTGGGATCGGAATCGATACGAGCGAATATCGATTTCTCTTTTGGCGACACTTGGATCTTTCTCTGGAGTATCACGCGACGATTCGATTGGCTACTAGATTTTTTTGTATCGTCTTTCGCGTCTCTCTCTTGCTGTTTGACAAATACGTTTATTAATAGAGATAGATTGTATTGTTACGACCGACAAAGACCAATGCGCAACTGCAGATTATTACCTTTTCGGCATTTGGACATTTTTAGTTTACCTTATGTTTAAAATTTGTAATCAGAAAACAGCCTATTGTGTATTGTACTCGTTTATGGCCGTTTGCAGGCATAATTAGGCAGGTGTACAGATTACGAATTCTAAGAAATTCGATCTACGCGGGCGGGCAGCCATATTCTATCGGTGTAGTATATAGCAATAGCCCAATGGGGAGATCGGCAGTCTAGCGATGGTCACAAGCGAAACAAGACGTGTGTACATTCGATAAGCTATATAGTGATGAACTTTGCTCGTGTTATTGAATCGTGTATTACGTTTGTACTGGTTGTGTCCAGTTATATTTGTACCTGTGTTATAAGTGTTTGTATAGTTCTAATAAATTCTATAGTAATTCCAACGGCATTTTAATTCGAGTCCCGCACTCGTAACAGTATATTGTAGTAGCATATTTGATGTACAATTTTAACCTGACATTGTTTTTTAGATTAATTTTCGTGCATTTTTATTTTGTTTGCATGAGTTCAGCAGAGAGTAACTTGTAACACTGGAGGTGCTACCAATTTGCTTTCGCTCTCTAAAGGGAGACTGGTTGTTTCAGGAAATTGTATTCTTTCTCCGCTTCTGGACGTTTTAACGGTTTTAAATTAGATTAGGCGGCTTCCATAGAGTAAATAATAAACATTAAATAATTAAAATGAACAAGTTGGGGGGTAAGATAAATAATAACTATCATTGTTCGATAACACTTGTCTTCCGTGTTTAGGGCTACTGAAAAGTGGCTGAAACGTCGGAATTAAAATAAAGCAAAACACAAAAATTTAAGAAAATACTATGTATTGTGCTTGCCAAAACATATAAAAATTGCATCAAAATAATTTAATATATGAGAGAATTACAGTATCGCTTCCAATAAGTTAAATAAATAGTTTTGAATTGGCATTTCGTTGAAGTTCATGGCAGTTGCAAAATTTCTTGGTATTTGTATTTTAATAGATTTTGAAATTGCATAGCTGAGATACTGGAGTGTGATAAGGGTTTTTTTTTTATTAAAGGTGTTAACATCCAAAAAATATTTTGGTTTAATATAAATATTTTGAAATGAAAAAGTATCGGAATAAAAGACAACTGAGAGACAAACTATATTATTAGCTGTAGTAAATTATATTAATTATTACCTGTTTATTATCAAAAGTAATCCTCTGTCGTGGTTTGTTTGACGTTGATTCAGTCTTGGATTTAGTCTGAAATTACATTTTGAAATTATCTTCATGTCGTATGTTAATGGGAGTCGTCGCTGACGCCCGTCGCTCGCTCAGCTAGCAGCGAAGCGTCAGGCGCACACGGGAATATAAGGTGTAGCTCTGGAGGCTTCATTTCATTTCGCTTACAACGGTCATTGGTCTCTCTCTCTCTCTCAAACACACACACTCATTCTCACTAGCGCTAAGTGTTTATGTTTAGTTTGATTTTAATATTTTCTTAAGTTTTCGCGACTACGTATACATAACGGTTTTCGGCGCGGTAATTTATTAGCAGTAAAATGGCCGAAATGTCAGAATAATAAAAAATCAAATAAATTACCAGGCTTAGAACCGTTAAAACGTAGTTTTATTGCGTCTTATTTCAGTTATGAGACTAGCATGCGAGTGCGAAACTTCGGTAGCGTTGCCATGAGAACAACGCATTTGTTCGTGAACGCACCGCCACCCTTTTCACCATATTCGTCTATTGCGATAAAAAGCAAGTGTTGATCTGGATCCGGGTTTAAGCTAGTTCTGTGTCCAGTCTTCGTGTAGTTTCCACGTGATGCTCTTACAGACAGACAGACAGACGCGACAATAATTCTAAAAGCTGCATTTACGGAAGCTGCTGGTCCGAATTAGTTCCCCTGGTTATTAAAAATGATATATTTCTAATATAAATTTAATTAGATTACAATTCATTATTACTATCAGAATTGAGAGGTTTACTGAAGCGAGAAAGAAGACTTTCATGACCAAACATGACTTTTATACATTTACTAGCTTCTGCCCGCAACTTCGTCCGCGTGGTATAGTTAAAAAATCCCCGATTTTGAAACATTGTTCATTGGTGCTCTGATCCTATTGGTCTTAGCGTGATGATATATAGCCTTCCTTGATAAATGGGCTATCTAACACTGAAAGATTTTTTCTAATCGGACCAGTAGTTCCCGAGATTAGCGCGTTCAAGCAAACAAACAAACAAACTTACGCTACGTTACGCTAATTGTATATACAACCATACCTTATTTGTTTTCCTTCCGGCGACGTCGACATCAGTTTTAGTGGAACTGGTCACCGTTGGACGCGATGGGGGGGACTTTTCATTTGCTGAAAAAATAATTAAATTCATAATAAAACTACGTTTTAACGGTTTTAAGCGCGGCAATTCATTTCATTTTCATTATTCCAACGTTTCGGCCACTTTTAAGTGGCCATGATCACGGAATACAAAAATGTCAAGTGTCAACGAGTATTGTTTAAAGTTTTATTTAGCGTACCGCCAACTTGTTCAATTTAATTATTTAGTTTTAATTTTGTTTATGGTTATTATTTACTCTATGGAAGCCTAATCTTATTTTAATACAATTCCATTATTTGATTAAAAACCGTGTTTTTACACAATGCAAAAGATGGCATCTTATTACATTGATCGCATGCTCCTGGCGGGCATGCAGATTGCACATCATTTACATTCACTTATACATTTAAAATGCAATTATTTCGAAAGAATCTAACATGTAAATACGGTTTCTTAGAATTAATTTTACTTAAAATGTTGTATAAATTAAATTATGTCCTACCCTATTACATCTAATTATGTTAATATTGTACTAATAAAAATTATGTACAATAAAGAATAAGAATAAATAATTGCCTCTGTGGTTGAGCGGGCTAAACCTTTGCCGGCTTACCTCACCGCAACGCAGAGGCTCCGGGTTCGATTCCTGGTATAATAAATTTCGGAAACGTATTTTCTCCGTTATTTACTATGGTCTGGGTGTATGGGATCGGCCCCAAAATGGTCCGTTGTATATTACCCATAACACAAGCATAACTTGTTTAATTTGGGGATATATAGTGTGTGTTTGTCTGCCGATTTATTTATTTAGAGTTATTATGAATTAGTACAAATAATTAAAACTAAAAATAAAATCTAATACAATAAAAGAAAACTTAACTTACTTCTCTCAGTATTCTACCCATAGTCCCTCAACACTATAAGAATACTGAGAAAAAATATTATTCTTAATATTTTCATCATATTTGTTAAATACAATTTAGGATTTTACCCTTTAAATACTCGTCAACTGAGTAAAACACCTTACCTATTAACGATTCTAAAACATTTTCTTTAATAAATTAAAATTTATTTAATTTGTGTGGGAAACATACAATAATTAATATTTTTAAATATAAAACACAAAATAAATGCATATATCAATCAAGTTTTCACTAAAAAATTATTTATATAAAAAAAAATGGCTCAAAAAGTTAATTACAAAAAAATACAATTATACGACAATTACATAAAATGTCTATTTAATTTACATTAGGTTAGGTTAGGTTTCTTATCAAATTATTGTATAGCCTCACTGTTATGCTTACAACGCTCTTATCGAATAGGGCGAATGCATTCATGTCGTCAAGTCAATCAACAAACACGTTTAAACAAAAATCTCATCTAGAAAAGACAGATAGATATATTTCGCTCTTTCTTTTAGCTCTTCAATTGAATAGATTCACAGAGTGGAAAGTGGAACGACGCCTCTCAGTAATGTGACGCACACGGAGAAATTCTAATTCATGTCCCCCACTAATGTACACAAAAAATATATATATATTCACTTCTGTGATATTTAAGCTGTACAATTTTCAAACCTAGCAAGTGGTTCCCAAGAAATCTACACAACATCAAAAAAAATATCATGAACTTCAATAATACGTCACTCCAAAACAATTTATTAAGCTTATTAGGAGCAATATCAAATTTTGATAGTTTTTCACAATACATCAGCATGTTGTTACAACCTAAGCGCCGACAAAGACAAATTCCACGTACAGATTTGTAGAAGCACATTTATTACCCGTCGGCATTTGAGCTAATAACATTGAAACTATTATAATTCTTTTATGGTCGTCGTCTTTTGTTTACTTATTTATTGGCATTCGTTTCTAGAGAACAGCCTATTGTTGTATTGTAATCATTAACCAGGTGTTACGGGTTTTAAAGTACAAGCTGATTCTAGGAAATTCGGTCCATGTGGCCGAGCGGGCACATTGCACTTGTGCAGGATAAAACGATGGCCTGATGAAGGGAGGGAGGCAGACGAGCGAGAACCACGATCGAAGCGCGACGTGTGTACTACAATCTGGAATCTAGTAGTGACGGACTTTGCGCGTTTTGTTGAATTACGACCTTCTGCATTACGTTTGGACTTGTTGTGTTCGGTTATATTTGTACCTGTGTTATACGTGTTTGTATAGTCCTAATAAACTCTATAATAATTCCAACGCCATTTTAATTCGAGTCCTGGAACTCGTAACAATAGACTTAAGGTCACTCAATATAACCACAAACATTCATTTAAAAAACAACGTCAGTTGGTGGTCCATCCACAAATGACGTCACAGGAATTTCATGATTTTTTGACCCCCTCCCCCGTCCTCAGCACAGCTGGTCACATCCGTGAGACTCCTCCCTCCCCAGTGTGACATCACAAAATTTGCAATTTTACAACAAGAAGTTATTAAATTAAAAAAACAATTCCATAATTAATTTTACTAGTGAACATTGTAACTTTTGTAGTTCACTAGTAGTGAAATATTTTATATACTACTATACACTTCTATAATCACAGATTTCGCCAGGGCTACAAAAACAAAAGAGTATATATGCGTGTGTGTGTCAAATACATGGTAGTGTGTCTAATGTTGTTTTTATTGATTTAATGTATTTTTACGTATAATTAAAAAAATATTAGCATTCTGCACTCCTTCTCTATATAAATTATAAGTGTGCGAAATGTCATACTCCTCCGTCCGCGCAATCTTCGTAAAAAGGGGTACAAAGTTTTTACTTCACGTATTAATATAATGATTTCCATTTAAATCATTTAAACACTATGCACATGTATATATAGAGTTGAAAATATTTTGAAGTTTTTCCTTAATAATTCAAATTTCGTGTTTTAAAGCTTAATATAAATTATATATATTAAAGTTTGAAATGTGACGTCACGAAATTTAGGTCCCCTCCCGCCCCTTGTCACACACAGTCACACTTCGTCGACCCCCCAAAAACGTGTGACGTAATTTATAGATGCCCCTTGCTAGGTTTCGAAATTACACAATAAATGACTGTGATATAAGTGCAAAGACAGACAGACGCATTTCGAATTGGTTCCTTTTACCAAAACGGCTATCGAAACCTAAAAATATTGTATAAATATTGAAATATTTGCTTGCAAATTTTATTAGTTTGTGACTCACCCTTTCTCTTTCTATCTTCTCTCTCTTTATTCTCGTTGAAGACAATCTTCTGCCTTTGCGGTTTCTTGGACTCACTGCTCGTCGTTTTTGGGGGTAGTTTCGAACGAAGATCGACTTGAGGCTTGGCTTTTGGTGGCTCGGTTCTTAAAAAACATGAATAAAATAAAACATATAAAACAGTAGCTCTTGCCCGCGGCTTCGCTCGCGTCTATGTTATCCCACAAGAACCGTACATTTTTCCGGGATAAAAAGTAGTCGGTGTACTATTCCAGGCTATCTAATATATAATCCATCTCTGTGCCAAAAGACATTGTCCATTTGACTACAGAGGATTCCCTCACTTCAAAAATGATTGTCCAACAAAGATATTTATTATTTACAATAGGTAATTTTACTTCTTGTCTATCCAAAGGTTGTAGTGGTAATATTTGTTTCTGTAAATATATCTTTGAACAGACAATAAAGCATATCCATTCATTAATTCATAGGTAATTAAATATACTTTTTAGAACAAAATAACAATTGTTTAAAAATAATTTGATAATCTTAAAATATAAGAAATTTTCATTTTTAATACAATCGTAGAAATGAAAAGTGCCAGTTTTTGTAATTCAAAATGGCGACGCTGTGATTGGTCGTAGGGCTGCCACTCGTGTAGCTCAAATAACTCACCGCGCCCTCGTTATTAAGGTCATTTTCGACGTCGTTAACATATATTATTGATTTTGATAATAAAGTTGAGACTTGGGCACATGTAACGTGTGATTTTTTAAGCGTAGTTTATTTTTTAAATCGAATAAAACACCCAAATTTGCATCATATATTCAAAATTTTTATTGGAATTGATAAATTGGCCTTTGTCATTTACGTTTTAAAGATAACTTCATGTAAATGTTGTCCGCGGCTCCGTTTCAAATGGTCCATTCGGAAGGTCCAATTTTTCGTCACTTTTTCGAGCATTTCGGCCTGTATTCCACGTAACGTATTACACGTGTAATGTTATCCTGTAAGGCTTCAATCGTGGTCGGCTTGTCCACATAGACTTACGATTTTACATAACCCCACAAGAAATAATCAAGAGGCGTTAAATGGCATGATCTTGGCGGCCAACTCGCAGGGCCATTTCGAGAGGTAAGCTGCTCACCAAATTCATCCTTCAACATGTCCATTGTTTCACGAGCTGTGTGGCATGTGGCACCATCTTGATGAAACCACATGTCAACCAAATTCAACTCAGCCAACTGGGGCAAAAAAAGTCAGATAACAGCACGAATTGTTGATTCACCAGGTCGATTATGACGACCATAATATGATCGTAACGAACGATGCACATTTTTCACAGAGCACAAATTTTGATATATAAATTTCAACAATTTGCAATCGTTGCTCGTTTGTAAGTCTTTCCATGATGAAATGGCAGAGTATACTGAAAACTTTTCACTTTGACAGATGACGTTTGGACGCCATTACCAACCAGTGCTGCCAATCTGAAAAACTTAACTCTTAAAAAATCATCCGTTATTTAGGAACGATATCCTTTTCTGTTGAATATGAAACGAATGGCGGCTTATTTTAAGTAAGATATTTAAATATTTTGTTTATACAGCTGGTATTATAAACTAAAGACTCGCCTTTCGTGTCACTACACGTTTCGCTTCAGCTCTACGGAACTAAAGGACTAATACGGTTCTTCTAAGCGAAAGAGATATACCTCTCTTTGTCTTTTAGTGAGCCATTTCGTGACGAGTCCCTCACTCATATGGCATATCGTCTGAGGGCCTCGAGATTACGTTATTATAAAACAGTAATTTGTTTTTTCAAAATTCTCTGAGTTGACCTGACTTTGCTTTTTATGATTTACGGTCTTTTCCACTTTGAACTTAAACTTTTTTGAAACAAAACTGCTAAAACATTTTTTGTTTTGTTTATTTTCACACGATAAAAAATAGTGAGGGAGAGATAATGATGTGCAAGAATATAGCATGAATTAGTATGTCTCTTTCACACATAAGCATACTAACAAGGTAAATCGAATGACGCATTGTGGGTAGTCCTGGACTCGCTCAGATAAATTATAGTTGAAACAGTTGCGAGATCGGATCCTTTTTCACATAATTTTAGGTAACTTACAAGTAATTCGCGAGGCGAAATGAATTCCTCCCTCATCCTCAAACCGAAAAGGTCAGTTACTAATCGTTCCTACATCCTTCTAGCGCCCACGGTCCTTAAAAAAGTACTTCAATAAAGCCAAACACCAAACCCAATTTCGTCAAATGAACGCCCAGGGTACTATTCTAAGTACCCCAACTTTAACCATTGCTACTAATTCCAATTTAACACCTTTTTATAAAGTGATATCTCCGAACGTATGTTTGAGGTTTTTATTTGTCTACGACCAAGCTACAGTGCAAAACAAAAGCAAAAGAAATTTGTCTTTCTTGACTTAACATCGAACAAGATCGTCGAGTGTGAAAATAAATCTTAATTTATTCACGAAACCTTTACAACTTGTGTTGATATGCTTATCAAAAATAGGTGTTTATATACTATATTTGCTGTTTACATCGAAACTTTATATGGATCTGAGATATAGTGAAAATTATCTTAATTCTAAATTTAACACCTTTTAATAGACCTTTGGGTTAATAAGGACTATCGTGATTGTTTCGAATGATTTAAATAAATAATAATAAAACAAATGTTTCTATTAATTTTAAAGCATTTTTTTGTTCATTGAGGTTATTAAATTCGTTTTAAGCATAATTTCATTTTTGATTTTTATGAAGGTAGTTGGAAAAAATTCATGTTGTAAATGTTTGTTGTTTTAAGTTAGTGCTTTTGACCCAAAGGCCTACCAAAAGGTAACCTACTTTTGTCCTTTTTTCCTTCTCGTTTACCTGATACAAGAAAAAAATATCATACTTGTGCGATTACTGTAAGGTACAATTTTTAAAGTTCAAAGTCTTGGGTTTTCGCCATTGAGACCTTTTTTAAGTACTTTGGGCTTTTACTTCTCTCAAAAGCGTTGAAAAACCTGGGCGTCAGGAGGATATACGAACGTTGAGTAAACTAAAATGAGCTAATTAACCGAAAAAGAGCTAGATCAATAGCTTAGGTGGCAGCCCTAGTTGAACGGAAGTAAACACTCCATATAAGGCCATGACCCGTTTTGTCAATTAAGATGGAGGGTATCGTAAGAAGTGAAGATACTTGTTTATTTTACGAAAAATGATTCCTCGTTTTTAAATGATACATGAACTATTTTTGTATGTTTTTTAAACATCATCATTAGTTTGGGCGCGCTGTTTTGGGCAATATCACTTGCAAAATATGGTAATTATTATGTTTTACTTCGCACCGACTGTTGTAGAAAATATTTTTTGTTTGCTACTTACTTCTGAACTCTTGTTTCTATTTTGCTAGAATTTTTATCTTTTCAGCTATCGGAATAAAAAGAAAACTTACTTTTCAGTCTTCTGCTTGAACCTCCCAGTGTCCTCGTCGTCGGATAGTATCCCGTCGATGTCTCCCAAAATGAGATCCAGGTCGTCGTCGCTGTCCAGCCAGTCCCTCTTCCTCTCCTTCTCCACTTTAGGAGGGAGCGGGGGGGTCAACGCCCTCTCCGGGGAAGGAGGCTTCGGCGGCGCGCGGGGGGGAGTCAGACCTTCTGGGAGTGAAAATGTAACAAATAAAAACCAACATTTTCAACACAAACGGACAATTCTCCGTCAAAACAATCAATATGTGTACTACAGGGTGGCAAAATAGAGTAGGAAATAATAGGGGCGCCACTATCGCAAATTTGTCCCAATTTTAACAACTCCAATATTAGGTCAAGAGTAATTTCGATACTTACTAGTGATTTTTAGTATTACGTGAAACATCGTACAAGTATCAAGTCGCTTTAGTTACGACGTACGCATTTTATCAACATAGCCTGTATTGTTTACTTTAATAATAACGACTATAATTTTGTAAGCAACAGCTTTAACGCCTTGTGATAGTTAACAAAATAATCATTCTATTAAAAGAAGCTAAACTGACCATTACAAACCTATCATGTCGGCTGTTCTTTGGTAAAAATCGTCGAATTATAATCTTCAAATTCCTCTAGATATTGTTGGTAAACTTTAAAAATCACTGCTCATGTGAAATTTTGTATTGTTACATGCGTATTTAGTCATTTTTTAGCGGAATTTAAACTCAAATTAAAGTTAAAATTAAAATAACATGGATAAATTCGCTTTGTTTATGATTCACTGACTTTGACTACAGATAAAATAGAATATTTCCAAAAGGCAAAAAATTTTAGACATTATGGTCAGGTTATAAATCATGTTATACTATGCTCTTAACAGAATTTATACTACAACTATAAATTCTGTTAAGAGCAATTTGGCTCAATTTTTTTTGATAAAACAGCTAAAAATTTTGTTATATGAATATCTCTCGATATCGTGTATGTATGTTTTTTTTTCTCTTTACCAATAGGTGGAGGCTTATTATCAGTATCTCTTTTTAAAAAATATTATTGTTACTATATTTTGTATTTATAAGACTGTAAGTCTTCCTAAAATAAAATAAATAAATAAAATAAAATAAAAATACTTCGATATCGGGTTACAACTAATAAAAAGTAGGTATTTGTAACAATATTGTAAGTCACTATGGCATGAGTTCGCACAATTATATTATGGTGCATGTGTGTACATTTGTGGGGGTGAGCAGGTATCTTTGTGAGCAAGGTTACGTCCAGATTAGGAAAACGTTTCCTCAGAAATTTTTGTTTAAATCGAACTTGAAGGGAGATCCTAAAAAATTCGAGTTATAGAGTTTTCAATTTAGCGAATTTTGTAATTCGACTTGTAGAGATTAAGATTTATATTATATTTATGTTTATAGAGGTTGTAAAATCAAACATGCTATGTTCGAGATACAAAGGTCCAATTTATTTTTTCGAGGGAAAATAAGTACTGAATTTGCTTATTCACTTATTATTTCGACTTATAGAGGATTCAGATTTCGAGCAACGGGAGCTTCGAGACTCGAAGGGAAGGGAACACAATTTTTATTCGAGTTTGAGAGGTTTTCGACTTAAAGAGGTTCTACTGTATTACTATAATGTAATTAGTCTTACTATATTTTGCGTATACCATCAACGCCATTATCGTCTCAATTCATTTCTGGGGTCGTTAGCGATAAGACCGCCCTTTGTGCACAATTAGATAGTCAGTCTGTCAGTTCGTTTTTGTATTGCTGTACAATAAAGAGTTATTGACTGATTGATTACTTCTGGCATAATAACTTCATTAAACGGGGAAAATTTCCAAAACTCAATCTGTAAACCCTGTGTGTGAGTGTGTATGGGAGAGAGTGATAGTGTTAAGACAGAGCATGGTATCAATAGCGACCATCGACAGCCTTAGCTTTTGCGTTATACTGACTAAATCTTCCTGTGTCTAACATTATCTATAAAGAACTAATAGTTTCAAGTAAAAATGACTCGTTATACACACAGACAGACAGATGGACATAAAACACAAATATAGATAGGGTTGAGTTTATTTGCAAAGTTTACTACGCAAATCTATAAATACTACAATGTGGTAAATGCAATAGTCAAAATAAAACCAAAGAATTTTATAACTGAGATACTGAAATGAAATGTAAAAATATTTTTTTGTCTATCTGAGAGTTGGATTCAACTTGTCTGGTCATGCTACGGTCCAGGTTTACTTCTAGATAGATATAGAGGATTTTCGACAGATTTGAAAGTGGCCCATTTGTCTGGACTGTTGCCAATTTCAATATCATCTCAGTTCCTGCCAAAAAGGTAACAACTCACCACAAGTTGAATTGACTTCCGCTTCTTCCTTAACAACCTCGATAGGGGATCTCTCCCTCTTCACGAGCTCCGGTTTCTCCCTCTCCCTTTCCCTCATCGCCTCGACCTCCGGCTTCTCCGGCGACTTTCGGGTCGTGTCCGGTCTGTTGTCCTCGGTGCTAGTCGGTTTATCGACCATCTCCGGTTTCGAATCCTCCGGTCTTTGCATCATTTTCGTATCCCGCTCTTGGTTTTCGCGTTCTCTTTAAAATCGACATTAAGTTACAAATGGTAAAGTGTTTTATTTGTGTGTGCATATGTATGTACGCGTGTTTGTGAGTCAGTCACTACATCATGGCGCTGGGAATTAACCAAATATCATGAAATAAGACATTGACTCATGCTCAATTAGACTCGCACATATCCACACACGTTCACATTTGCTTTCACACACAGTCGCCTCGCGTACACTCACACTCCTGAATACTTACACTTCACTCCTGAATACTTACACTCCACTCGTGAATACTTACACTCCACTTGTGAATACTTATACTCCACTCGTGAATGCTTACATTTCACTCGTGAATACTTATACTTCACTCGTGAATACTTACACTCCACTCGTGAATACTTACACTCCACTCGTGAATACTTACACTCCACTCGTGAATACTTACACTCCACTCGTGAATACATACACTAACACTCGTGAATACTTACACTCACACACACACTAACAATTAATTACTTTTAACAAAAAGGAATACAGATTTTCTCCCAAACTGTTCATATTGTACATGAAGTAGATTATTAAAGGATAATATTACCTTTCTTGTATTTGTTTCTGTAATGCGACCGCATTCTTCCTCCTTCTCACCTCTTTCGCCCTCAAAACTCTTTCTCTTAAGTTTTCTTGTTCTCTTAAACGACGACGGTATTCGCTTTCCTGCAGAGTAAAAACGCATCGTTTACTTAACACAAGCGAAGGGCTCAATTGTACACTAATAATATGAATCTCTGTGTATGTTTGTTTCTCCCAACAGCCTTAAAAATCAAACCGATTTTAATGTAATTTAGTATACAATGTCGAATACATTTCATCACGAATTATAGGATTTTTTTTGTTGGATATATTAATTAGGTATTTACACTGTTTTATATTACATATAATTAAATGACAATGCCTATCTTAGTATAGAGAACAGCCCCAAGTTGAAAAATTAGTTACCAGTAAAGTTATTTTTTGTTTTATATAGCTAATTATAAATACTTTCTGGAGAAAAAAAGAATAGTTTCAAAATAACATGCGAATCTCAAAATGTAAGAGCTTTTGTGGTTGTATTAAAAATGTATAAAGCAATCTAGTTTTGCATGTTGTAAATGTGGTATTTAGAGTTGATGGAGGATAATATAAGAAAAAAAACACTTTTTATTTTAAGAAAAATATTTTTGTCTCTTTAAATAATACATAAAAAGTCGTGCTAATGTAATGGCTAGCGCAGGCGTCCCAGCACTCAAAGGGCACGTGTTCGATCCTGGCCGGAACGCATGCACCACTTAGGCAGTTTTATGACCCAATGTGCATATTGTTACTATTACCGCGTGCTAACAACGGTGAAGGAAAGCATCGTGATGCAACCTGCACATCGAGATAATCGATGTGTCATACCCGCCAAGCTGCCTTGGACGGGCGTGGCGGGTATACTGTCCGTTTCTTTTATAATGGGAGGCCCGAACCCAGCAGTGAGACATTTATGGGCTGATATTATTAAATATATTATAATTTATAAATAATGCATGAACTGAATAGAATATGTTTTAAAAAAATCATCGTAATTCGACCGCCTTGGGGTAATTTTGAGCATAATCTTTTGAAGTCACAATACAAAACACAACAAAATTAATCTGTGTACATTAAGCTACAATGAGTCCTGAAACTTTAAACTGCTAGAAATGACCAAAGCTAAACCTACTTCTAATTTAAATATAGTTCACCAAAATATACAGGGTTTAGCAGGTAGACTTAGAAATTGAACTTTTTTTAAAAGAATGTAAGGTTCATGTCCTATGTATTACAGAACATTGGCTTAAAACTTTTGAAGTCATAAACTTCATAGAGCATTATACAGTGGTAAGTGCATTTGTAAGGAAGTCCGCTATACATGGCGGATCACTTATCCTTGTAGCAAATGATGTAAAATGTAAAGAGCGCAAAGACATTATGTCCCTTTCTGTTGCACGCACTGTGGAGGTTTCCTGTATTGAGCTTAAGTGCTATGTAATTGTCTGCGTCTACCGACCCCCCACAGGGGATTATAGTGTATTTGAAAGCACAATGGAGGACTTATTAATAAAATTAAATAAAACTGAAAATTGCCTATAGTTTGTGGGGATTTTAATGTTAATTTGTTGGAAATGTCATCAACTCGTACTAAGATCATTAATCTTTTCAAATCCTTTAATCTTATACATGTCTTTAATGAACCTACGCGTATAACTGCTACTATAGCTACCTGTTTAGACAATATATTATGAAGTTGCAAAATAATCGATAAATCACTCATAGATGTATTACGGTCGGATCATTGTGGCCAGTTTATATCAATACCTTTTGAGAGTATTAAAATTACTTCTAAAATAACCTGTAAACCGGTGAATTATCATCGCTTAAGAACCTTTTAAAGATAATCTAGCCAAAAAAATTCCTACCTTGGATCTCAACAGCGAAGATCCAAACAACTTGTATAGAAATTTCTTCGACGTTATACAAGCTGAATTTGAAAACACATTTAAAACTAAAACAATTAACAAAAGTAATAAACTTAAGTTTAGTGATTACAAAAGGTATATATAAAAGTCGAATAAAATTGTATGAATTATACAGTGAAAAACAATTTAATCAAAATCCAGACTTTCTTGACTATATTAAAAAGTACTCTAAGACCTTTAAAAGAGTGTGCATCGCTGCCAAATCTTTATATTATAGTAACAGAATTTAAAAATCATCAAATATCATTAAGACAATTTGGAGTGTCATAAATGACGCTTCTGGCGAAACTTCACGTCGAGATGATGGAATTGAGCTTGTAATTAACAATAACACCATTAGTAATAACTTTGAAATTGCACAAACATTTAATGAATACTTTAGGGATATACCAACCTTAACAACTAGCTCTTTGTCATCATCACCACTGGAAGCTGAGCTGCTAATGACACAGTGTGTTGATGAATGTAATATTTCATTCAAATTTAATCACATACATTTAATCAGATACAAGTGATATTGTAAAAACGTTTAAATCATTAAACATTAAAAACACAGCTGATTTTTGGGGTATATCTTTAAAAGTATTAAATGACATAATAGACCCTATTGCACTATCACTAGTAGTAATATTTAATCGATGTGTAGATAAAGGGGTATTTACCGACTTAATGAAAGTTAGCAAAGTTATCCCTATATTTAAAAGTGGAAACAAAAGCGACCCCTCCAACTTTAGGCCAATTTCTATTTTACCAACCTTAAGCAAGATCTTTGAAAAAATAATTTTAAATCAACTGCTCTCACATTTTAATATTAATAAATTATTTCATACTAAACAGTTCGGGTTCACCAAAGGTCGATCCACTACCGATGCAGGTGTTGAGCTCCTAAAACACATTTATGATGCTTGGGAAGGATCACAGAATGCCATTGGTGTATTCTGTGACCTGTCCAAGGCATTCGATTGCGTTGAACACGTGACCCTCCTAAAAAAGCTCAATTATTACGGTATTCATGGCGATTCTCTCAACTTATTATCGTCTTACTTAAATAACAGATCCCAAAGCGTTGAAATTAACAATGTCAAATCTTGTGAGACTGGCATATCTATGGGTATGCCCCAGGGCTCTATTCTAGGTCCCTTCTTATTTTTGATATGTGTGAGGTAGTGTTGTTTGCTGATGACACATCACTTATATTTAAAGTTGACAGAAATAAACAGAACTTTGACGACGTAAACGACGCCTTATCCCAAATATCTAAGTGGTTTACTGTAAACAACTTATTACTCAATCCGAGCTTTTAAGTTTGTTATGCCCAATGTAAAAGAATACGATATTAATTTCTCTCTTAACGACACTAGACTTAATCTAGTAGATTCAACTGTATTCTTAGGCATTAACCTAGATCAGAAGCTCCACTGGGGCGCTCATATATCTAGTCTCTCAGGAAAACTTAGTTCTGCTGCATATGCGGTCAGAAGAGTTAGGCAGTTCACTGACGAAGAGACTGCTAGACTAGTTTATTTTAGTTATTTTCATAGTGTCATGTCCTATGGTATTTTACTTTGGGGCAACGCTGTTGACTTAGAGACCATATTTGTTTTACAAAAAAGAGCCGTAAGATCAATTTACAACCTCGGCCCTCGGGAGTCTCTTAGAGAATGCTTTAAGGAAATCAATATTATGACGATCGCCTGCCAATATATCTTTAATAATATAATTTATATTCGTAATAATTTGAGTGCCTACAAGCAGTATAAGGATGTTCACAATTTCAACACCAGGCATTGTAATAGACTGATATTGCCATCTTTTAGATTACAAAAAGTACTGTCCTCTTTCTTGGGGGTTGGTATACGCTTCTTCAATAAGATTCCGAGTGAAATGTTAGATCTGCCTTTCACTAAATTCAAAACCAAATTAAAAAGTATCTTGCTAAAAAAGGGATACTACACTATTGCAGACTACTTAAATGACAAAAATTCATTTACATAGCAGCTCGCTCTAACATCTTATACTATATTTTGTATAACGTTATCTCGCCAAGCTTGTAAGGGATTTATGGAGATATATTGCAGCATAACATTTTAGTACGTCATGTCATTATTATAACTTTAATAATATTTTTCTTTCCTTTTATTGTGTCTGGGTCTTATCGAGTATGCAGTGTTTCCTACAACTCCATTAATTCTTCAAAAATATTTCTGTAACATACTTCTGTATAAAACTTATTAAAAAAAAAGACAACTTGAGATATAAATAGAATAAGAAACTTAAAGAAAAACAATATTTAGCTAGACGTTGCTGGGGAGTTTCTTGCCGCTTCTTCTCTTTAACAGCAATAACACGTTGCGAAGCGGTATACATAGAATAGGAAGAATAATTAAATTTTAACTTATATATATATGACCTTCAAAGTGTTCTCCAGTGGAACTTATTTTGAATAAAAACTTTGAAATTTGAATTTGAATTTGCTCAAAACCTTTCAGATGACATTTCAATTGTGTAGTTAACGTTTTTTTTTTTCGAAATTTGAATAAGGATCTAGCCTTGGGCTCCCACAGCATTAAAATATTACTTTTTTTTAAATGGTTATAAAATTTCTTCGAGGCGGGAACCTTTTTTACTCCTTAGCCTGTCTGATTCCAGCTATAAAAGAATAAGATTGGAAGCAGGGGAGTCGGGTGTGGGGGGTACCTCGTCGTTGTGGGGCTCCCGGCGAGGGGGCGAGGGGCGCGGGCGGCGCTCGGGGCTGCGGCGGGGGGACGCCGAGCGTCGGGGGGGCGTCGGGGTGCGCATTCTGCAACGACAAGCAAATTATTCACTTACATTTTCCATTTTTAATACAGTGTAAACTCTATATAACGACACTGAAGGGACTGCATTTTATGGCGTTATAGAGAGTTGTCGTTAAATGAAGAGAAGCCCGTTATTTTTGTCTGTCGTCTTTTACTGCACGAGTAATTTTGTTGTATTTTTTACTTATTTTATTTATATCTTGACATATTGAGGCATTTTGGTGATAAAAGAAGTACTTAGAAATATCGGTATGCATGATGCCGACATCAAGTTTATTAAGAGCCAGGATAATAAAGCGATAAAAGAACGTACACAGCTGCGCAGTTTTTACTAATTTTAGCAACTTAAAAGGTACTTTTTATTATTTAATTATTGTCGTTATTGAGAGTAGGTGTAATGTTATATAGTGTATATGGAAGACGAGCTAAACCAACCAAAGCCAAGTGATTCCGACGCTTAAGGGAGTTTTTCGTTAAATCAAGAGATGTTACATGGAGTTTACACTGTATTTATAACCTGCATGCATATTCTATAATAAATGGTTCAGAGTTTACACAATGCGATTGTCACTTTTTTCGAAACCAATCTGTCAATGCGAATTTGTAGGAAAGTTCCGGTACTGTACGATAGTAAACCAAATAGGGTAATACACGAATTTATCTTAGAGTTCTTGACAGGGAAAAAGTAGCACATCATACATAAAAAAGTCCAGGGAAAAGCTGGTTTGTCACTGACATAATATGTCACTTTTCTCTGTTAAATCTTACTTAAGATAGTTCTTATTTTTTTTATGCTTGAAACCGTTTTGGTTTTTAAGTGCTTCAATTTATATTTTTGTTTCATTGTGAAACTTATGTGTTTCCGAAGCACAAGGGTCCAAGCTTAAAAATGCAAATCTCAAAATCAATGTTGCTTGACAAGTTCATCTCTTTCCCTGGAGTCTTCAGTGTAAACAATCAGGGGGGTTAATTCGAACCAGCAGATTCCAAGAATGCGACGTTTAGAATTTTTGTCTGTCTGTTTTTTTTTTAGATAATTCACCATCTCTTGACGCACACGCTTGTCGGGGATATTTTTACTTATACAATAAAAAAATCTATGACTGTCGTTTTCGCAAACAAACAAACAAAATTGCAGAACACTTACCTTCTCCTAAGTCCAGCTCTATTCGCGTTGATGAACTCCTCTTGCCGCCTGGAGAGGTCGTCATCGTCGCTCCTCCTCCTCCCGCTCGTATGAGCCAACTCATTCTCAATCTCTATCGTCGTGTTCTCTATATATCTAGAAAAAATAAACCAAACAACATTATTCCACTATATTGTCATTTATGCAGAGGAATTCTCTTTGCTGTTCTTTACAGTTTTGCAATATGTAAGTGTTTCTATTCAGTTATGGGATAAATAGGGATGGCTCACAGAGTAAAGGGCAGTTGTGTGTTGGTCGCGATAGGAAACTGTAATAAGTTTATTCAGAGCGATAAATTGTTACGACTAGTTATTCACACACATACATACATACATTTCGATTGACTTGGACTTATTATATCTCAGACTATTTGTAAGTGCTATAAATAAATTGTGTAGTTCTTCTATCAGAATTTGATTGAATCAGCGCTATATGTAAATATATTTATTCATATCTGTATCTATAACAAGAACATGTTTTTTCATTGGTGTCTGAGTCTTCAGTGATAAAATACAGTGTAAATTCTATATAACGACACTGAAGGGACTGTGCATTTTATGGCGTTATAGAGAGTTGTCCTTAAATGGAGAGAAGTCTGTTATTTTCGCCTGACGTCTTTTGCTGCACCAGTCATTTTGTTGTATTTTTTTACTTATTTTATTCATATCTTGCAATATTGAGGCATCTTGGTGATAAAGGAAGTACTTAGAAATTTCGAATGCAAGATGCCGACAGTCGAGTTTATTACGGGCTAGGATAATAAAGCGATAAAAGAACGTACACAGCTGCGCAGTGTTTACTAATTTTGGCAACTTAAAAGGTACTTTTCATTACTTAATTGTTGTCATTGTTGAGAGTAGGTGTAATGCTATATAGAGTGTATCATTGTATGGAAGACAAGCTAAACCAGCCAAAGCCAAGTGATTTCGACGCTTAAGGGAGTTTGTCGTTAAATCGAGTGACGTTACATGGTAGTTGGTAAGTTTACATTGTATATGGTAAACTTTATCAACAAATCACCCCCTAATTATATTTCTTAAGATATTTGTAAAATGCGAACTTTTTTTAGATAATTTATTTTCGATTGAATTTTTTTTCATAATTTTATATAATAAAAATTAGGATATGATTCACTTCGTTTTATTGCCTATATGTTCAGCTATCAAATGACGCTTTGTGCCTGAGACCGTTACATGGAAAGTTATGACTAAGTAATACAAGAGCCCGTGAGTTCGTACAAAAAAAAATAAGCAATACCTTTCCGGATGGAAAGCGGAAAATATTTATTGGAATATGAATATTTGGATTTATTGTTTATTGCACTAGTTCAGCAAACAGACGACCCACTTGATGGAAAGCGGTTACCATCGCCTATGGACATTTGCAACACCAAAGGCGTTACAGTGCGCTGCTGCTCTCTTAAGGGAGACTGGAACCTGGCCACTAATACAAAGACACAAATGGCGGCATATTCCAGACCAGGGGTGGTAGCCATCTAGACGGGCAAATACCCTATCACCAGACTGTGTGTTGTTTTGTCGCCTCTTATGACAGGCCGCCCTAACACAGGAAATTGTATTCATTCTCCGTTCCTCACACCAGAACGGCTTAATAGAATTGGATTAAACTCGGCACAGAGACAGATTATATTCTGGAATAGTACATAGGCTACTTTGTATCCCGGTTTATAAAACGCATTGCATATTGAGTCCTTCGTTTATCGCTTACCTTTGCGGGGATCGCCGCGGGAGCTTCCTTCCCGCCGCTCTTGCTAAAGCATTTCTCTGCTCCGCTATGAACCTCTCCGTGGCATCGTCCAAGTCTTTTACTGGACCTGTTCAAAGGAGCCAAAACTTATATCTCCTCATTACCCAAATCACTACATATTTAATTACACCGATCCAAAAAAAATAACAAGACATCTGTATTTTTGACCACTCGTCTATTTTTATGTATTACAGTGTATACAGTAAAAACGGTCAGTTTGGTCCATACAACCTCAATTTGGACCAAACTGGCCCTAGATTCGGATTCAGCACATCTACATAAAATAAATAAACATCCTCAATTGAGGATGTATGGATGGACCAAACTGACCCCAGATTCGGATTCAATCTACATAAAATAAATAAATCTCCTCAAATTGAGAATGTATGGATGGACCAAACTGACCCCAGATTCGGATTCAGCACATCTACATAAAATAAATAAATAATGCAGACTAATATTATAAATGCGAAAAAAAACAAAATACAATCTACTTATATTATTATACATGTGAAAGTAATTCTGTCTGTCTGTTACAGCGTCACAAAGAAACTATGATACCAATTTTACTGAGAGGAAAACGGATACGCTTTCACACATTCTTGGGTCCAGATTGTAAAAAGATTATAGTGATTTTAAGATTTATTATGTTGATATTTTTATAATTATAGTGGGTCCAGTTATTTTAGAGTTAATTAATAGCGTGGTGTAAGTTTTCATGAAATTCATTCACACAATTCGGTTATCAATAATCGATAACTTTTTTCGAAAATTTCTCATTTTCCAGATATAATTTAGGGCTGATGATTTCCATTTTGTAATAGAAAATACAATTATTTTTATAAGCCTCATCTCAATTCATTAAATTTCTTAGGCCCGAAAGTCATCGTCTCCTTTCGATGTGTGTAGTGTCGATAACGCGAATGTATATACGATAAGGAATCACGTCTCTTTTGAAACATGAATTTGAGACTCGAGACGATAGTTTTACATAAGTTATAATTCCGATGATCAGTTTTCATCTGTGAAAAACGGTTTCCGCACGCAAATATATTGAACTTTATCCGCAAGCGGAAATGGCAGTGTTGCTATGCATTTATTTATTTATATTAATTAATTAACAAAAAAACATTTGTGTCTGAAATATAAATACGTAGGCATAATTACCATTATACTTTTTTTTAAATTTACAATAAACATTATTAATTTTACAAAAATATGTCAATAGGAAGGCATTTTTATACAATCATAATATTATTTAAGCACGAAAATAATCAGTATGCTTGTTTGATTGCATTTTGTATATATTTAGCTTTAGGTAAGTAGGTAGTTAGTTAGTTGAAAATTTCAACAAATATTAGCTATGTCCCGCTTGCACGATTCGTACACTGTCGCGGGCTACTAAAATTAGTCTACTGCGTAAGTTCAAAATCGGGAGGAATTATTAGTTGTGTAAAATTGTATCCGTTAAGCCATCATAGCTTGTCTTTAATATTTTTGAGTTTAATAGCCCGCGACTTCGTCCGCGTGGATCTTTTTTCGCGGAATCCTAAAAAAAGTAGCCTAAATTACTCCTTATAACATCAGCTATCTGCAAGTGAAAGTCCCGTCAAAATCGGTCCAGCCGTTTCAGAGATTAGCCGGAATATAAAGACAGACAAAAATTTATAAAAATGTTTTTTTATATAAGTACCCTATAATATACTTTCATATGCATTTAGTAAAAAGTTGTTATTTTGACATTACAAACAGACACTTCAATTTTAATTATTATAGATAGATATTTTGTTAAAAATGACACCTAACCAAGGCGGCTTGGCGGGTTTGGCACATCGGTTATCTCGCTATGCAACTTTCAACAAGATCTGTTCTTACACCATCAGCACATGGTAATTGTAACAATATGCGCATTAGGTCAGTGACTGCCCGAATTGTGCTGTATGCTACCCGGTCAGGAATCGAATCCACGTTATATAGAAACGGGGGTGGTTAAGTAAGCTACCACGACTGGACGTAAGGCCTGATTTGCATTAGTTAACTTGCGAAACTCGCATGTGAGCTCCTATCATCATTTGGACAAAAGTCTTCCAGTTAAGTAGCAAGTTGTCGACTAAGTAGATTTCTGTTCAAAAAATGATAAGGATTTATTCGCAAGTGAACGAATTACTTAACAAACGCAAATGTAAATTACACTCAAAGCTCTGTGTGGAACACAATTAATAGAAGAACCACAAAGAAAACACAAACAACCATAAATATAAATGAATATCAATATATATGTATATTTTGTTATGTATAAAATACACTAGTTGATACCCGCCCGCTTCGCGTGCCGTAAAATCCGAAGCTGACCTCTACTTGGCGAAAGGAAGGTCCATGCCAAATTTCAAGTCTATAGGTATTATAGTTCCTGAGATATCGTGATGAGACACTATATACGTGGATTTCAATTATATATATATATATATATATAGATAAAACAATATATATAATGATATATAGGACTATAATTATATATAAGACTATTAAAACCATGCAAAGCAATTATACTACTTGCTTTATGCCTAACTATGTGGCGTCACGATACAAGGGTCAATATATTTATCTCCAGTAATATTAAAAATATTTTAATTTAAGACATTTCAAACTTTATTTAAAAAAAAAAAAAACTATTGTTTGTCTAATCTAATGGATTAACCTTCTAAACATGTTTTTTAAAACACTTTTTAGACTGAAACTCATCACTGTTATCAACAAGGCACTTGAATCCAAGAAATTGTTCAAATCAAATTAATATAAATCATTTCTATTGCGAAATAAGTGTTACATAGGTCTCATACAATGTTACTAAACCTATCTCTGTAAAATATGTAACATTTATTTTGGTGCTTTATACATATTTTATTTTATTTAAAACAACACAATATTGTTTAATTTATACCTCTCACTTAAATATTCTTGGACACTATAATAAGATTTTTGGACCAACCACTCGAATATTTTTTGTTTAAACATATTACAATGATTTCCTAGCATTATATTACACGGTAACTTGTTCTATATTCTTGGTGCCATCAGTGGTCATGTGGAGGCATACAAATTTTATTCTTACTAATATGTCGGGCACTTCTTTAAAAGAATTTAATAATAAGTCTATTGCATTCCTTAATAATAATTTATTTATTTTGCCCCTCGCCAATCTTGTGCGGTAATTTTTGGGACCCATGCAAGGAGTGGCGAGTTACCGTCTGTCCATTTCTTCTATATTTCCCGAACATTGGCGACGGGCAGATGCCATAGTCCCCATAGCCCTAGTTTCCTACTTCCACTAACAGTTCATCCCAATAGCCCATACAATCGTTCATTCTTATTCCCTACAATTGTCCTACACTGGCCGCAGCTTGTCCTTAGGTGCGTGTTTATATGGTGTAGACAACAAACACTTACACACACACACACACACACTTACAAGTCAATAGATGGCGCTGTTCAATAATTGAGGTCGCAAACGATTCCCGAAATGTACAAAGAATATATACATATTTCCAACAATAATAGACGGAAGATCTCCCTTTGAGAAGGAGGAGCATTCCATCTCGCTCCTCCACCCTATACGGAGCACTCACTTCACTATATTTACAGCTTTGTCAAGGGATGTAATTAATGTATATTATTTTGATGAGCATTAAAGTGTTACATTTATCTATCAATTCTTAAATTAAAAACATATAACCAGAAACTATACCGTGTCTCCACCTCCCAACCCTGGGCAAGCAGTTTATGCCAGATACAACAAAACGTGCTCGAAATGGCCTCAAGAAACATACTCAAGGCACTACGAGTATCTTAAAAAAGAAACAACATTACAATAAAAATCTATGTTAACACTGACTACAGTCGCGGTAATTAATAAAAAATAGTCAAACTATAGTTTCTTTGTAACGAAAAAGATATAATGATCTTATTCACATTGAGTTAGAGTAAGTTTGAAGGCTCGTTTATGATTCTCGAAATAGCCGCCAAACTAGCTCTAACTGAATATGAATAAGAGCGATATTATTTTGGGAAAATATATTGTGTCCCTTATAACAGTTAGCCACAGTGAATTAGAATGCTGTTTTACCGAATTTCTCCTTGAGAGTGGGACTGAGTGGTGGTGATTTTTGAATCCTCGTCGGTATGTACGCGGGCACACCTACAAGTTATTCATACTTGTACAGAACTTGTTATTATCAAGTTATTCATATATTCATTAAAAAAAATTGTTACATTCTATTTACATACGTTGTCTTGCCCTTAAAAAATAAAAATCTAGAAACCGATCGCAGCACCATCAAACGGGACCAATTGTCAATCTAAACCATTCTCGAAACTATTTGTAAAAACACAAAAAATATAAAAATCGGTCCCGTCGTTAAAGAGATGTTCATCGGCGCCATCTACCGGGCCCAATCTTGAATCTAAACCATCCCGGGACCCACTTCAACACACACAAAAATAATTCGCCTAAATCAGACAAATGAAAATGAGTTTAAATGCAGTCACCATTGCCGAAATCGGCCTCAAAGATCATAACAAAAGAATGGCTAGACTGATGTTGTGACCAATGTATTTTTATTGATGATCACATTTTAATACAGGACGAAGATAATTCCAAAATCATAAAAATTGGTCCCGCCGTACTTGAGTTATAAATGGTGTAACTAACACGACATTGTTTTATATATTGATATATAAATATATAAAAATAGGGATGGGCCGAAATTCGTTTTACATTCGGTTTGCAATTTTAAAAGCCGAACTTCGGCATTCGGCCGAAATAGCTACTTGCAACTATTATGACTGAAAATAGCTACTTGCACTATTATGACTGAAGTTAATAGAAATCATATCTATCATAAACGATATATAAAAAATGGCATTTATATACTCATGGTCATTTATTTTAGTTAGGAACATGTAAACCTTAACTTGTGTGTGATAAAAATTTAATCAAATTAGTTCTTCTTAATTGAAGACTTTTGCCTAATTAAATAGACATCAAATTAAAACAAAAATAAAATAAACTTATTATTCCCCTAAGAAACACCAGTACGTAGTGCAACTGCTTAATTATAATGCTTAAATTGATTTTAAAAAACATGTCTAAGGGACATCAGCAATTACAACTTTAATTTTGATTGAAATCACTTTTTAAGAATTAAACATTATGAATTTAGAATTATGAAATGCTGTTTTTTTCAATCAAAGGTCTAAAAATATAATCGTTTATCCATCTACTCATACTTAAAATTTACGTGTTGCTCTTGAGAAAGCGTGGCGAAATCAAACCAAAGTTCGGCCGAATCTTATGTTTTAACCGAATGTTCGGCCGAAGTTCGTATTCGGTCTAAACCACATTCGGCTCATCCCTAATATAAACCAATTAAAAATACTACTCGACCAAGTTAACTAGACGAACGCGTGGTATGCGGCCTCCCCGCCCGCATTCCGCGTAGCTCCTAGTACAGTCCGCAGCTTCGATACGTTTGCATGTGTTACGCTACTCACTTCTGTACTTACTTGTTTTATTATAATCTTTTTGTTGATTGATAAGACAATTAAATGTTGATGAAAACATTGATTCTGATACCGAATTATGATATGATAAATTTTCAGGCATCAAAGAACGATTATAATGGATGAATAAAATAATAATTGATTTTCTACATTAATTTTTTTGCTCCTTTGTTCTATTTAAAAAGAAACAAAAACCAGTTATCAACTCATAAATTAGTATTAGTAGTAAAACATATAGACTAGTTTTCCCAAATTCTGCTAAGTATTTTTCTTGTATAAAAAATTAATTTTCTTTACATATATCGCGAGCTAAGCCGATGACAAAATCTAGTATATACATAAACCATCCTTGAAAAATTGTCTAACTGATGGTGAAAAATCCGTTGAGGTTTAGGAGTTCGCGGATATACAGACACACAGATGCGAAAAGCGAGGTTGTTTTATACTATGTAAAGATAAAGATGAACAAATATAATCATGTTGGTTTAGATATTATTGCAATCGGTACCCGACCCGGGCGACCAGCATATCCGGAATTCGTCTACCTGACTTGGTCGGTTAGTACTTGACATTTATCATAATTTTGGCAATTTAAACAATATCCTACAAATAATTGCCTGTGTGCTATTCTGGTGTATAAGCTTCATTAAGGTAATTTCATCATTAAATACTAACAAACAAACATCCATGCTCATTTTTTTTAAATTTATAATATTATTGATAGAATAAATATTTTCAAGTGACTTTATATGACTATTTACAAATGTTACTTTTTTACAATCTTGAAAATGAATGAATTATCATTTATTTTGGTGTGGTATATGTGCATAGATTTCATATCCTGGAAAATGTGATAGGTCCCTTCTATTCAATTAAGTAAGGGAAACCGCGTGAAAAGCAATAATAGAAATGTAAAGAAAACTCACCTTCACTAGGAGGCTGGAAGGTTCCTTTGAAATGTGGATTGATGAGCACTTTCTTGCCAGTAACTGGCAAATTAGAGGGTATAGGCATTGGCAACATTCTTACTTCAGGTTCACGGCCTTTATCTGGCAACATCTGTCTAATTGTCACCTGTGGCATATGACTTATGTTATTCGGCGCAATTTCCCTTATTGGTGGAGCAAAAGGCCTAAACTGTCTCGGGTATTGGAACATTGGTCTTGGCTCGTAAGGACGATTTGGACCAACACCAGGCGGAACAAAAGGTGGACGTTCGTCCAACGTTGGCCGATATTGGAACTTTGGAAAGTTGCCTTGGAAGGCCCGTTCTCTGAACTGCATGTCTCGTTCGGGCGATATGTCCGGTCGAAGTGGCGGAGGTTGAGTTACATCCGGAGGTAGACGCATGTCCGGTTCTAATCCTGGTGGTGGGATATCTGCTCGTAGTTCCGGGTGAATATCCGAATGAAGCTCAGGACGTATGTCCGGTCTCATATCCGGATGAATCTCGGGACGAACGTCCGGTCTCATGTCCGGCCGGATATCAGGTCTCATATCGGGGCGTACTTCCGGTCTCATTTCAGGGCGCATGTCGCGACGTATTTCTAGCCTTATGTCGGGACGAATTTCCGGTCTAAGATCCGGGTGCATTTCAGGTCTCATATCAAGGTGAATTTCCGGTCTTATATCCGGCCGAATGTCCGGTCTAATAATATCTGGATGAATTTCCGGTCTAATGTCTGGACGAATTTCCGGTCTTATATCCGGACGGATCTCCGGTCTCATATTCAAATGAATTTCTGGTCTTATATCCGGCCGAATGTCCGGTCTAATAATATCAGGATGAATTTCCGGTCTAATGTCTGGACGAATTTCCGGTCTTATATCCGGACGGATCTCCGGTCTCATATCCAGATGCATTTCCGGTCTGATTTCTGGACGAATTTCTAGCTCAGGTCGTATAGCCAGGTGAATTTCAGGCCGTAAGTTAGGCCTTATCTGTGGCCTGATATCCGGTCTTAACTCTGCTCTGATCTGTAGTTGTGGGGGACGCACTTGTGGTGGAATGAAAGAAACGCGCTGATGGAAATTTCCCTACAAATGAAATACAATACTTTTTACTCTGAGATAACCTCCAAGTTTTAGGTTTGCGGTAAGCATACTGGCAGACGGGCCCCCCACCCGATGGAAAGTTTGGTCATTGACCCAATGAACATTTACAATAGCAATTTCATTGAAAGGTCTGTGCCTTTGAAAGGAAATGATAGTGTTCAATGACATTGAATGACTCAAGTTTGTTTATATGAATTTCTTTAGTTGAGTCCAAATTGAAAGACAGAAAAGAGTCATCTAATATTGTATTTCAATTGAAAGTTTTACACAACATTGAATTTTAATTGAAGTGTTTTTACAATATAAAAAAAAATTCAGTAAAAAAAATCTTTTGTTCATTTAATTCTACAGCAGGAAGGGAATTACATTAAATACTATACTTTACTATCTGTAAATGAGTATATGTTCTCCTAAAGACTTTTGTTTATCTTTAATTAGAATAGTTTAATAGTATTGATTAAATTACCATCAGACTATACTACAGCAAAACATGATCGGGTTTAGCTAGTCAATCTGTACTAATGTATACTAATATTATAAAGAGGTAAAATTTGTGAGTTCGGATGCTCGGGATAATCTCAGGTAGTAATGAACCGATTTTGAAAAAATTTTCACAAATAGAAAGCTACATTATTCCCGAGTGACATATTTTTTTTAATTATCCCGGTGAAGTGGGCACGGTAACGACTGTCAAATAAGTAACAGCAATAACGTTCCACGCAAGAATTGCGCTGATCTGCGTACGAGGCACTGCGAGTGCTTTCTGCGTCTATGAATTAATTAAAAGTTACAAAGCTTAATTAAACCTTGATATGCGTGCGTGTGTATTTTTTAATGACGCCCAGCGATGTGGGCACGGGTCAACTAGTTATATCATAATAGTTGAGACTCAAATACCATCTTACAAAACGCAGGAATCATCTAGATGTTGTACGAGGACGTCATATTTTTAACGAGTATTAATTATAGTTTAAATTGTAATCATTATATTAATACGTGAAGCAAAAACTTTGTCCCCCTTTTTACGAAGATTGCGCGGACGGAGGAGTATGACATTTCGCACACTTATACTTTATATAGAGAAGAAGCAACATATGCTAATATTTTTTTTAAATTATGCATAAAAAATACATTAAATGAATAAAAAAAACATTATACACACACACATATATACTCTTTTGTATATCGTTGCCTTGGCGAAATCTGATTATAGAAGTATAGTCTTTGACAACAGAACCTTAATAATGTTCAAATTTATAATTTAAATTAATTATGGTCGAATTTCGACCACTAGTTAAAATAATTTTACAATGACATTTCATTACAAGTATAGGATGATAGATAACAAGGTAATTTAATGCTCACTCTTGTATGAACATTGTTTTAGAATTTCTTGTGAAATGTTTCAACTTCCCAATTGTGGGGAACTGCGCTCCAACATAAACAACCTAGAGCATTGTTTCTCAACGATTTGCACAAAAAACCGGTGTTGCAACTCCTTCGCTACAAAAATATTTAATACTTGATTTGTATGTGGTCTTATTTACTTCAACAGTCTGCGACCCCCTTTGATGAGGAAACGCGACCCTCAGGTTGGGGCATATATGAATGAATGTAATGTCCTCACCCGGTGCATGTTGTTCCTCCTGTAGGGGTGGTTGAACCTGGCGTACTGCCCCCTCCCCCAGGGCATGCGCCCGCGCCCTCCCCCGCCCCACCCGCCGCGGGGAATCACCACTTTGTCTGCAATTCAGTAATAATATACTCCTTATGGGTCAAACACGCAAGACTACAAATGTTGGAACTCTAATATATAAAATTTTCATGTCGCGGTGTTTGTTATCAAACACCTCCAAACGGCTGAACTGATTTGTATGAAATTTTGTATGCATATCGGGTAGGCCTGAGAATCGGCCAACATCTATTTTTCATATCCCTAAATGATAAGGGTACCGTAAATATGTTTTTTATTTTTTTGACAAAATTTCTTATCTATATTTTCTTATGATTTAGCATTGAAAAATACGTACAACTTCAAATTTTCACCCTTCTACGATAAACCCCTATTTTTTAATAGCGATATTAGTACTGTTCACGCTGTAAGTAGGAGTGGGGCGTGAGGCGCAAAGACTACGAGCGGGGGAAGGCGCGCGCGCGGCGGGCGAGATTGGATTAACAAGAAAAGAGCAGCGAACACGGTCGTCTCAAAATATTCATAATAATTGTATCTATATCAAAATTTTCATATAATACAAGTTTCAAAATACAACAAGACTACTTTATTAACAAGTACTTTAGACGGCCTCTGTGGTTGAGCAGGCTAAGCCTTTGCCGGCTTACCTCACTGCAACGCAGAGGCTCCGGGTTCGATTCCTGGTATAGTAAATTTGGGAAACATATTTTTTCCGTTATTTACTATGGTCTGGGTATCTGGGATCGGCCCCAGAGTAGTCTGTTGTATATTACCCATAACACAAGCGTAACTTGCTTAATTTGGGGATATACAATATGTGTGTTTGTCTGCCGATTATTATTATTATTATTAATATTAATAATTTAACTTACTTAAAATTACTAGAAATAATTTAAATGGCAAAACAATGTTTGCCGGGTCAGCTACTATGGTTATGTTTTTCCAAATATAATTTTGGATGCCATTCTAATACATTTAATTTTATTTAAAAACTAGCTTCTGCCCGCGTGAAATAGTTAAAAATAAAGTAAGTTAAAAACCGCCGATTTTGAAACATTCTTCATTGGTGCTCCGCTCCTATTGGTCTTAGCGTGATGATATATAGCCTATAGCCTTCCTCGATAAATGGGCTATCTAACACTGAAAGAATTATTCAAATTCAGACCTGTAGTTCCTGAGATCAGGGCGTTCAAGCAAACAAACAAACTCTTCAGCCTTAAAACTAATCTTGGAAAATATTCACCTATAGCTAGAATAGCACATCTGTATAATTCATATATTGAGAAATCTAAAAACATCGATATATTCAATGACAGTCCTCATACATTCTTCAAAATAATATCCCAGATAGATTAAGTTGGGGTTGTCTGGAAGAGATCGCTTTTTAGCGATAAGACCGCCCTTTGTACACAACTAGATATAATTTTAGTCTTTAAGTTCATTTTTGTATTGGTGTTATCTATCTATCTATCTATCTATTAAGTATGTTTAAATATTTTTTAGTAAACTTATTTAAATTAGTGCTTCAGCAATAAAAAGAAGTTTACCCAATGAGTCTGGTATGTCTCGCACTTGGGGCATCCTCTGCACTCCGGGGGGCCTTTCCGACACGAACCTCTCCCGCGGGCCCCCCATGTCTCCGCCTAAAACAACACACAGACAACCTGATGTAGACACTTAAATAGTATATGGTGTACACTAAAATCCAAAACATGTAAACAGAATAAAAGTTAAATCTATAATAAAATTCTAAATAAGTCTTGTCTGTACATTGAAGCCATTAAAAAAAATACTGGAATTATTCAAATATTGTATCAGTATGTATAATATAATAATATAAAATAATAGGATTTGTCCGCGACTTCGTCCACACTTGATTTGAAATTACCGCGGGATTCCCAGGATAAAAAGTAGCGTAGAGTTCAAGCTAGAGAATTAGCTGTCCATCAGCGAAAACTGCATAGAAATCGGCCCAGTAGTTTTTACGTGAAACCCGAAACAGACAGAACAACAACAAAAAAAAATTGCATCATGTTCTCCATCGTTTATATAGTCTATTCCAGTCGTTATTTTTTTTAAATAGCTTCAATGTAACAGACACGGCATGTTTAGAATTTTATAATATTATAGATACAAAAATTATACAATGTAGAATTCTTTAAGATATCCTTTATTGCTGTGTCAACAGTAACCTTTCCACATGTTTTTAGGCACTTTCTTTTAATAATGAGAAGAATAGACTGTTAAACATTAAAGCTGAATAATGTTATCCGTTGACATCCTTGTTCAGCAATAGTTCAGATCAGAGTAAGAGTTAAGATCGTTGGAAAAAGGACTCTGGTATAAGGTAATTGTATATCAGCCTCCTCGGGTTCCATAGTACATGCACAACACAGTAAGGCAGGCACCAAATTAAAGTTCCACATAGGTTACATTCCCGATACATTACAATGAGAAAGTTTGGGTTCTTAATGAAAAAGTCTGATTGAGAAAATTGTTTAACTTGCAATAAGGTTGAAGATGTAACCCACATTCTCATGGAATGTGTTCGTAACGAGGAAGCCAGAATTAAGTTATGCGCGGAATTGATTGAATTGAGAGATTGGACTTGTGTACAATATTTAATATTTTGGCCTCCCCTGCTTCTCAAGAAGCTAGAACAATGTACAAGTTTGTGATGAGCTGATCTGCAAGGAACTGAACACAAACACTGTCACATACACATGATTCGACGGCCTCTGTGGTTGAACGTGCTAAGCCTTTGCCAGCTTACCTCACTGCAACGCAGAGGCTCCTGGTTCGATTCCTGGTATAGTAAATTTCGGAAACGTATTTTCTCCATTATTTATATTTATAGTATATATTTTATAGTCTGGGTGTCTGGGATCGGCCACAGAATGGTCCGTTGTATATTACCCATAACACAAGCGTAACTTGCTTAATTTGGTTATTATTATTCAAATTAATTTTATGTTAGTTTATTGTAAGTTATAATAAATTAAGAAAAGGTACGATGGGGCTGACATAATCTAAACGGTTCAAAGCCCCTTTAAAAAAATAGAATAAAACCAAAAAATAATACTTACTTGGTATTGGACCAAGCATATCTGTGGGCACAATCTGTGGTGACTCTATGGGTGCTGCTGGCTAGAAAATAATAACGTTTTAATTTAAAAGTAGCTAAATAACTTTTGTGATAAAATTTATATAGGACAATTTTGAAGCTCCACTGAATCCAAAACAAACAGAATTATCAAAATCGGTACAGAAACAAAACCGTTATGGCTGGAACCAGACCTCAAACACTACACATCTATATAAAAAAAATGGTGTCTGTTATATCAAAAAATCAATTTTTAAAATTTTTGTCTGTCTGTCTGTTCAGGATAGTTTCTGAAAAGGCTGAACCGATTTTGACGGGACTTTCATTGGCAGATAGCTGATATTACAAGGAGTAACTTAGGTTACTTTATTTTAGGGTTCCTAAAAAAGAATTACATGGACGAATTTGCAGGTACAAATAGTGTCTGTTCTATATGATTGCAAAGAATTTATAAAGCTGAAGAGTTTGTTTGTTTGCTTGAATGCGCTAATCTCAAGAACTACTGGTCTGATTTGAAAAATTCTTTCAGTGTTAGATAGCCCATTTATCGAGGAAGGCTATATATATCATCACGCTAAGACTTATAGGAGCGGAGTACCAATGAACAATGTTTCAAAATCGGGGTTTTTTTTTCGTTTTGAGAGCTTCCGCTGCATAAACGGTTAAAGTTTCGCAAAAACCATGTGTGACAGAATTGTTCCCCTTTAAAAGTTCTAAAAAAAAGTCTGCGACAGCATATGTCTATCTTTTCAAGTTGGCTCACTATAACCTTTGTTATGCTAACCAAATTTTTTCTAAAATAATGCATTATTTGCGAAGGTGTTTTTATAAACATGATATTAATCTTTATCCAAATAAATACATTATTCATCACAATTATTTAATTCAAAACAAAATTACCATTTCCATCATTCGATTTCAATGAATATCTTAGGAGATATCGCAGTTTTAAAATAACATCACAGCAAAATAATGATTAAGTACTGCGCGCGCGTTTATGATGTGCAAGGCCGGCGGGCAGTCATGAGGGGGAAGAGATTAACGCGTTCAAGCAAACAAACTCTTCAGCTTTATATATTAGTCTAGATATTTTCACCTTCTACATAAACAAAGTCGCGGGTTAAAGTTAGCGTTAGCCCAAAGTAACTATTCCACACGGACGAAGTCGCGGGCAGAAGCTAGTATACACATATACATATATGTATATTAAATTATCAAACATCACCATGTTGCAGGTAGTGCTTTTTTGTCATGTTCTTAATAATATTGTTAGTGATTTAGCTTGTCTAGACAGTAAAAGAATTATTGAAAAAAGATGAATAATGTTTTATTTGTTATTTCAAATAAACACTGTATATGAAGGAGGTAAGTTATCTTTCTAGACTTAATAATATGAACGAAAATAGCTTTTATACATATATTCAATTATCCATGCCTTAGACAACAATCAATCTGGTTAATCAAGTTTCCACTGTAGTAGCAGTTAGGTCATAGGTTATGACTAGGTTACTTGTAGCAACTTGGGAACAAGTCAGTAGCAACTCAATCAAAAAAATTTGTTAGTACTTATAGTTATATTATTATAATTAAAGTAACCAGTAAAAAAGCTCAGCAAAACACTGTTGAGAACCAAGAACCGTATACATACGTAAAAAAATATTCACATGACAAATTGAGAACCACTTCCTTCTTTTGAAGTCGGTTAAAAGCAATACTCCAAAAAACTTACCATTGCAGGTGGCACGGCCCGTTCTTCGTACACCGGTGGTTCATATGGGGCATATGTTGGATGCTCCTGTAGCGGAGTGTTGGCTATTTCCACTGTTATGTTGGGTACAACACATTCTGGCTCAACCACAGGCTGGTATGACAGAGGCTGAAAGAGAAACAAAGCTTCTATGAGGATTCTAAAGCAGGATTCAGCTTTGGACAATGTCAAACATGCGTGTGAAATGTGAAAATGACTTTATCACTTTGGTTGTCCTTTCAATATTTTGAATGGGGTAGAGCAATGCTGGAATCATTAGTTTGATTACAGCCCTTCAGGCTGGTTCGATCAGTGTATTACCATTCCCAGACTATCCAAGCAAAATAGTTAACCCTGACCTAATAATGTTTTATATGACGAGGGAGACATCTGACTGCCCACTTTTCCTTCGTTGCTTTATTTCGTCTTCTCTATACCTATCCTAAAGGTTACCAACGCATTGGCTTCCACCAGTGGTGTTGTAAGTGTCTATAGATGACAATAACCATCTTCCAATAGGTGGGGCCTTCTGTCAATTTCACAATAATCAGAAAAAACAATTACCCACAGGGGGGGGCGCTTTGTGGCCAAACTTTATACCATCTCTAGGGGTCTCATTTCCTACAATATACTACACTTATTGAGACTTATCCTTGGGTGCATTATTATATGATGTAGACAGGAATAATTGTCAGTCAGTATCACTCCACATTTCCTTTAAATTTGTCAAGGATTTTCTACATGTTGGACTTCCCATGGCATGCAAGCCCTCAAGAAATCTAGGTAATTTTTATGGCCATGGTTTTCAGAGACATACATATATTCTAATAATAGCATTTATGAACCAACTTTACATGACATTCAGTATAAACATACATATTTGTAATAGTCCATATGTGATGGTTTTTATTGTAGAAATGAGAATTCAAAGTTCACACAAACAAACGAGAAGAACTATTTCATGAAACTTGGTATACCTTCAAAAAAGGGGTTAACATCTAAAAAGCTATAGTAACATTTAACTTTCTAACTATAAGTCCCATTTAAAATTACCCTTTACGTGTGTATCTAATGTATTTCTGAAGACCGTAAAATGCAAGAATTAAATAGTTCAGAGAATTGAGATGATCATAGGAGACTTCATCCCAGAGAATTGAGTATATGTCTCCATCAATTTGTAAATACCATTAGATCATAATCTGTCTTGCGAGATTGTAAACTGTCGAAATATTGTGAACTGTAACATACTGTTTACAATTTAACACATTATTTTTCTGTAGATTATAATCTATCACATGGAATCATCAAATTGTGAAATGGCATGTAATGGAATATACCTTTCCATTCTGACATTTTGTGTCCATAGAGTTAGAAATAAAACACAGCTGTCAGGTTAAATAAACTAAATTTACTTCAAAAATTGTGACATCAAGTATGTATTTATTATTTAGTAATAATTAATAATTCTGACGTAATGGTAAGAAAAATAACAAATATTCTTCTTAGAAATAATAATTTTCTAACAAAAAAGAAATGACTTCAAGAGTAACTAAAAATTAAACTTTTCTACAAAATATTAAAGTCGGTGCTAAGCAAAACATAAAAATTACTACATACATTGTTACCACAACAAAATGTTGCAAAATATAGTAATACTAGCTGCGCCCCGCGGTTTCACCCGCGTGGTGATGGAAAATCGTTATACTTTGGATAATTCACACTATATCTTTATAAATTATAGCCTATGTGTTATTCTGATGTGTAAGTTATATTGTTGTAAAGTTTCATTAAAATCCATTCAGTAGTTTTTGCATGACAGAGTAAGAAACATACATCCATACATACATTCTTACAAACTTTCGCGTTTATAATATTAGTAGTATTTATGTTTCACTTGGCACCAACTTCAAGATGTTGTAGATAATTTTATTTTTTGCTTTTATTTCATAGATTATCATCTACCGAAAAATAATATGTTACATTGTAACCAGTATGTTACAGCTCACAATATTTCGACAGTTTACAATCTCGCAAGACAGATTTATGATCTAACAGAATTTACAACATGATGGTGACACATATAAAATGCAAACATACTTCCCAGAATACTTCCTGTTGCAGCAAGCATATGATATGCATGCATATCATGAACTATTGGTGATCTATTAATAAATAAATACTCCTAGTTACACCATTAGGAAGGTCCTTGTATTGAATGTAAATTAAAACTTGACTTTCTTCAACATAATCTTTTCACACTTTTCTCAATCAACTTACCAGTCTAAGTCTACAGCATAGACATTTAATTGATGATTAAAATAAAATAATCATGGTGAATCTATAACTATCCGATGTACGAATTTTAAGTAGCAGGATGGTTGAATAGGGAAGGGGAGAGACATACTTACCCCTACTACAACCCCTATGGTTGGAGACCTTCAGGTTTTTGATAAACATAACCTCACTTATTTTTTCACAAATTGCATTTATAAAGTTGAACAATCCTTTTAAAGTCAAAAAGAAAACCAGTAATCAACAGACAAAGAACCAATAAATAGTGTAAGTCGTCAAAAATGAATAAAAAACACAACAGAGCACATTCACATACACTACAAGAGTAACCATGAAAATATTCAAAATAGTGGTCAATAAAGATGAAATTATAAGCCTTCTGTATAAAATAAATAGTAAATGGTTACAGTCGGTTTTGGCACTTGCCGACCGCTGCCATAGCAAACTCGCTTTGCTTGCTCGGCTTGTACACTTTGGTCTGAAGCTAACCTAAATCACTATTCTAGTCACTAGTTGACCTTTCACCACCCATCACAATAATGTTAGTGAAAAAATAGGTGAGGTTATGTTTACCAAAAATAAATATTTAAAGAACTCTGGACCCTAGGAGTTGCAGAAAGGGTAAATATACCTTTCCCCCTAAAACTACTTAAAATTTGTGCACCGGATAGCTGAGTAGCAGCCATAATCACTAATAATGTGTGGCTAAACAGTGATTATTTTATTTTAAAACTGTCAGTTAAATTTCTATCCACACAAGCCTAAGTTATATTAAAGACTAGCTTCTGCCTGCAACTTCGTCTGCATGGAAAGTTTTTTTAACTAACCCACTAATTTTTCGGGATTAAAAGTATCCTATATGTTGACCAGGGATGTAAGCTTCCACCATACAAAATTTCATTTAAATCGGTCCAGTTGTTTAAGAGATTAGCCAGTACAAACAGACAGACAAACAGATAAGCAGACAGAGAAACAAAAAAATTGAAAAAATCTTAATTATTTCTATTTAACTTCTAACATCACCCGACTCAGTTTTTGGTTAAACTTTGCAATAGTGGTCACTGAATTTTAAGTAGTGGGGTGGAGGAGTACTTCTTCCTTCTGCAACCCCTATGTCTAGGAGACATGTAGTTTTTGAGATATGATTTTTTTGTAAACATAACTTTGCTATTTTTTTTTAAATGGTGTACTTATTTCTTATGTCTTAAGACGAGAAATGCAAAACAAAGGTAGTGGTCAGTGTCAAAAACATTTAATACAGTCTAAAAATACAGACTTTGCCCACAAGTCAAGCGATCAAAGCGAATATGCCATGACACTGGTCAGCAAATGTCACAACTGATTCATAACCATCATTTCAATAGTTATCAATGTCAGTTCTAAACACTAACCCAATCCAAACAACTCACCGTTTAAGTCAATGATCGCGACTTTTGACTACAGCCTTTAAGAGCAAGTGTGCAACTGCAGCATCAGCAAATGTCAGAACCGATTTGTAGCCATTGTTTAAATAATAAACAAACCAGTCGGTTCTAAACACTAACATAACCTAATCAACTCACCATTCTAGTTGCTGATCGCGACTTTCAGCCACTCTTCACAACCTTAATGACTATAAATAAACCCTAAGGATATCCCTAACTCAAATAATCATTAATTTACCTCCTGTTTATTTATATCTCACCCAAAAACACAGACAAAGGATTTTTTTAATAAAACATGATGTTTATATGGTTTACTTAACTTTATAAACAAATTTTATTGTATTCACTAATTCCACGAATGCATCTTTTTTAAATTTTATAATGTATCATCGCCACAAATATTCGATTATTAAATTGGTAAAATTAGACATGTTAAAATAACCAAAACAGTGCAAGTCTTCGAAAAATCCAAAAACAAAACACAAAGTACATTCATGTAACAGAGTAATGGAACAAAAAAGGCGGCAATATACTCAAAGTGCCGTCTTTTTTTTTACAAAATAAAACATCAATGTTTTTAATAAAAATAAATCGATTACAAATACTACTCATTCAAACTCGCAATATATAACAATAACATTAATTTTCATATTTAGAAATGGATATTATTGGCATATCGAATGATATTTGAATTTAAAAATCGATATTATTGACATATTGAATTGGTAACATTTATCACTGTAAAGTAAAAAGAAAGTGACAGTACTGTGATTTAAAATTATAATAACTAATTCAAAACTTGTTTACTAAACAAAAAAACGGTTTTAGTGTTTATGTATTAGGTATAAGTGTATTCCTAAACACAAATCAAAATTTTTTTCAACAAAAGTGACATACCATTGTTTATCAAACATATTTTTGTTTTTCCCATTATTCATTCAAAACTTGTTGGTGGACCCTAAAACATGATTCCTAGCCTACATAACAAGTCTAGTGTCTATATAGAAGGCTTATGTATACTCCTAAACTTAATTTCCGTTAATCTGATGACACATTCCACAAAAGTTTAGCCCAGTTCTTAGCATTTTTTTTCATTGTACTGAAATTCTACCTCTAGAGTTTTATTATATGTATGTATAGATTACTTACTCGCCCATAATCAATAGGATGCGGTGGGTACTCCGGGGGTAGCATATCAGGCTCCCGGTATCCAGGACCAAGGGAAGTGGGGACATTTTGGGGCCCGCCACTGTCATAATCATCAGCAAGTAATTGTTCCTCTTCTTCATTACCCAAATTGTAGTCAGCTAGACTTTGGTCTCCTAAATCATCGCCTAGCAAGTCTTCACTGAAAAAGCCAAATGTTTTTGTAAGAATGTGTGAAGCGTCTATGACTTGCATCGGATTTGATGAATTATTATTTCACATTATTTAAGGAAAAAACACACAATCACTAATAAAAATCAAAAAGCACATTAATTCATACTAAATGTTTACAAAAATCTTTATAAATAACTTATTTTTATCGATTTTTGTAACACATGAGGTGCTGAGAATTGCGCCGTAAGCAAAACGATATTGTAAACTGAAATACACTTGACACGAGTGAAAACTTTGTAAGAAATAATTTTAATTAAGAATATGATAACAATAAAGAAAACAAGCACTAAAAATTATATTATAATTAAAAATAGCGAGAAATACCAACTTGTCCGACATGTTGACAAAAATTATTTTAATACTTTTGTCTATGATTATGCAGCTCTTTCTTCTCTACTATGGTTATGACCACAGAGTACTTTTTTAGACTGAAAGACTATTTCACCATTATTTCTCTGCGTTCAAAATAATAAACTAAAGTTTATTAAAGGCGGACACACATGTTAACACAAACACGTCACCGACGGAATGTTCCACACAAATGATCCGTACCGTGCAGATCAAGCACACCATGTGTTGTTAACCCGACAGCAATTTCTGAAATTGGACAGTTAGGATATTACTTGGCAACGTCAATGACTTGTTTATCTGTCAATATTTGTGAGACGCCAAAAATAGAATAGAATAGAGAAAAATCTAGAAAGTAGACGTTTCATAACAGTATCGAGTGTGGCATCGACTATAGGCCAAAAATAAACTTTGCGCGACAGCTCAGGGGCATTTTTACCCCCACTATAGTCAACTAGTAGTTGGTAGCTAGTTTAAAAACCAGGTAATAGTTGTTTTTCACATAATAGCTAAAGATAAGTTGTCAATCATTTGTTTATTTGGCTAATTATTTTTGATAAGAACTGAAAACTGACAAGTTTACATCTTAGGCGTCAGCTGTTGCCATCAATTCGTTAGCTGGTTAATGGCTGTCAAATAAAACCAAAAACTGACAAGTTCACGGTTTAACCTTCAGCCATCTTCTGTTGGTTGGCGAGTCATTTACCCATTAGACTTTGGGGGTCTTCAGGTGGAAATGAAATACTGTTGTGTGTTTGAATAGCAGTTCAGGAATGCATATTCATTTGGTAAAAAAAATACCGATTAATATTTTATAATACAGCACACATTTGGCTGCTAAACAAACTATCATATTTAATAATAATAAGCACACTCGAGCGATTACACGTGCCGCGGTGAGGTGAAGCGAGGTATGCGCGGAGAGAAACGCGGGGCCCGATCAGGAGCGGCGCGCTTGTTGATTATTTGCGAACGGCCGCCGTAGTGATCGGACGTCTGCGGCTACAAGACAAACAGCCATTGATATTTTTAGTTGGTTAATGAACAATCATTAGCGGAATGGTTGACTTATGACATTATTAGATAATTACTCTTCGCTTACGTTAACATGCTGATCTGAAGTGAGGGGATCGCATAGCGTCTATGTTCGAGTTAGGTATTTCTAATCTGTTTCTGGTTATAGAAAATGGGTAATACATTTTGAGTACAGTAGAAAAATTCGCTACAAAGCCTGGCAAAGGAATCTTTAGTCCATACAGCCAATTCTGATGTATAAATACTCGTATAGTAGCAGTTGTATTGTAGGCTACAACTAAAACTATTCAACTGAGTTCTTGTGAAAACACTAAAGGACACATTTGACTATACAGTTCTCATTTCTTGCAAAAATGCATAATTAATACTCAAAAACGATTAATATCATATAACTATTGTTCATGTTAGAGTGTTAATACACATTTTTAGAAAATAAAACTGCACAGCACAACGTCCCCTTTCAGTTCCCGTCCAAAACTCGTAGTACATACTGATGTGAGTTCACACGCATCTCGTGGCACAAATTCTAGCTAAGCTGACAAAAGTATAATAAGTAACATTCACAAGGACATTTGAGTTTTAAGTATTTCATTGAGTTTATAATTGTAACACTCGCAAGTGGAGCGGGAATATCGTGATTCTGAAAGTGGTTGTTGTAATTGCCTGTTGGAACGCACCCATTATATTATTACAATTATCTATGGTAAATCATGATAACATAACCTCACTGGCATAAAGGCCTAGTACCTAGCTGCCAAGTGCCAAGCCATAAACCTAAATAAATAACATAACCTCATTTAACCTCAAAATAAATTTAAAACAGTTACCTTAAAATTTCAATGTCTTCGTTTTTTAAGAATAATAAATATTATCTAAGTTATCAAGAAACAAGCGATAAGATATCTATGTTATACGGGCTTATTTTGTAATATACTAGTTAATCTTTTATAAGATGACAGAATCAGAGTGTGAAATAGAATACTTGGACGAAGATGCAGACATCGTTCAACAACTTGTCCAAAGCCAGCCAATTCAGCCATCGGAACTCACTCCAGCTCCAGATCCGGTTGTCGAAGAAAAAGAAAAGCCTCTGTTAGTTGAACGTCCCCAAAAGAGAAAGCGTATCTCAAAGAAGTTTGAAGAATCTGACGATGATTACGATCCTATGGAGGACATGGTTCCGAGTCCCCCGAGCCCTCCAAGCCCTAAATCGAAGAAAAAGAAGCAGATCGTAGCAAAGAAACCATACAAACCCGAAAAAAGCCCACCGGTTATAGAGGTACCGCGAATGAAAAAGTTAAATCTTAAAAAAGTTATGAGGGAAAATAGAGTTTTAAGTGGGAAAGAGCAATACGCTATCCTCAAAAAGTTGAATATCAGAATCCCCGATTTTGATGACCCATTGTGTTTGCCTGTAAAAGCTGTGGATTCTGAAATTGACGATAATAAAAGGCTCGAGACTTGGAATAATGTTTGTTTGGAACATTTCAAACATTGTGATACAATTCTTAAACCTGAAAAAGGGGATACAAGAAGTTCTTTAAGGACTGTAGTGTTGAGGAATGTTTTTAATAAAAGAGCAGGTAAACACCGGTTCAAGTTTTTTTTATTGCAAAGCTAAGTAACAGACAGTTGGCCCAGATGGACGTCTTCATAATATGTGTATACATAAATACAACACAGTGGACCCTCGGTAATCTGACAAATGTTTTGCCGGGCAGTGTCGGACTATCAAATTTGTCAGATTATAGAGTACTGCTACAGACCCTCTATAGTATAGACTTTTGGAGGGCTTGCATGGGGCCATGGGAAGGCTGACACATAGAGGACCTTTTGATAAATTTAGTGTAAATGTGGTGTAACAACAACGGTGGTTATCCCTGTTTACGCCAAATAAAACTGTGCCCAAGTACAAGCCCCAGTCAGTGTAGAACTGTTGTGGGAAATGAGAACAAAAAGTACCCAGGTATTGTGGTGAACTGCTAGTTGTACTGGGGTTTGGGAATATGGGGACTATGGCATCTGCCTGTAGCAATGCTCAGGGAACATGAAAAAATAATTACTTAATTATTATTATTGTCGGGTATTGTCTAGAGAAGTTAATGCTGTGAATGACATACATTTGTTTAATTTTGTGTGTATTTATGCAATTAAAACCATATTTCAGGTAGAAAAGAAACTACAGTATGGAGCAAGACATGTGTAGTAAATGAAGATGGTGATAAAAAATCTGAAATATTTCAATGTGTTTTACCAAATTATAAGGAAAAGAAAACATTAAAAATTAGTAATATTGTACCTAAAAAAATGAAATCATCAAATACTACAATTGATGAAGTGGTATTAAGAAAGGAAGACCATAAGGATGGCGAGACTTTGGTAGTATATAAACCACAATCAGGAATATCTTCCGTGTTCACCTTAGTTGACAAACGGTAGGGTATAGACAGCAGTAATAACAGTCCATAAATATCCCACTGTTGGGCTTGGAAGGGAATAGTATATCCACTACTTGACACATCCATTATCTCAATGTGCAGGTTTCATCACTATGTTTTCCTTCACTATTACATATATACATATTATCATGCCTGTTTCCCATAAGGGTAGGTATACACGATTGACTTCTACTTGCTATGCTCTTGACATACATCTATTGCTTCATCAACATTTATTAATCTCTTCACACATACACATTTATTATAGGTGCTGTTATATGTTACGAATTTAAAAGCACTCACTGTTATCTTGTCGGTTACTTCACCCAGACTGCTAAATTACGAACTACCTTCATTGTACATTTCACACCTTTCTCTCGGGATAGTTCACTGTTGTTAAGTTTCACACAATTTCATTAATTCTATTTATTGATGTATTATTTATTTAAACTAATATTCACAACATTTAATTGCTTTTTCTATTATTTTATTTACATTTAAATTATATATTATTTATTTATTTACATATTAGAGTACTGCACATTTTGTTTTTTATTAATATCCTTTTAATCTTTGTCTGAAACAATTTCAGACTCTTCATCCTCTATACTAAACTGTGTACTGTTTTGTCTTATCTTCTTAGGTGTAGATGAAAGTGGTGACTGTGATAGTGCTTGTTTAGTTCTTATCCCTCTTCTTGTTGTTTAGGTAATACAATGTCTTGTGGCCCTGATACCCTAATCCTCTGTGCCCACTTCTGAGGTGAAGGGATAATTATATCCTCTTCATTATTACCATCATCTCTTAGGTTGTATTCCATCCATTCCATTGCACAAAGTATCTACATACCCCTACTCTCTTCTCAACAATCCCCTGTAACCATCGAGGCCCTTTACAATAGTTCCTCACATATACAACTTGGTAACTTTATTTTTTAATTTTTCTCCCTGATACTGGATTCTTCCTTAGGGAAATCAAAATTCGTTCTAAAGAGCCTGTTATTGAGGAGTTCCGCTGGTGACTTATCAGTTATACTGTTTGGTGTTGATCTGACCGCATAATATGTTGGGCAAGCGCACATTCCAAGGCTCTGAAGTTAGTTTCTTCTATTTATTTTTTACCTGGTTTTTCTTCAACACATCTACAATTTGAAAGTGGTAAGTATGTCACAGTCCAGCAGCACCAACTCTACCATCCACACTGTTGCCATACACTTGTTGCATCAATTCTCTCTATGTTTCCAAACAACTTTAACCTTCCTTTCTCAACTCTTGTTATTATATCTTTATTCATGCTTCTTCTGCCATACCCAAGTTTAACTACCGTACATTAGTGTTGGCACTAACAACACCCCTTAACTGACAACCAAGCCATCCTTCACTGTTAGCATGTGATAATTGTAACAATAGGCACATATATTATTAATAATATAATTTAGATTTGTAATAGTATGAGTGGCTACAAACAATATAAGGATGTTCACAATTTCAACACCAGGCATAATAATAGACTGGTACTGGCATCTATCAGATTACAAAAATTACTGCTTTCTTTCTTGAGGGTATACACTTCTTCAATAAAATTCTGAATGAAGTGTTAGATTAGTTATAAAACTATGTTGCTTAAAAAGGGATAATATACTGTTGAAGAATATTTTTTTATGACAAAACTGCATTTTTTTACTTACATAGCTGCTCGCTCCAGCCTTTTATACTATCTTCTCTATAATGTTTATATTTTGCATAACATGTAGGGAATCTATGGAGATTTGTTGCAGTATGAATTCTTAGTAAGTCATTAGTGCAATGGTGATAATAATTTTTTTGTTACAACTCCATTAATTCTTTGAAAATTAATTGTAATACAACTTTTATATGTATTAAAAAAAAGAGTCTGAGATAATCTATATACACATAATAAAATTGTAGAGGTCGAATTTATATACAATGAAAAAACTGAGTCAGGGGGGTGTAAGAACTGAAATAGAACTAATTTAGATTTTTTTCAAATTTTTTGTTTCTCTGTCTGTCTGTTTGTACCGGCTAATCTCTGAAACGACTGGACCGATTTAAATGAAATTTTGTATGGTGGTAGCTTATATCCCTGGTTAAGATATAGGATACTTTGATCCCGAAAAATTAGAGTTCCCGTGTCGTTCCGTCACGCGGACGAAGTCGTGGGCAGACGCTAGTATATAAATAATTATGATGAAAAATCTTTTGTAGCTAGATGTGTTGCTGCGGAGTTTCTTGCCGCTTCTCCTTTGAACAGTGATAACACATTGCGAAGCGGTGTACATAGAATAGGAAGTAGATTTAAATTTTGACTTACATGTATGACCTTCAAAAAGTGTTCTTCAGTGGAAATTATTTTGAATAAAAACTTTTGAGTTTGAGTTACTAAAGAAAACTAGCAAGTGCTGCATATTTTCCAGGCAGGGTTCGAACCGCGCCGCTTGACTTCGTACGCTATCCACTAAGCTACCGTGGCTTTTTTTTATACACAGTAAAATATATAGTAATTTGTGTGCTACCAATAAGTACAGACTGGCAGCGCCTCGGGTGTTGCAAATGTCAATAGACAGAACTTTCCATCAGGCAGTCTGTTTACTGCCTCGGGTGTTGCAAATGTCAATAGACACAGTAACCACTTTCCATCAGAACTGTCAGTCTGTTTACTGTACTCCTAGCAATAAAAGAATAATTGTCTTCGTGATTTCAAAATAAACACCAGGATTTAAATGAAAATAGCTATTTACAATGGGAAGGACACACATATAAGCTTGGTAGAATACATCTTCCTTCTTCTTCTTCCACACTTCCTTGACACCTGGAAGTCATCCACTGTATTATGTGGCGCTCGCTCCTTTATGCCATACGTGAGCAAGCTGTGGAAGGAGCTCCCTCCCACGGTTTTCCCAGAACGCTACAATATGGGGCTCTTCAAGGAGGGCATAAACAGATATTTAAAGTCTCAACTTGATAGGCAACGCATCGGCTCCCTTATTGTTGCAGATGTCCATGGGCGTAGCCACTTGCCATCAAGTGGACCCGTCTGCCAGTTTGCTTATAAGCAAACATTATCAAATGGTCTTGTTGTATATCTGGCTGTTTGTGTTCTTTCATAATAATATGAGGATAAATATATTGAGATAATAATTTCTTGATGTGGTAGAGCCATGCTGGAAGCATTTTCTTGATGACGTCGTCTAGGGCCGCCTCGATCGGTGCACGCTCTCATAAAGTATCGGCGTGAAACGGTTAACATTGTGCTAATTCTGTCCCCCTATCTCATCCCTCTACTCCAGTCCCATATCCTGTCTCTTCTATCCCATTCATCCTCATCTGCCTACAGGTTGGCAACATGTTGGTTTCGCCTGGTGTTGCAAATGTCTATAGGCGACGGAAACCACTTTCCATGAGCTCGGCCGTCTGCCTGTTTGCCAGTTCGCAATAAAAAAAATAATAAGCCATTTTAGAATTATCGTCTCCTAAAAAAATTCAAATAGACATTTTCTTGCCCAGGAGTCACCTGTTTCTGCGTGTACTTAAATATAATATTCTCTTTATTTCTCAAAGCAAACAACATCCAGATGATGATGAAACAAAAGCAAAAGGCCAAGAGGAGAGATCAGTGGACAAATATGAAGAGGTGAAGATGTATTTAAAAGAGATGACCTGTTGCCGCATGTGTGTGCACTGTTTCCAGGAATCATGGCGAGGCCTCAAGAAAATCCAAGGTGAATATATGATAATTGAGTTGTGTTTTATTATAGTTAGAATACAGCAGACAGGCTAATGACCCATGTGATGGAAAGTGTATACTATAACCTATGTATTTTATTTACACCTATGCCTTTTATCTTCACCTATATATTTTTTCTTCACCTATGTATTTTATTTTCACCTATATATTTTGTCTTTACCTATGTATTTTATCTTCACCTATGTATTTATTGTTACGACTGACAAAGACAAATTCACACCTGCATACCTGTTTTGCACATTTTATTACCTTTCGGCATTTGGACTTCTTTTGTTTACTTTGTGTTTAATATTCGTGATTAGAAAAACAGCCCATTGTGTATTGTAATCTTTTATGGCAGTCATTGGCCAGGTGTGATTCTAATAAATTCGGTCCACGCGGCTGAGCAGACATATTGCATTTATGCAGTATAAATCAGTGCCCCAATTTAAAAAAGGGGCAGTCGAGCGATAACCACAAGCGAAACAAGACTTGTGTACATTCGGTAATCTATTTAGTGACGGACTTTGCGCTATTGAATTGCGTATTACGTTTAGACTGGTTGTATTCAGTTATATTTGTACCTGTGTTATACGTGTTTGTATAGTTCTAATAAATTCTATAATAATTCCAACGGCATTTTAATTCGAGTCTCGCGACTCGTAACATTATTTACACCTATGCATGTTATCTTCACCTATATATTTTAATTTTCACCTATATATTTTGTCTTCACCTATCCACTTTTTCTTCAGCTATATATTTTATTTTCACCTATGTATTTTGTCTTTACCTATACATTTTTCTTCACCTATATATTTTATTTTCACCTATGTATTTTGTCTTCACCTATGCATTTTTCTTCACCTATATATTTTATTTTCACCTATGTATTTGGTCTTCACCTGTGCATTTTTTCTTCACCTATATATTTTATTTTCACCTATGTGTTTTGTTTTCACCTCCTGTGTATTTTATCTTCACCTATGTATTTTATATTCTTTATTTTTTTTTTCGAACATGTTAAGAATATATGGAGATATGTTGCACTGTGATTTTCTAGTATGTTTTGTCATTGTACATTGTACTGTTTACTGCAACTCCATTAATACTTGGAAACATAATTTTATAAAATACTTCTTAGTACAGTCATGGTTCTAAAAAAGGGATTTCCTGGAAAGTTTCTCGGGAGTTTTGATAATGGGTAATTTTATCCTTTCACCCATACTTTTATTCGTCTGAGGAATAAACGTGGTTTTTATTTGCATTTTCAGGCCCCATAGTGTGTCCAATATGTGGTCGCTCCTTTGTTACTGTGTACAGTTTATTGACTCATATCAAAGCGCATTCCTCAACCGATGTTCAGAGATTCAAAAGAGTCATATCGTTAACTTTGTCTGAGGTAAGTTATATTTTCAATTTTATGAAACTTTTTATTATCATGGTTTTAAAGATTATTATAAAATTCTATTCGTATCTTTATCTATATATACTTTTTAATGTTATAAATGTGAATAAGTTTGTTTGTTGCACTTTCAAGCCTTAGCTATTCAGCCGATTATAGAATATAGAAACGGACATAGTGCTCTTTTCATCCATAAAAATGTTGTTCCCGAGGGATAAAAAATTACTTTTAAGGTGCTCCCTCACTGCGTGCGAACTGTAATGTAACATTACAAATGCGAGCATTACATCAATGAAGGAGGAGAACCGAGCATTACAGTGCACAACCTGTAATGATATAATCTGTAACATTTGATACAACTTTTAACACAACGATCGCTTCCTCTGACATTGTGGAATCAACAAAATTTTACTAAATACTCAAAATCGAACCATAACTATTTTTAACCTTTTAAAGTCTTTTAAAAAGACAAAGTTTATGAGTGTGGATGGATGTTTGTTACGCTTTCACAAAAAAACTACTGCACAGATTTTGATGAAACTGTAAAGTAATTACGTCGCCGATATTGCGTAGACACACCTTCTGCTGCTGCAGTGTTCGCCACAGAATTTACCGCGCGTAGCTCGCCTCTGGACCTCCTTCACTACACTTTTCACTAAATTCACCACTAAACTCGTCACTGTCTTCTATTAAACTCTTCTTCCAACTCTTTCGTATCGCACTTGTCGCTTCACTGTCTTGAACTGAACTCAACTCTAAACTGCCCGGTATTTTTTTTTTTTTATTGGACTTGACTTTATGTTGTTGGTCCGAAGACCTCACAACTTTACCGGGGTTTTCGGGGCGAGTGCCTTTGCGAAGCGAAGGCGCTCGAGCCTGGGAGGCAACTTGCTCGAGGGGCTCCCTAGGAGTTTCACCTCGGCTGGACTGTTGCCATGAGAGGGGATGAATCTAATGATGCCCACCATAGGGCGACACAGTGCACTAATTGAGAGCGGGCGACGGGTAATATAAAGCCCGAGAGGAAGGATCCCGGCGGACCGGGATCGGCGGTTCGCGGTGGCCTATACTATCTTACTGCCGTTTCGCAACGTGTTATGGTTGGGAGAGAAGAAACGGCGAAAGAAACTTCCCAGCAACACGCCTAGTCTATCCTATGGGGGGGCTGTGTCTCCTGGCGTCCCTCGCGGGGACGTGGAGAGATCGTGATTGGCGGCGTCGACGCCGCCGTCTGTGTCTGTCTGTCGATGCCTGCCAGCCTGCCGTCCTAACCGCGGGCGGGCTGATCCGAGCCAGCCGTTTTGTGATATCGTCGACCTTGTCCGTGAGGATGTTACGCGGTCGTCGCACGAGAGCCTTTCGTCGAGGCTTATAATCGGACGCGGACACGACGAGGGGATTTCGATGGTGCGGCGCTAGATCGAAATACTTACGCGAGAGCGACGTAATGTAGTTTTTGATGGAGGGAAGCTCCAGATCGCGGTGGATGTCGACGTTACGCATATAGAGGGGAGCACCGACGGCTCTGCGCATGAATTTATTCTGAACGATTTGCAGTTTCTTTAAAAGGGCAGGCTTGGCATGGCCGAATACCACACTCGCGTATGTCATGATCGGGCGGTTGCATGTTTTATATAGAGTAAGCTTGTGTCTGAGGGACATTTTGCTTCGTTTGTCTATCATGGGTGCTAGACGACCCATGACAAATCGCGCTCTATTCCGGACTATAGTGATATGCTCGTTGAAGCGCAAGTTCTGATCTAAGGTGACACCCAGGTAATTGGTGTACTTTGCTCAGGGGATCTCTTGGTCGTAGAGCGAGGTGGCTGTTAAGCGAAGGCAAGCGCGTTTGGGAGAGCGAAGCGTGCCCGGGGAAAAGAACATTGCTGCGCTTTTCTCCGGGTTTACCTCTATCACTGCCCGGTAGGCGCGCCTTACGCTGCTTATATACCCGGAAGAATCTTCTGGAACCCATAATTTCGTCATTCTTTTATTTACTATCTGTCCCTTTCTAAACATCTATCTATCTCTGTCTTTACCTCCCCGAACTTTCTATTCTAGAACTTTCGTTCATCGTCTATCCCTTTCGAAAATGTATCTATCTCTGTCTTTTCTTTCCAGAATCTTCTACCGTTTTCTAAAAGTTCTTAAACTAACTAGATGGTTCCACCATCATTCGCCACAATAATAACTGCATAATACAGCATACCCCTTTCACTTCTCGCCAAAAACTCAAACTTTACAATTGGAGTAATATGGCTTATATATCAGAACAACACATATGTATATTTTATATTGCCTATCTCTTGTTTAAAGGGCAGGCGTTAATACAGGGTACATTGTATTACATTTTCATGTATTTGCCCCCGGAAGATTCACTTCACTATCTCATCTCCCGGGATTAAAAGTATTTATGTCCATTTTCGGCATTCAAACAGACAAACCGAGTTACTATCGTATATTTTTTTATAGATTATGAATGTTTATATGTATAAACTTGAGAAATGAATGGTCTCCCATACAAACTTTCATGAAATAGGGGTACTTCAACTTGCTCTAGTTTTATTTATAAATGACCAAAACTATCAAGACGACTAAAATGGCAAACCACAAATAAAAACCTATCCTACTCTCTGGGATAACCTTTACATAAATCTATCCCATTATCCGATGAAAGGATGAAAAGTATCCTTTGTCCACCCTCGGTATTAAATTTACATATGTACCGAAATTCAGCCAAATCGGTCCATTAGTTTTTCCGTAAAAGCATAACAAACAGAGAGCCAAATATATTTTTATCCCGGATGCTACCCCATTTTTCGGTATAAAAAGTATCCTATGTTCATCCTCGGTATCGAAGGTATATATATATATATATATATACTGAGTTTCAACCAAATCGGTCCAGCAGTTTTACCGAGAAAGAGCAACAGACAGACAGGGTTACTTTCGCATTTGTAATATTAATAGGGATTTGTAAAATATGCTTGTTTTAGATCGTAGGCTATCATTACAAGTGTCGTATGTGCAGAGAGAAGTGCACCAGCATCAAGGACATGCGCCAACACGTCGCCACGCATCGGGGTATGCTCTTCGTACATTTTTCATTTCTCATATTCTGGAAAGTACACTTGGTGTTGCCTGATCACAGGGACGAAAACAGCACTTTTCGTCCCTGCTGGCAAAAGTTTAAAAACTGCCAACCATAGACAATACATGCGACTTCTGTCACAACTTTTTTACAGCCACTGTTAATATGCATCATAAATTGTAATAAAAAAAAATATTATATTATTATCTAGTTTACACATGTGATAACTTAAACTAAACAAAGTTGAACTATTTAATATTGAAATTTTTTAACTTGAGAAAAGCTTAGGTTATCACTTAAATTGTATGTATATAGCGCGTGGGTTACAGTGAGAGAGGAGGAGCCTGCCTACCGTTGCCGTATGCGTGAGAGAAAGGAAAGCCAGACAGACTGGCGCCGTAACGCGTTACGTAACGAAGCGGCTTACCCTCCCATAATAAGTTATCACTTCAAAAATACCGCTGCCGTATGCCTGAGAGAAGAAATTATCACTTACGTAACGTAGCGGTTTACCCAAATACACTTCTACTGGCTTGTGTAGAATGGCTTAGAAAAAGAAATTTACTTGACGTTTCATATTTGACATATTACATGAATTCATCTTTATATATGGTTTAACGTCTGAAAACTACTTCTCTAATGAAACCTCATTAGAGAAGTAGTTGTTTGTTTATCTAATCAGTTTTATTTACTTTCCTTACATTAGAAACGAAAACGAGAGTGTTAATCTCGAGTGTAAGGCCTATTTAGGCACTCGATCTTATGCCTAAATAAGTCACTTTCACCTCGTATATCAATCTACTATTACTACTTAATATTGTTCGGCTTGATGTTAAATATTTACATAGATACGTAGATTTGTATTACATGTTAAAGCTTTTTTGCGTTTTCAGGCTCAGAACATTTCATGTGCGAGGTTGGAAATCACTGGACGAAATAACTCTTGCTGCAAAATATATTTTGAAATATCGGAAATATATTTTAATAAGCAAAGCTTTTTGCAACACTGTCTATTAAAATAAATATTTGTTTTAATGAAAGTAGTCCTGCATTTTTACTGCTCCTCCTGCCAGCTGGTAGGGTATTTGTCCGACTGGATGGCTACCACCCCTGGTCTAGAGTATGCCGCCTTAAACAACCTTGAGTTGTGTTCTGGCATTGGTGGCCAGGTTCCAGTCTCCCTTAAGAGAGCAGCAGCGCATTTGTAGCACCTTTGGTGTTGCAAATGTCCATAGGTGATGGTAACCGCTTTCCATCAAGCGGGCCATCTGCCTGTCTGCTGAACTCCTGCAATATTTATTTTTTTATCTTTTATTGTTACAATTACCAACAACGGTGAAGGAAAACATCGTGATAAAACCTGCACATCGCGATAACCGATGTAGCCGTCTTGTAAAAAGCGTGGCGGGTATACTGTCCGTACCTCTATGCTGGGCCCGATCCCAGCAGTGGGCTTATAGGCTGTTATTATAATACTGCGTTTCTATTATTAACTAGCTGTACCCTTTTTTTTATTTTTTTTATTTAATTTATTCATGGCCATAGAATCTATGTCTTTCAGTCGGAAACATGTTTAAAAAGAACTTATACTATGTGTAGCACAGCTGAACTGTAGGTTATCAGCTGGTGCCATTCAACGGAGTTCTTGTGTCAACTCAAAAGGCCACATTTGACTATACAGTTCACATTTCTCACAAAAATACATAATTACTACTCAAAAACTATCAATATCCTACAACTATTGTTCATTTTAGAGTAATTTTACACATTTCTAGAAAATAAAACATCTCCTTTCAGTTCCCGCCAAAAACTCCAGCTGTACCCAGCAGACGTTGTCTTGCCCTTAAAAATATAAAAATATAGTAGTCGATTGCAGCGCCATCAAAAGGGACCAATTGTTAATTTAAAACATTCCCGAATCTACTTGAAAAAAACCCAAAAAATGTCGTCATAATCAGTCCCACCGTTAAAGAGGTGTTCAGCGGCGCCACCTACCGGGTCCAACCGTGAATCTAAACCATCCCGGGACCCACTTGAACACACAAAAATAATTTACCTAAATCAGACAAATGAAAATAATTTTAAATGCAGTCACCTTAGCCGAAATCAGCCGGGAAATATAACAAATCAATGGCTAGACTGATGTTTTTTTAATTATATTTTTATTTATTAGTGAATATCACATTTTAATACCTATTATCCTATCCCGGACGAAGACAATTCTAAAAACACAAAAATCATAAAGATTGGTCCAGCCGTTCTTGAGTTATAAATGGTGTAACTAAAACGACTGTTTTATATTTATAGGATTCGAAAATTTTTATTCTAAGTTAGTTCCACTACAGAATATTTCTTACATATAAGGGGTCATCCACAAATACATCACACGAATTTCATGATTTTTCGACCCCCTCCCCCGTCCTAGTCACAGTTGGTCACGTTCATGAGGGTCCTCCCTCCCTAGTGCGACGTCACATCTTTTGCAATTTCACATCAAGAAATTATTAAATTAAAACAGCAGTTCCCTAATTAACTTAAATATATTAGACTTTGAAATGTGACGTCGCGAAATTTAGGACCCCACCCACCCCTTGTTACATGTGGGGATTGATTTTAGGTTATTTGGTGCGTCGATGATGTTACCCCATTGGAGGGTAACGCACCACTGGCAAGAACCCGTGGCTCCATCGCCGCGGGAGCTAGGCTCGACCGTTGGAGGTTTTTTTTTTTTTTATTGGACTTGACTTTATGTTGTTGGTCCGAAGACCTCACAACTTTACCGGGGTTTTCGGGGCGAGTGCCTTTGCGAAGCGAAGGCGCTCGAGCCCGGGAGGCAACTTGCTCGAGGGGGCTCCCTAGGGAGTTTCACCTCGGCTGGACTGTTGCCATGAGAGGGGGATGAATCTAATGATGCCCACCATAAGGCGACACAATGCACTAATTGAGAGCGGGCGACGGGTAATATAAAGCCCGAGAGGAAGGATCCCGGCGGACCGGGATCGGCGGTTCGCGGTGGCCTATACTATCTTACTGCCGTTTCGCAACGTGTTATGGCTGGGAGAGAAGAAACGGCGAAAGAAACTTCCCAGCAACACGCCTAGTCTATCCTATGGGGGCTGTGTCTCCTGGCGTCCCTCGCGGGGACGTGGAGAGATCGTGATTGGCGGCGTCGACGCCGCCGTCTGTGTCTCTGTCTGTCGGTGCCTGCCAGCCTGCCGTCCTAACCGCGGGCGGGCTGATCCGAGCTAGCCGTTTTGTGATATCGTCGACCTTGTCCATGAGGATGTTACGCGGTCGTCGCACGAGAGCCTTTCGTCGAGGCTTATAATCGGACGCGGACACGACGAGGGGATTTCGATGGTGCGGCGCTAGATCGAAATACTTACGCGAGAGCGACGTAATGTAGTTTTTGATGGAGGGAAGCTCCAGATCGCGGTGGATGTCGACGTTACGCATATAGAGGGGAGCACCGACGGCTCTGCGCATGAATTTATTCTGAACGATTTGCAGTTTCTTTAAAAGGGCAGGCTTGGCATGGCCGAATACCACACTCGCGTATGTCATGATCGGGCGGATGACCGTTGGAGGGGAGTACAAAATAAGACGACGAGTGTTGTACTCTAGATGTAATTATTGCTTGATTTATTTAAGACTAGCGGTCCGCCCCGGCTTCGCACGGGTATCTAAAAAACTTTTTTATTAAGTTTAATGACCTACTAAGCGAATTCAAAATATTTCCCCTTCCGTACGGCCCGTACCCCAGTGACGCATACATCGCATAAGCCTATCTAGCCGAGCAGGGTGCGCGGCGACCACGCAACTTTTTTCTAATACTTGCATTTTTAAACTCGTGATATCTTTCGAATGGAATGTCCGAATTTAATAATTCAAAAAGTTATATAAAGGTATTGAAGCAGTCTTGAATATGAAGTAATTTATTTTGATAAGGATGAATACCAAGATACAAATAAAGATCCTTTTCTAGCGGAGGAATTTCAATTAAATTTTAAAAATAAAAGAACACTTATTGTTGCATAACTATAATAGTTAGACATATGCTGTCGCGACACTTTTTGTAAATAATGATGTGTTCTGCAAAGTCGTAGTACATTATTTTATTCTATCATCAATAGTTTTCGCAGTGCACGCGGTTTTAGGTATTTTTTTACACTTTGGGTTTTAGTACATTATAACATTATTGGAATTTTACTAAGGATCCCTAATTTTATTGAAAATATAATAAAGCCCATGTCATCCGGGGATAGTGTAGCTTGCCAACAGTGATTAACAGCCCCTCACGAGACGATCAGGGAGGGGCTCCGTGTACACGGAGTTCCCCCGTACCTCACGAGGCTACTGGGCGCGTACCTCCAGGACAGGTACATCCTTTGGGGGGCGGTAAGTCCGAGAATCGCGCGTTCGGTCGGCGACGCGTCGCGTGCGGCGTCCCACAGGGATCGGTCTTCGGGCCAGTTTTTTGGAACGTCGGTTACGACTGGATCCTTCGCTTTGCGGTCCTGCCCCGGATAGGGCTAATCTGCTTCGCGGATGACACCCTACTCACGGCACGCGCTGCATCATTCGCGGAATCCGTGGACCTCCCCTAGACCGGGTTGGCGATCGCGGTCCAGAGAATAGGTAGGTTGGGCTTGAAGGTCTCCCCCGCGAAAATGGAGGCCATCATGTTCCATAGGCGGTTTCGTAATCCCCCTGCGGACTTGACCGTTACAGTCCAAGGCGTCCAGTATTATTCGCGTAGGTCCCCAGATGAAATACCTGGGGCTGATTCTCGATGGGAAATGGCTGTTTCAAGCGCACTTTGTGCAGCTAGCTAGTTACCAAACTCGAAAACCCTGTCGCTGGCATTGATACGGTGGAGGCGGTTCGACCGCAGTGGTTCCGATGGCTCTCGTGGAAACGCGGGACCCTGACCTTCAGAATGACACAGATACTTACCGGGCACGGTTGCTTCGATAAGTATCTGTGCCAGATTGCGGGCTGCTTGCCTTCACCCCAATACCGCCAGTGTGGCGCGCTAGACACGGCGTTACATACGCTAGTCGAGTGCGCAGCATGGGCACCCCAGAGGTTTGAACTCGAGACAATAGTAGGTCCGATCGAATCGCTGGGCGATCTAGTGCAAGCCATGCTGCATAGCGATGATCATTGGGAGGGTGCGGCCAATTTCTGCGAGACTGTTATGTCTCAAAAGGAGGCCGCGGAACGAGATAGGGAGAGAGGTACAAGTGCGCATGCGTCTCGCGGGCACCGACGTCAGTCGGGGGCCGGAAGGTAGGAGATATGCGCATGATCTTCCTCCCTGAAATACCGCTACAGGGGCCATCTAGCATCTAGTGAGCAGAGGAGTCTTCACCCCTGTTGTCGAAGTGAGTTTGCAGTGCTTCCCGGGGCATTCTCAAGCACTGATGCGCTAGGATCAGCGTGGCGTAACTACGTTCTAAGTCTCACGCTCTGCCTACCACAGCGCGGGGCACATGGGAGGAGGGTGGTTTTAGTGGAGTATTGAGTAATCGAGTCCACACAAGCCGGTCGATTAGTGTTTGGATTGCCCCCTTGGGAATGCGTCCATAATCGACTATGGTCTAATCCCTAGCAAAGGACCCGGTACTGTGCGAAATGCATTTCCCCCGCCTTAAAAAAAAAGCTTGCCAACAGTGAAAGAATTTTTCAAATCAGTTCAGTAGTTTCGGAGCCTATTCAATTCAAACAAACAAACAATCAAATCTTTTCTCTTTATAATATTAGTATACATTAAACTTAAGACTATTGTTACATTTATTTAGTTGCATAGTTTTATTTTTATTTGTTTATTTTTTATTTAATTTGAAAGATTTAAAGAAACGTACAATAATTAATATTTTGAAATATAAAACACAAAATTAATACATATATCAATCAAGTTTCCACTAAAAAAAATAATTTATATAAAAAATAAAAATTGGCTCAAATAGTTAATTTCTAAAAAATACAATTATACGAAAATTACATAAAATGTCTATTTAATTTACATTAGGTCAATGTTGAACAAAATCGAAAAAAAAATGTCACAATAATTACTAAAAAAATAGAGAAAAAAAAGGAAAGTTTGTCAGTTGTTGTCGTGTATCTTTTTAAGGTTAATAATTAATTTTATGTACTACCCTCTTATTTCTAAACGATACAATCGGTCATTTCCTTATCCCAAATGCAAACAATAGAAAAAAAGATTTATGTCGTCTTACCGGGAGGCGTACAAAGGGATTAGGGCGAATAATAGATCACTCAAATTCGAAGGAGTAATAAAACACCTGCAAAGGACCGGTTCGCAACAATAGAAAGAAAAATATTATAGCAGAATATGCATTGAAAAAAAAGTACACCACGAATTGAGACCCTGCTGCTTTTTTGAAATCTGTTAAAAATCTAAAAAATAATACAACTTAATCATTACAACTATTTAATAAGCCTTTAACCCCTTCAAAATATATAATAATATTAGCTAGTTGCTTAAATAGTAATAGTAATTAGTAACGTCATTTATGAAAAAATCATAAAATTTTATTTTTTTGGCCCTATATAATCCTAATAGTCCTCCTTACCTTAAGGAACATTTTGATTTCCTTCGCCTCTCAACATCTCACAATTTGCGCTCAGATACATATCATAGACTTTTGACACCTGCACACACTTCATCCTTTTATGATAACTCTTTTACAGTGCAGGTTGTCAAACTATGGAATGCGTTGCCTCTTACTGTCAGAGAGGCCAAAACATTACCTACATTTCGGAACTCCCTTTGTCTTTAAATAAATATATGTAATATATTAAACATTTACTTATTTATCTATTGTAATATATGTTAATATAAAATGCTTGTCACATATAATGTTAACAAGTAAATTTATTTAGATTTTTTTTATTTTTGTATGTATGTAAATATATTAGTATTATATTGATGTATGTATTCAATTTATAAATTAGTGTAAGTATGTATATTTAAATTGTACAATCCTATCTTTTTTCTGCTTCACCTACATCGCCAGATTAGTTAAGAATTTATTTTAAGCTAGGTTGCCTGGAAGAGATCGCTTTTAGCGATAAGGCCGCCTGTTGTTTTGCCAAGAAGTTTTGTAATTATGCATTTTATTTCTGTATTTGTTTATTTTGGTGAGCAATAAAGTGTTATCTATCTATCTATCTATACTTTATTAATTTTTCAGTATTATTCAAATTCAAAAGTTTATATTCAAAGTTCCACTGGAGGGCATTCACATGTAAGTATCTTTTTCTTACATTCTATAACATCATGACTTCGCAACAGATAGTTTGTGATGTTAGCAAAAGCACCCCAAACGGGGTCATTCACCCCCATCTAACAGGGGAGGGTTCAATGGCCGTTCGTAATATTATATCTAATGGTTTTTGGGGTTCGGTTCTAGGGGGGTGCCGAAATCAAATGCGTGACCCCGTCTCGTCTAATGCTTTGTTTTGGTGTGTAGAGCATGTTTCGCGACATGCATTTCTGAAAATTCTTATTCTTGGGGTTATAGAAGCCCCAATGCCCGTCATTCTGTCAAAATTAGAGCTTATATATATACTAAGTTTCAGCCAAATCGGTCCGGTAGTTTTACCGTGAAAACGGAACAGACAGACAGACAGATAGAGTTACTTTCGCATTTACAATATTAATAGGGATTATAGAAAATATTTAGGAATTTTTGCTTACACGCTTTGGGGCCCTGCAGCCTGGGGGGCCCGTATCATGGATATGGCTGATACGGCTTTAAGAACACTGGTTTATATGAATCGGGGAACACAGACTCCGGCAAATTGTTCCACTGCACAGCAATGCGCAATAGAACAGTGGAGACAAAACGTTTAGTTCTAGCCAATGGTATCTCTGAACTCCATGTAACGTCTTGGCCTCTGTAATGAGAACCACTTTCCTCTGTCCTATACAATGTCTTGCCAGTTGTAGGCTTGAAGTTCAGTCAAATCAGCTTCCACTTGTAACTTTCCAGCAATACGTAGGGCGATCAACCGGTCGCCGACCGAGACTGGTCATAATAAATTCATACTCCGATCCTCTTCCATCCATTCTCATGACTGAGCCAGCGGAGACGGTGAGCCCATCTCCAGCGTGTTGGGCTCGGACATGAGTTTTCATCATCACCATCATTACAATCCCTATTAATATTATAAATGCGAAAATAACTCTGTCTGTCTGTTTCGTTTTCACGGAAAAACTGCTAGACCAATTTGGCTGCAACTCAGTATATATATATATATATATATATATATATATATATATATATATATTCGATGCCGAGGACCAACATAGGATACTTTTATCCCGAAAAATGGGATAGTTTCCGGGATAAAAATATATTTGTCTTTCTGTTTGTTATGCTTTTACGGAAAACCATTGGACCGATTTGGGTGAATTTTCGTATATATGTAATTTTAATAGCGAGGGTGGACAAGGGATAGATTTATGTAAAGGTTATCCCAGAAAGTGGGATAGATTTTGGTTTTTTTGTGATTATCATTTTCATCATTTTGATTATTTTGGTCACTTTGGTCAGTTTGGTCGATTTGGTCATTTTGGTTACTTTGTTTGATTGTTTATTTTTTATTTCAGGAGTTCAGCAGACAGGCAGACGGCCCACTTGATGGAAAGCGGTTACCATCGCCTATAGACATTTGCAACACCAAAGGTGCTACAAATGCGCTGCTGCTCTCTTAAGGGAGACTGGAACCTGGTCACTAATGCCGGAACACAACTCAAGGTTGTTATGGCGACATACTTTAGACCAGGGGTGGTAGCCATCCAGTCGGGCAAATGTCCTACCACCTGGCTGTGGGTTGTTTTGTCGCCTTTTACGATAGGCCGCCCCAACGCAGGAACTTGTATACTTTCTCCGTTCCTGCATGGATGCAAATTCTTCTTTTAAAATTTCAATTGTCACAAGCAAAACATTTATTACTGTTTTATTTAGTCATTCACCCGCTGTTGTTTCTTTAACCTTGGCGATGCCGTGACACCATCGCATCGCGATCGTTATGCACGCGACCCTTATTCACCCTCCGACAGTCTGTATTATATGCCTTATACACACGTACTTAAATGTTTCAGTTCTTTATATCTCTCTCATTTATGTTTCTTTATGGCAAGATCAGTTTTGATCCGTGTGTATTTTGAGAGCAAGCATTGATACAATACAGCGTAGGTACATTGCATTCTTATCGCCCAAAAAAAAAAATTACTCATTTTATTTGGTTTACCAACAACAACTTGCACTAATACCAAGGATGTATATATACAGCTTTAAAGAAAGAAACATGACAAATGCAGTGATTATTTATATAGGCAAACACTACATGCAATTTGATATTTTGTAGTATGAAAAATTATAATATATAATTATAATCTATACATATAATAGAATTGTAGACGTCAAATTTCGGTACAATGAAAAAAAAATGCAAAAAACCGAGTCAGGGGAATGTAAGCAGTGAAATAGAACTAATATAGATTTTTTATTTTTTTTTGTTTCTCTGATTGCCTGTCTGTTTGTACCGGCTAATCTCCGAAACTGCTGGACCGATTTAAATGAAATTTTGTATGGTGGTAGCTTATATCCCTGGTCAACATATAGAATACTTTTGATCCCGAAAAATTAAAGAGTTCCCGTGGGATAGTTAAAAAACCGCACCACGCGGACGAAGTCGCGGGCAGAAGCTAGTATATAATAAAAGTACGTTTTAACGGTCGCAACAAAATTTTAACTTGAAGTTTTACGGGCAGGTTTTCAAATTGGACAAGTACATTAACAATCTGCCCAAAACTTCAAGTTAAAATTTTGTTGCGATTCGTTTGTCCACTTGTCCGTTGAAGTTTCATTCCTACTATGTATTTCGATTTTTCGCAGGTTTACTGCAAATTATGATTTGGTTAGGTTAAGTATATTTTAATGAATACATTTTTTATTTAAACATATTTTATTTTGTCAAACAAAAAAACTGAAATCGACCCGGAATCAAAAACCGCATCCATAGTCTACTCTAAAGTTATGCCGCCTCTCACCACGTCTAGTCCAGATTTATGCCGCTCCTCCAAGAAGCCATGAGGCATTTTCATGACAGAAAAATCCTAAGGGTCTATGTAGAAGTTTCACTTAAAAAAAAGAAAAGTTAATTAGTAATGAGAGATGAAATAACTCGACGAAATTTGTAATATGAATTTGCATGTAAATCGATAATATCACTACAAAGGTTTATTAGTTTACATAGTGTAGGTAAGGGAGAGTTGGCACCTTGGGTGAAAAGTTTCCTATGTCTATTTTTGGTATTAAGAATATATATACAAGTATATCCAAAATTCTAGCAAAAATTATTTCAGCTATTTTCATGTGTATGTAACCATATTTAAAACTAGCTTCTGCCCGCGACTTCGTCCGTGTGGAATATTTACAAAAAAGTAAGTTAAAAATCCCTCCCGATTTTAAAACATTCTTCATTGGTGCTCCGCTCCTATTGGTCTGAGCGTGATGATATATAGCCTAATTGTTTTTTAATGTACAAATTGTTTTCTTGTATGATGATGATACCGGCAATATCAATACTTAATTAGGTGCATAAGTATTTAAAGTTTTTTAACTATCCCACGGGAACTCTTTAATTTTTCGGGATCATAAGTATCCTATATATTGACCACGGATATAAGCTACCACCATACAAAATTTCATTTAAATCGGTCCAGTCGTTTCGGAGATTAGCCGGTACAAACAGACAGACAAACAGAGAAACAAAAATTTAAATTAGTTCTATTTCACTTCTTACATCCCCCTGACTCGGTTTTTAGCATTTTTTTTCATTGCACAGAAATTCGACCTCTACAGTTTTATTATATTGTTACGAGTTACAGGACTCGAATTAAAATGCCGTTTGGAATTACTATACATTTTATTAGAACTATACAAACACGTATAACACAGGTACAAATATAACTGGACACAACCAGTACAAACTGCACGATTAAATAACACGCGCAAAGTTCGTCACTATATAGCTTATCGAATGTACACGTCTTGCTCGTATCGTAATCGTCGCTTGACTGCCGGTCTGTCCGTTCGGGCATTCCTTTATACTCAGCTTACAATATGTCCCGACCGGGTAAACAATGGTTTCCAAGAATCACACCTAGCCACTGCCTACCAGACAGGATTAGAATACACAATAGGCGGCTTTTCTAATTATAAATATTAAACACAAAGTAAACAAAAGAAGTCCAAATGCGGGCAGGTAATAAGCCGTGCTTTTTGGCCGGCAGGTGTGCATTCAGATTTGTCGGCGTGCTTCGTGGAATTTTGGCTAAGTTGTAACAATATGTATAGTGTGCCGTGACGTCGCTCTAGGTTCAAGCGGAAAATCAGCGTTGATCTAACAGATCGACGTTTTTACTGAGCTTGATTCAATTTTTAGGATTTTATATATATATATATATATTATCTTCTTATACTTTGTGGTTGTTTTCTCTGTTTTTATTGTCTTTTATTTATTACTTTAAATGTGTTTGTTTCACTTGTATATGTTCGTCTTAAAAATAAATCTTTCTTTCTTTATATAGAAAGAAAGAAAGATTTTTATTATTACGAAAAGCAAATGCTTATCGTAATAGTGTAAAATGTTTAATTTATTGAGAGCAAAAAAATAATTATTATATTATACTTACATTCATATGCCATAAATAATCTGCTAGTTTAAAACGCACGATATCTTTACAAGTTTGTCAACTTAAAAACCAGAAAATTGATTACGATGTTCGAAAATGTATATAAATTACATAAGATATAAAAAAATTATTGACGAGGAGGGTTCGGACTGATTTTCGCACTCCGGCATCACACTTTGTCAACAGGGATGACTCCTCCACTCCTTAGATGCTGGAGGGCCCCTGAAGGCGGTTCTGCTTACTTTAATACAGGTGAAGTCAGCTTTGCAGTTTTAAAACTAAGCAAGTGTTGACGTGGGCAGGAATGCGGGGATAAGAGAGAAGGAAGGGACTGGTAAATCTATAGATGTTTGATGCACGAATTTTAAGTAGCGGGGTGGTGGAATAGGGAGAGGGAAGACATAATTACTCCTACTATAACCCCTATGGTCCGGAGATCTTCAATTTTTTTAATAGACATAACCTCGCTTATTTTTTCACTAATATTGCACTTACAAATATACAGAGATGAACAATCATTTTAAAGTTGAAAAGAAATCCAGTGATCAACAGAGAAGGAACAAAAAAAAACTGCGTATGTCGTCAAAAATAAAGAAAACGCACAACAGAGCACATTCACATACACTACAAGAGTAACCAAGAAAATATTCAAAATGGCGGCCAATAAAGACGAAATTATAAATCGTGTGTATAAAATAAATGGTTAACAATCGGTTCTGGCACTCGCCAGCCGCTGCCGCGGCACGCTCGCTTAGTTCACTCAAATCGTGCGCTTTAGTCTGAAGCTAACCCAACCTAACCTTAATCCCTCTTCTAATCTGGTCGCGATCTTTCACCACCCATCACAATAATGTTAGTGAAAAAATAGGTGAGGTTAAATTAACCAAAAATAAATATTTCAAGAATTCCGTACACTAGGGGTTGCAGAAAGGGTAAGTGTACCTTCCCCTCTACCCACTACGCCCACCCACTACTTAAAATTTGTTCACCGCATATGAGTAGCAGCTAAGGGACTTACAACATAGGTCGCCGCACCAAACGCTACGAACGATGCGGGTTTCGCAGCGGCAGGCACGTCTTCCTCGTGATCCTTTCTTCACGTTTTGCGGTCCCTTCGACGAGTGGACCAGTTTGTACGGTACTGAGGGAACCTTCCAGTACGGCGAGATTTTCGCGGAAGCAGCGACGCGATCAGCGGTCAGACGCAGACTATGGTACATTACATAGTGACAGATGCGGCGAAAGAAAAAAAGAAACAAAGAGGCGGTGACCAAATAGGTCGGCGTTAACAGTAAGTAAATGCATTCCAAGAAATTTTACACCACAGGACACAAAAATTTCAAAAAGTTAACCGATATACAACCATTTCAAAACTAATTATGAAGCTTCATGTAAGAGAGATATATTATCATATAATATTAGGTTGGGGAAAAAGTTTCTTCGCATTTTATATAAAAATTCAAAAGGTTTTTTTTATAAAGTTTATTTACATTTGACTAAAGTATGTAGGTGCCATTTTGTTGGATAACTTTTTGCCATCTTGTAGGTAGGGACGTGATCCCATTGCTATAAAAATTTTGGGGCTTCTGATCAAAAAACTGCGACAAGTGGTTTTGGCAGTCCTCTCGTGATGTTAACCTGACACTGCCTAAGGAATTGAGCAGAGACCGAAACAGGTGAAAATCTGAAGGTGCAAGGTCAGGACTATACGGCGGATGCATTTACACCTCCCAGCCAAACTCTCGTAATTTTTGCTGAGTGGCTAAAGATGTGTGAGGTCTAGCGTTATCATAGTGAAAAACCACACCCCTTCTGTTGATTAATTCCGGCCGCTTTCTCTCAACTTTTTGCTTTAATCTCATCAGTTGTTCGCAGTACAGTTCAGAATCGATGGTGCTGCCAGGCGGTAACAGCTCATAGTGAATAATGCCCTTCCAATCCCACCATACACACAGCATTACCTTGTTGCGAGTTAACCCGGGTTTCGCCACAGTCTGTAAAGCCTGACCGGCCTTTGACCACGATCTTTTTCACACGTTCTTGTCGTACGTGATACACTTTTCATCACCAGTTATCAGCTTCTTCAAAAATGGTTCGGTTTCATTACGTCTTAATAAAGAATCACAAATGAGTACACAGTTCATTAGCTTTCTTTCAGTGAGCTCATGAGGCACCCAAATATCGAGCTTTTTTGTGTACCCAGCTTTTTTCAAATGCCTCAAAACCATTTTGTGGTCAATCCCCAGTTCTCCAGCTACATCATAACTACTAATATGCCATCTTGCTCCACTTTTTCAAAAAATGGCATAAATTTTGTCCGTAACAGGGCGACCAGAGCGACGTGCATCTTTGATGTCAAAATTCCCGGATTGAAAACGCTTAAACCAAATTTGCGCTACTCTCACAGATACTGCATTAGGTCCATAAACATCACAAATTTTTTCGCGGCTTGTGTTGCATTTTTACCTCTTTTGTAGTAAAATTTTAAAATGTATCGAATTTCTTCATTAGATTCACTCATTTTAACAATAAGAAAACAAATGAAAATCACACATTTTCCTAATTTGAATTTGGAATTGTCTTCTTTACAATTAAAACTTTTTAATGATACCAAAACCAGCCAGATACAAATGGTATAGCCAAAAAGAGATCTTATTACAAGTTCATACATACTATATGCGAAAAGACTTTTTCCCCAACCTATTATTTACATGTTTTAAAGAAAGATAAATGTTTATTTAGGACAAGATACAAAAAGACAAAATAGTAACATAACATCAGTTATGGCGTCCTAAAAAGGCATATGCTCAGCAATATGCTGGTTTCACAACCAGCACTGAAATGCCGCAAGGACCTGTAATGCCACGGCTTAGCTCCACAAAGCAATTTAATGAGTTTACACACAATGCTTACATATTACTGGAAACTGCAATTAGTATGTATAATAAAACTTATCACGAACAGAGGTGACAAACTAGACATATAGAAATAAATAAACTACTAGCGGTTCGTTATGTCACATTATTTGACTTATAATAACTATAAAATACTTGTTACCTTTTTAAGATCTCTCTGGTCCATTAGGAATTTTCTAGCTTAGTTCTGAATCCAAAAATAGACTGCAGGTTCTTTATTGGTGGTGGAATGTTGATCCAACACTTCGATGCAGCGTAGCAAAAGGCACGGCACTCCCCCTAAAGGCACGGAATTAGGGAAGGCCTAAACTAATTTTTAAAATTGCCCTTGGAGCTCCCTCCCCTTCAATAAGGTGGGTTTTCCCTACACCCCCCCAAACAAACAAGACAATAACAATATTCAGTGATGCTTTGGCAAAGTGCAAAATAAACCATTTTTATTACCGTTCTAATGAACAAACAAACATCCAAACAAAATAAAGGTAGACATGTGAAAATAAAACAAACACAATTTCGGGTTTTTTATATATTTAGAACAAGAAATGTATAGTTACAACCATTGAGGATATTAAATATCATATTGTAAAAACTATTGTATAAAGTGAAGAGAATGAGATTTTTTTCCATATTTTTTTATTATAATTATAATTCCAATAAATTAATTAATTATAGACACATAAATTACGTGAAAATATTATTAATTAAATTACATAAAACAGCCAATTAACCACTACTCATGTAAATATTTTGGTTATTCATGCTTATTATAGGAATGACGCTCTTATTCATATTGAATTATAGTAAGTTTATGGGCCTCTTTAAGGTTTTTAAAGAACAAACAAACAAACTTACTCTAACTCAATGTGAATAAAACCGTGAGTAATTAACGCTCTATCAAGAAATATGGTAAAACGTGGAACTTTCCAGATTATTCCATCATTTAAAATGGTTCTGGAAAGTTCCATGTCGAAAATCCACAAAACTTTCTTACAAATAATCGGAAACAACATTTAATCACTAAAGACGACACAAAACTGTTTATTTTTACACAATTCGTAAATTAAAATGCATTCAGAGACGCTCTTTCATTTCTCAAATTACTCTTTTTGATTTAAGAAACAGAGACAAACAGTATATTTTGTCTTCTTGTATATTGTTAATGACACTGACATAAATGTAGAATTGAACAATTCCAATTTTAAATTTTTGTAATCCGACATTTTGTGTCACGGACAATTGTGACATTTGTAATTGTGTCTAAATACATTTTAATATACAACTTTAACGCTACTCGATTACGTTTTGACCATTTCATTAATTTTGCACATTTTAAGTTGGGAAATTAATAGTTTTATGAATTCAGTTTTATTTCTTGTATTGCATACGGTATCTTTTCTTTGATGACACTCTAGTTGCCGCATGAATTTGGTCAAAATGTAACTAACAGCATCTGCCAGTTCTATAAGTTCCGGACTTATAACTCTACTATTTGTTGTGCAACCAAATTTGTTCACAAAAGCTACAGAGGTAATGACTTTTAAAATCGACACAATAAGTATATAGAAATACCTATAGGTAAATACCAACTAAATCGGTTATAGGAGACCAACACATTGACATCTACCGCTTACGCATATATTTTTTAATAATAAAAGTTGAAAATTAACTTTCGTCAACATTGAAATTTTAAACCGGAAGATCTTAAGTGTTTTTTAAACATTTTTTTTCGAAATTTTTATAAAATACGTATTTTGTATCAAAGTGGAGTCAGCTAGCACGAACAAGGAAAATGGCTGACTGTTTCTCATACATTTAATTATAAATATCATTGCTTTCATTGTCTAGTACGTCTTAACTTTGAAGTTGATAAAATACTTATTCAATACTTTTAATATTTTTGAAACTTATTTATCTTACATTGCATTTTTTTACTAAATTATCTATCATTACAATCCAATCTGTCGGAAATTGGGTTTGGGATTTTTACACTGCGATACCAAAAAGTATCAGTACTTTCTATTATTGTAAAAAGTATTCGATACATAGTTTCCGGCAACGATAAGTTGAGTATAGAGTATCATAATACTTTAGAGTGGAAAAGTACCACGAATACTTTTTGGTAGATGTATTATGAATGTAAAATAGGTACTAATAGTATGAACTATGTATATCACATGCTACTCTGCAAATTGTCAGTTCCCACTGCGTTTTGGCCGGTTGACACAACTTTACACTTTAAAGTTACACTTAGCCATAATTATTGCCGTTCGTATAGTGATATATTTTATAGCGAGATTCCAAGATTATAATAAACACAAAGACTTTCACCATTCTTGTATAGCTTATGACAATTGCTATGAATTGACCAACAGTACTCGCTGATATATTGGCCTTGTTACAATATCATAGAGCTAAACAGTTAATAGAACTACATTCAAAAAATAAAGAATAAATTTTAAATGTCGTCAAGAATTAATTACTAAAATTTATTAATATAATTTTTAATACCATTAATTGGAGTATAATTTGACTAAATTACTAACATACATTTCGATATGGATACCCTACATTGTTTGGCTTAAGCCACCTAGAGCTTTTAACATAAATATTGTGTTCAAATACAAGCATCGTCTCACATTCAACAAAGGCATGCCGTAGTCACAAAACGTGGAAAAATAACGAAAATATCCTGCGAGTGAGATATGTAGAGTAACCATTGCACACTGTCGCCGCGCGGCTTGGCACGTTTGACGACAACCGCAACTGTTTTTTTATATAAGTGACGCTGTATGTATTTGAATAAGCACGTAGTCATCCGTCGCACCAACCAGCAGGAAGAACCAGCAATGTCGGTGACTGAATCGCAGAAAAATGGTCCATATATGAAATCAACAACGCTATTGTTACAATTACTTCGACCCGCATTTTCTATGAATGTAAAATGAGCACTAAATAAATTTATTCGATTGGCTTTGTCTCCCAACCTGCCATCAGCCAATCGACAGTGCGCAATAGCTCTTACACCACGTTTCTATAAGATGCCTTGATATAGTAGACCGTGGATAACGTGTGATTAAGTAAGGTATGCGAAATATTGGACTTACAGTATGGGACGTTGAACAACGCGGTATAAAGTGGAGTAGATTGAGTAGGAAGGTATTAATGTTTTACATAACAAGAAACAACCGTCTTTTCTTGTCCAAATTCACGGAAATGTCTTGGCACTGGAATTTTCAGTCTCTATGTGGTTTAAGCCAATTGGAATTGAAATATAGAGTTTACCACGTAATGGGAACCAACTTTTCTATGCAGTACGAGTGACAACTGATATTGTATCGAAAGGTTGTAACGATAATATTTCAGCAAATGAAATATAAATAATTTAGTTTTCTATCATATGGAAACTAAACGATTCTGATTTTATTATCAATAATATTGCGTTTATTAATATTTATTCATTTTATTAATACATAACACGTTAAAAAAACCTCGATACAATTCAGTGACCACATTAAGGAATCAACACCGAAAACGATTACTAATAAATAGACAGTGAAATTGATATTATATGATATTTTTTTTATTAAATTCGAAACTATTGAATATTTCCTCTATCGTTTTTAATTCGCGCACCGATATATTGTGGTGTTTATTTACATATTTATTGTAATCTTGTTTAACCGACGGTTGTAAAGCTTCTAATGTTCTGTCGGGGCCAAGAAAGCTCACGATCCTTACACTTTTCACTGTCTATAATGATTTGAAGGAAAAACATATTCATATATTAAATGGTTGCTTTGAGTTTATTTACTGAAATTGTGAGTCAGACGAATGTTGTATGCAAGTAAGTTTGTTTATCATTTCGCCGCTATACCGCATTGATTATGTAGCTGTACTTATATCCGCTTATGAGAAAAATATAACTATTAAATACCATCCGTAAATCTGTCCGTCTGGACATGTATGACACAGTGTTTTTTTAAAACGAAATGTATATGCCGCCACACAATGTAATGTAGTAAAGTAGTAAGATTAAAAATTAAGGGACCCCAATAGACGTACCTAATTAAGAAATATTTTTTTTTCAATGTCAGGCTTATGGAATATTGTTAGACAGATCTTCAAAAACTATAGGGATATTTCTTAGCGACTTTTGTTATTTAACTAAATAAATGATAATATATAATAAGATGCTTCCAACTTTTTACATTATGGAGTGGAAATTCGGATTTAAGTACTGCTTAACTGATTTTTCTTGTATATTTCATTTAATTTTTAGTATAGAGCAGTAGTATCTTAAATAATCTTGCTATTTTATTATAATTAGATGGATCTACTAGAAAGTATCCTAACACTAGCTAAAGTTTTATATTGTAAAAATCTGATAACTTCAGAAATAGCTGAACTCTCATGACAAAATTTTGATTGATGAGTAAATTAAACTCAAAACAACATCAAAAATTAGGAGCTGTGACGATGACCATTAAAGGGAAACTAATGTACGACCAAATTGTATTATTATAAGAATTTTATTCTTTTTCTAACAACCTATGACTAGAAACGGATCCAAAATACACAAGGAAGTACACGGTGAGCAAGTGGTTTTTTATTAATAAGTATTTTTATAATAATACACTTTAGACGATTATTGCGTGCAATTGATATGAAAGTATCGATGTTTCAACACCACATCGTGAAACATTTCAATCGATTTATTAGAGCGTGTCCAGTGTTCCATCGTATTCCTTTTTTTAGGTTGTATTTTATTTTATTTTTGTGACAGTGACATTATATTCAATCAAACATCACTCGTATTTGTTTAAATTTATCTACGTATAACCGAATTTATTAATATAAAAGTATTGAACCCAGTTTAATTAAACTTGACGTATTTTTAATAAAGCTTGATTATTATTGCTTCAGACTACTGGACCACATGTCGTCATTTCGTCGCAACACTTGATTCGATTAATGAATTGAGCAACTCGAATCGATAATCGCAACACAACAATTCATCTCAATCGAAATCATTTCACGTGTAGAATTTTAAACTTACTTTATGGAAGATATTCCCGTTATGTGTCTAATCTAGATGAATTACTGTACATGACCACACAAGTATTACTTTGTGCGAGTGGTCGTTAAGCTATTCCAGCTATCAAAATAAGCTTAGAAAACGCTATTTTGCCTGCTATTTTATCACCTTTAACTGGACAGTTCACGCAGTGGAATAATAAATTTTCAATTGATTTACTTATTATAATGGGCTTTTGACCATTTTTGTACGCGTGATTGCATGTTTTTTATTGTCGGACAGATAAAATATTATCAACTATATTGTATGAACTGTTTAAAATATTTTTATGTCTACGACATGAATTTTATGACTTTCTAGACAACTGTATAAGCATGAAATTTAATTAGAACAATACTGATTTTTCATTTCATGTTTATGCAATTTATCTTCGACCATTTAATGGAATATTATTTTTAATTATATTTATTGACTTAAAGTCTGATGTTCTATAGTTGGTATTTCATTTTATCTGTGCCTAACAATAAATCCTATTAATAGTTTTACTTTCTTTATTAATTAATAAAAGATCGTTCGCCACGGGTAACCTTTTCTCATTTAATTATCTTTTTTGCTAATTTCACAGCCATATTGTCAATTAGCCTATGCATATTAAGTATTGTTTCTGTGTTTTGCCAATTATTTTTATTTATTTTAAATATTATTAATAATTTTTTTTATTACTTTCATTATTATAAATGCATTAAAACACCGTCAAAAAGTAGCAGTTACGCTATTGATAATAGGGTGATTTACCCTTTTCTTGCTTTATTGGGGTTAGTAACGAGGAAATTATCCATTACAAACGAAGTAGAATCTGTTTCGCATTCTACCTTTAGTATCATTAAGCACATGTAATTGGACAGAACATTCATAAGTCCCTGACAACTTTATGCGATTCTACATTTAAAAATGCACACAAGTTATTATTTGTAAATGTTGTCAGTAATGCCACAAACATCAGTATCGTGTAATTACTACTTCTGATGTCGCCGACATTCGCGTCTACAGATTCTACGCCGATTTGTAGGATACCTTTCTTACTCCGACTATTTTTCCACAACCCTATGGATCTAGTCTTTTATACTAAAAAGTCATCTAAAATTAAGTAAACCTCAATTTTAATGTCTGATTAGTATACAACCAATAGCTTTGTAGATATTTACAGCTGGCTATAGATCGGTTACTACCAAAAGCTGTTTTAAAAGTACTGATTTATTAATTACGGTACTCAGAGTCGCATAGTGTTCGTTAACTTTAATATTTACAATTGAATATCTTGATTTACTATTCGTGTTTTACAAAAAATAACGGTTAAATTACAAATGTAATTTTTAAATCAGTGCTAATTTCTGTTTGGGTTAATTGTATTTTAAGCAGTTCGAGTGTAGCTGTTTTATTTTGTGTATGTGTGTAAATCGAATTTGGTGTTATTTATTACACATTTTGGCTGTAACCTGAACTTTAGCGTGTGCTGTATCATTTTTGACAATATATAACCATTTTGCAACCACCAACTATTTATACATAAAGGTTCTTTTAATTTTTGCCTTGCTACATATTTTGTATATACTTATATAGGTATTTGAACATTAATTTGCAAGCAAGCTTACCATATTGTTTCCAAAACCAAATCGATGCTCAATTCTTAATTGTTTAGTTGACATTATAAAATTTAAATTTTGACTCAATAAATGTTTACCACAAGTGTCAAGTTGAATTTATAGTTTACATTAGCAAGGATTCATACTGAAAATATTAAAAAGGTTATAAGTACCGTTCAGTCGATCTTAATATTTGGGGTTGCAATTGGGTTTATGAATGGTCAAAAAGGAATTATAACCTTAGAGTATTCGTGTAGAATATTTCGCGAGTCGTCCACTTACAACTATGAAGATATGAATTACAGTATATTTTTAAAACACGTACAAAAATATTACAGTAGTCATTAGGTGTTAAATGGCGTTTCAAAATTTTCACATTTAATATTTATTGCTTTTCCCGTTTACGTCACTAAGCCTGCTAAACTATTGAGCACTATTATTAATAATTTATTATTAATTACCATTTTTTTATAATTACCAAAAAGGAGAGGCTCACTCGCAAAACATTCTACCAGCATTATCTAACCGTACTTAACAACCGCTTTCCAAAATACCTTTTTGAATTATTACTTTTTTTATTATTATTTATTATCTAAATAGTCGATGAGTTTTCAGTAAATACTTTGGTGTTTTTTGTTTCGATTCAAAAAGACGTGATTATCACATCTCTTTCTGCACACGAATACAAAGAAAAATGAATTGAAACGAATCGAAACTATATAAGGAATTTTTGACAAAATTTTCAAACTTAATTTCGCACATTCACATTCCGACTTAGATTAATCGCCCGATATATTTCCCTAATAAATAAATCAATTCATCTTACCAAATTATCGTAGCTATAGAACAAGAAGTCGAATCGATTGTAAAATAGTTCTCTATCCATATTCTACGTTTCAGCAAACGTCAAATTCCGTCTCTAATTTTATGAGAAATATGACTAATTATAATCCAATTCAATGCAATTTCATCAAATGTAGAGATTTTATTATGCAATTCTACACTCGATGACAATTGCATACAAAAATGTAGAATAACAAAACTTAATATTTTCCAATCGTAATCGACCTTCTTTAACTATAGATTGATTAAATAAATAATATTTTAAATAAGACACACACCTAACTTTAAATACACAGTAATTAAAATACAATTAATTGCACATACACTAAATTAATGAGAGAGAAAAAGTTTATAGTCCTAAGAACATAATGCATAAAAATTATTTCTTTTTAAATACTATAATTATAAGATTATTCTCATTAACACTTAAGTAACTTCAACTATTCAAAATATTGAATATATTTTTTTTAGATATAATAATTATTCCGCATAAACGGAATGTAGAATAGTTGAATTTTGTTAATGCCAAAATAACATAATACAACAATTATTTAAACCTAAGAGTCATTCTAAGTTAACTTTTATAGTATTAATAATTAGGGTCAGCAAAACTTGTGCTTCACTCCGACAGCTTTATTTTATGCCAACCGTACACACGAATATAATGAATTAAATTAATTACATCTTTATATTTATCGATGCACATTAAGCCAAAGAATAAGCTTAGAACGATTTTAGGTTTCATTTCAACATGATAATTGAAACGAAGACCGGATTTGTAAAGACAGGAGTGATTTTTAAAAAAATAATTATAATGTAAATGTTTCTAAAAAACAACAAAATATTCAATGACAATTTTTGAAATTATATTAATATTGTCACACAAGAATTTCACGTCTATTGATGACCGTATGCCGAAGGAGAATGCCCATTTTGGGTCTCTTCTAAACTTGGACGTCCCTTAAGCAAATACTTTTCTATAATCTTAATACGTTTTTTTATATATTGACGGTTTAATTATAGCGTATTTTTCGTCCGAGCATAAAAATGCAATGAAATAAACCTTTAATTGTTTTCCCTTATACATTGTTACCACACAGCTACGGTCTACAGTGAAAAAAGTTGCCTGTGTAAATAATAAAGGAGTATCGATTAAATCAATTCAGTTAAGAATTTTCTGGATAATGATTTACTAATGATAGACAGGCGTATTTTTTTTATTATAGTTCTGGGTAACATAGCTCGTTCCGCCACAATACTTTATATTTATGTTTACATAGTGGTGTGATTGTTCGTTGCCCGTATTTTTTTTGTATCTTATATATATAAAAATGAATCGTAGAATGTATGTACGCACATAACTTGAGTACGACTTTACCGATTGTAATTAAACTTTTTGCGTGTGTTTGGGTGGGTCCCCAGATGGTTTAGATTTACAACTGGAACCAGTAGGTGGCGCTGGGATCGGGGCCTAGATTTTTATTTTTTCAGGGCAAGACAACGTTTGCCGGGACACCCAGTTTATTATATATTTGTTACATTTGGGCATATTTGCCCTTTACGTCACTCCAAACTCTATCGGTCTTATTCATATTAAGTTAGAATAAGTTATGTACTAGTACTACTTACGTAGTAAGTTAGTACAAACTCTAAAACAATAAATACGGATTTAGTGAACCTGTATTTAAAATAGACATGGACTGTATCTAGTGAACCATCTGTTTTCGCATGTTCTTTGGCAGATTATCGATGAATATAAAGATTAGCTTATTCGGTAATCGCCACACCGAAAGATGAAAACTGAAACAGTACCTATATAGTGAAAGAAAGTACTCCCGAAAATACATCCTAAAGACGGTAAGTTTACTAAATAAAATTACAATATACCTAAAACATATTATTACTAAATTGGAATGTTTAAGCGTTAAGCTGTTTTTTTTTTGAGAAAAAAAGCGCGAAATTTTTTCATTTTAATTTGAAAGAGAATTTTTTTTTAATAAGCTCTGGAATAGAGCTCGGATAAACGAATGTTTTACAATAAATAGTAAACAAACGGAGCAACTAACACGCACCATCGACAAAACGTCAACCAACGCTCTTCGAGACATTATTTTTTAATATATTTTATTAAATTACTGGCTATTAGTTATTGCACGTTTTACATTTAATAAATATATAAATACTTATTTTATTTTTATTCTTCTTTGGTATGTAATGAGTACCTATTAATATCTGAAATGTTACAAAACTGTTTCTTTTTACATTTATAAGTATATTATATTTTTTATATTACAAAAATCGTAGGGTCGACAGGACGGCACGAAATTATTTCTATTCAATTTCGATGTTCTTTTAATAGGTCTTTTTGGGTCGTATTTATGTATATTTTGTTTTTTTTGTGTCTGAAGTGACTTCGACGCGGCGTACCATTACGTTATTGATTTTTTTAATTAATTATTTTTTTTATTTACAATTGATTTAAACTAAGATAATTAAACACTACGAATAGACGCAGGTTCGCATCCATCCATACATTATTATTAGCAGGTACCGATCATATGTTTAGACATCGTTTTTTTTTTAATTTTTGGAAACGATATCGTTATGACTAGAGTATGCACCATTGTTCCGCGTACGGACTACCTCTTACTCCTTGTGACCTCCGGATCAGTTTGGCGTTTTCTGTCCCTGTCTAGACATGTACGCTGCGCCGGCGCGGCGTTTGCAGTAGTTAGATGTTGGTTATAATTTCCATACTATTTTTATATTTATAAGCAATATAAATATTTAAAAATAACTGAGTTCTCTAAACCCGTTTGGTAAATTGATAGCATGATATAGAACAGACGGATGATAGTCTGAAAAGAAAAATGGCAGCGCTCACATTTTTAAATGGAGTAGATTTAAATACAGCAACTTATTAAATTTCAACTAGTCACGCCGACGGCGCCGCGCCGCTGCCGAAGTTTCCCAACTCGGCGCACATGTCTATCTCTCTCTACGTGTGGGTGCTCCCGGGATTACTCCCCGGCGCCCCCCACCCGCCGCAACCCCCTCTGGCGCCCACTTCGCCCAGAAACAGCTCCATCGATTTCGCGCGCTGCCCCGTCCCCCGCGGCCCGCGCCATATATATCAAATCATAGGCTACTCTCAGACCTCCCTACCCCGCCGTAAAATGGTTCAAAAATGTGCCCAATCGCCGCGCGAAACCGACCCGACATAAACGCCACAATCGTCGTATTTTTTAAAATTTTATCAAAACCTATCACAGTTTTTGATTAGTTTTTTCATTCTTAATTTTAATATATGATTAAAATATACGTATAGACAATATATATTATTTTTTCATCCAATTTCTTTAATAATATAACACTATTTTAGTTCGATCAGTGCCTCCTCGGACGGGCCGAGGTTGCGAAGCTTTGGCATGCGTCCGCTCACTCGCCACTCGCCTTACGTACGAACTCTCCTTATCACGATATGATCGTATAAAATTGGAGCATATAGCATTTAGGCTATTATTGCTAATAATTATTTTATTCGTTAACTATTTTCTCGATTACCACAACCGTTCATAAGCGAAGTTTAATAATCATTATCATGTTATTGACTTTTATCAATATGTATGGATTAGGATGGCCAGTTAGCATTTGATGCCGTCTTAATCTTATTATTGCGTGCTCGTGAAGGCTCTCCGTCCACCGCCCGGAGGTCCTCCGCGTCGTGCCCGAACCACCGACGCATTCACAATTCGAAGTTCTCACGACCCCCCTTTTCTAAACCACACACAAATTTGACTAAATGTTCATTCATGTTGCAAATGCGTTTAAATACAAACCTCAATCGTCGGGAACTTCGAATTCGGAGTTCACAGCGTGGGGATCGATGATGATGGAAGGTACAAAGGCACAGTGCGTGACACGATGCCCGGATGAATCGACCTCCATCCGGACCTGCGCACTGCGAGCTCCGCCATCTTGTCCTCGACACTTAACCCAATTCCGGAGCGCCGAGCGGAGAGCCCAAACAATGGAGCGAGTCAAATAGTCTACAATAAACGTACAAAATCCGCTGGTGATCGGCCAGCGATGTCGTCGTCGGGAAGACTTTCGTCGGGTCCACCTACGCCGTCTGTATGTATGGGTGCGCTCCTGCCGTGCCGTCCTACCGTTCAGCGAGGCTGAGACCGGACTCTTAGATGGTCTTTATCTTGTTCGTCTTGAAGCTGACTTGCAGCACTCTATTCCCGAGCGTATACCCGTTCAGGGACTGGATCGCGACTACTGCTTCGTCGTAGTTCGTCATCGTGATGAAGCCGTAGCCCTTGCATTTGTTCGTCTGCAGGTCGCGGATTACTTTCACGCTCTGCACCGCGCCAAACGGCCCGAATAGCTGCCACAGCACATTCTCCTCCGTTTCGGGAGCTAGGTTATATACGAAGATACACCATTCGGAACCCACCGCTCCGGGTAGCACACCACCCAAGAGCTCGCCCGCCAGCGGGCTGTATCGCTGCAATCCTTTATTGATGGCCAGCAGTGACTTGCCCGAGCTGAATCGGCCGAGGGGCGCCGGGAAGCGCAGCGCTGCCGGCAAATACGCTGCAAGAGGCGCCAGCGCCTTACCGTTATTGCTTGGATTATTTGCGAATTTTACCGTAATCGGCTCTGTAGCTCCTTTTGGCACCGTCCCGTTCAACTCCGTGATCGCACGCTCGGCTTCCACGCGCTGGTCGAATCTGATAAATCCGACGCCTTTGGATAGACCCTGTTCTCCACCAGTGAACGGCCTTCCGCCAGAGTTTTCGCACAAAATCCTCGACGTAATAATTCGTCCGTACGGGCTGAATAATCTCTCCAGCTCTGTCTGGGTCATTGTCTTGGGAAGGCCCGACACGTACAGGTTGGCGCCCTTGATGGCCTCGCTGCTAGGGCGGGCGTACGATACCTTGATCGTCTTGTTCTGCAGGCGAAGCCCGTTTAAAGTGGCGATGGCCTTCTCCGCATCCTCGGGCCTGTGGTAGTTTACGAACGCGTAACCCAGGCTTTGGCCGCCGCCGTGCAGCGCGTGATTGAGCGCGTCGGGAAAGGCCGCGCCTTTGTTCCTGATAAGCTTGCATGACTCCACCTCACCGATGCTGGAGAACAGACTGCGTATCTCCTCCTGGGTCATGCTCTGCGGCAGGTAGTTGATGATCAGGTTGGTCTTGGACTCCTCGCCGGAGCCGTTCTGCTGTTCACCGTCGCCCTTGGACATGGTGCCGGTAAATAATAAACGGAAAGAACGAAAGGGAAACGAAAAACGCGGTAAAATAAAAGTGGCACGTCCGCAACGGAGGGGCGCGCGAGCGATATTGGGGCTGCGAGGGTGAGTTCGGCGCGCAGCCGCGACTATCGACCGCTTACATAACGCGGTTCGTTCACCCCCCGGTGGTATAGTGTCCGAAAAAACCAGATATAGGTACCCGGCGGGATCGATCGGGCCTGGGCCTCGCGCTCAGCCCGGGAAGCGGCCTGGTTCCGCCTCGCCGCGCGCCCCGCCGCCCCGGAGCACACACGAAAGGATATCTAAACACGGAACGCGCTACAAATCAAATTTGACATCATTTTGTTTTTTGAAACAAAGAAAGAAAGAAACGCTTTATTCGAAGAAATAGCGACGTAATTACATTCATTATACATTATTATACACAGAGCATATTTTGAGAATTTGTACGCCGCATTTTCAACGAACAAGGTTTGCACTCAGCATATTGCTGTGCCGGAATTATATCCGACACAACGCTGATTTTCAGTGCAAACCTTCCTTTAAGCGTAAAACCAAAACGACCCAAATTTGTTAATTAAATAACTAATAATTAAATAATAATAATTTATATAACTAATTCTACTTATATAATATTTAATTAGTAAAAATAATTAAATACATTAGAATAAAATCAACCAACGTTACTTCTAAATTAAAATAAAAATAAATCATCGTTTTTGTAAACCGACTTCATACTAAAAAAAAATTTACTACAACATCAACATTTTAATTTAAATAAACAAGGTGGCGGTAGGCTAAATAAAACTTTAACAATACTCATTGACACATGTTGAAAAGTGGCCGAAACGTCGGAATAATAAAAATCAAATAAATTACTGCGCTTAAAACCGTTAAAACGTAGTTTATATGTATATATATATATATATATATATATATATATATATATATATATATATATATATATGTATTTATAGTATTTTGAAACCGCCGCCATTTTGTGTTTTTTTTTTCTTTTAAAATGTCTCGTAGTGCGATAACTACATCCTTCCTCTTTAAGGACTATTGATTGTTTTCCATTTCAGATCGTTGGAAGGATTGATGTCCTGCACACCAGGATGTGCTATTTTTTTTAGTCAGTCCCCACTTTGCCGGTCTGCAGATTTTTGATTTTTTTATTTTCAAATTTTTGACCGAAAAGGGCCTCTAAATTAATTTGATTTTTGTTATTCCGACGTTTCGGCCACTTTTCAGTGGCCGTCGAGTCTTAGCATAGTTTCTTTCTTTTCGTTAAACCTCCTCCTTTTTGAATAAATGAATGAATGAATAACTTTATTGCACATATATAAAAGTACAACGTTTCTGACGTCAGTTAAAAACACGAATTCATCTGTATTATCCGGTTCCTATAATTTACTATATTCATTCGCTGGCCTTACCATCGGTTGAATTTTGACATTGCTTGTATGGCGCTTATGTTAAATTTTAAACGATAGTAGATAAGGCAAATGAACGGTCCGTAAGGTATGGGACTCGGCTATATTTGACGAGTCCCAAAAGCTAGAAGTAGGTCTGCCTGTAACGAGCTAAATGTTAGGAATGTTATGTAATAAAGTAGGTAAAGTTCTAGGCGACGGTATTCGTGTTACATAACACAAGCTTGTCCAAGTTAACAATTAGGGTTAACGAGTTAGTTTTGATGGTTTAAACTAATAATAGACTGTTTATTTCTGTCTTTCAATCAGAAAGAAAGAAAGATCTAATGAAGTGTCTTCGGTTGGAAAGAAGTTCTCCTAAAATTCTCGAAACGTCTCAAAAAGTGTTATTAGGTACTAAATAAAAAACCCGCGCGCAGAAGGTTTGCCGATAGACTCATGACGTCACGCGTGGATGGTCAGTAGGGTTGACAAAAAAGGTTACATAAATAGTTGTTGCAATAAATTTATTATTGTATATACTTTACATAAGTATATACAATAACAGTAAAAAATACAATAGAATAATAGTAAGTAGTCATCGGCAAACCTTCTGCGCGTGGCTTATATTGAAAAATATCAAAACCATCGAAGTATATAACAACAGTGAAGTACAATAGTATCGCGCAGAATCCAGTTTTTTTTTAAACATTTCTACGGACTCGAGTTCTGTGCCCTTTTTTATAACTTAATTTTGAAGCAAGTTTTAAGTATTTATACACGCTTCTTGGTATATTTTGTTTTTGTGTGTGACATTTATTCAATCATGTGTGTGTTGTGGTGTACCTTACGGATAACTTATTATATCAATTTATTCTAATTTTAATACTAAACTTATACTAATGTAGAGTGTATCTGTTACATGCTGCTGTTGTGAGAAGTGCATGTGCAGTGCGTGCCTTATGTCTATACCTATATATATACGATGTGATTAGGTGTATGAGTATATGGATGTATAAGATTTTCCTGACATTGCGAGGGTGTGTTGCATCACACGCAAACCTCATAGGTTTAAGTGGTGCCTTACCTCTATTTGTAATGTTAAGTTTATTTAGATAAATAAATAAAAAAGTCAATTAAAAAGATGATAGCATAAAGAGGCATTAGGCAAGGCACTACGCAGCGGGCAGCATTTTTCATTGCGGTTAACACTATTATCCGTCTAGGCTCCATCCGATGAGTAAAGTGCGATAAGGAACTTGGTTCCAAAAATATTTATTTCCAAAAACACAAGACAAATAGTATAAAAAATATCGATCAATAATAAAAAATCCTAAACTATACAAAATAGTGAAAAAAACTCAAAGCAAGAGAAAGAAGTCACTCAAAGGATACGCGAGGCTGATTCTGAAGGAAACAATAAACAATATTATACCAAATCATAATGGCTACGTTCCATTAGAGGCTCACAACGACCGTGTTCACGACCGCGATGTTTCCCGTTCCACTTGCTTGCCGGCGTTACAATCGCAAACCCAAGTGGAACGAATGTTGTCGTCGAATGGCTAACCGAGCATTTTAGGCGTTGTGAGCTACTAATGGAACGCGGCTGAGTGTAACTTGCAATGATCATTTTGAAAACCAAGGGATAAGGTTGATTTTTTAACAAATCGATTCATATTTTCAAAAATTTATCAATTTGTTAACACGGTTTTTAAAAAGCGTATATTTACAACCATTTGGCATGAAACCAAATTGGTAGTTTAATTTCGAAAACAATGGGTTCAATTGTTTTGTGGTGCCTAGATGCAGTACGATTAGCACATTGTAGTCCTTGGAATCGGGGAGAGAAAGGAGTCTCAACGCAACCAATGTTTACCCGTTGATTGATTTAATTAATTGTGGGACAATAAGATGTGTTAAATAAAAAATGATAAATAAAATTGAAGTGTCTGTTTATAATGTCAAAAAAACTGTTTCTTACTAAGTGTACATGAGAGTATATACGGCATTTATATATATTAAAAAAAATTGTCTGTCTGTCGGGATGTCTCTGAAAGGGGTGGACTATTTTGACAGGATTTTCACTGACAGATAGCTGATGTTACAAGGAGTAACTTAGGCTACTTTTTGTAGTGCTCAAATTCCACGCGGACGAAGTCACGGGCACAACTAGTATTGGATAAAATAAGGTGCGGACAAATGACCGGCGCAATTTAATGTTTAATTAATGTTAGGAAATAGAGCATTTAAAAAGAGTTAGATAAAGAAAAATAAATATTCCATGTAACAACCCTATTAAAAACAAAGGGGTCGTGCTGTTTAAATGGTAATTCTTTGTTAGGCAGAGCTCCTACAGCCCTTTACACCTTTACTGCTTGCGCTTGCAACACAGAAATTCTTTGTAGTTTCTCTTTGAGTTATCAAATAATATATCTGAGTAGGTAATTTCTGTTTTACAATCTAGGATAAGTTGGCAAGGACTTCGGCATCCCCAATTGTGAGAAAGAATGAAAGAAATAAGAAGAAAAAAAAATGTGACAGCGGCCGAATGCGGCTGAATAAACAGGCCGGCGGTTACAGAAAAAACTTACAGACAGATAACTATTTAACCAGTACAAAAATAACTGGAAAAAACTGTTCGACAGATGCCACCAGAAGGAATGTAATAGATAAATAAATAAAATAGGAAAACTAGTTTCTACATTTTTAATAGCAAAATAAGCATAGGATACATACTAGACTAATATAATAAATAATAATACATGTAATCTTATACTAATATATAAAGCTGAAGAGTTTATTTGTTTGGTTGAACGCGCTAATCTCAGGAACTGCTGGTCTAATTTGAAAAATTCTTTCAATGTTAGATAGCCCATTTATCGAAGAAGGCTATAGGCTATATATCATCACGCTACGACTAATAGGAGCGGAGCACTAATGAAGAATGTTTCAAAATCGGGAGGTTTTGAAATCAAATTCCACGTGGACGACGTCGCGAGCACAGCTAGTAATAAATACGTAAAGTAAAAGCAGTAGTATGTTTAGAAAAGCATAAATACAAATATGTGTACTAGAAATAGATTTTTTTATTACATGAGTTCAGCAGACAGGCAGACGGCTACCTGATGGAAAGCGGTTGCCATCGCCTATGGCCATTTGCAGCACCAAAGACGCTACCAATGTGCTGTCGCTCTCTAAAGGCAGACTGGAACCTGGCCACTAATGTCGGAACCTCAAGGTTGTTATGGCAGCATGCTGGCTGTGGTTTGTTTTGTCGCCCCTTACGACAGGCCAGCCCAACCCAGGAAATTTTATTCTTTCTCACACAAACATATTAATTATATATTCAAATCATGCAAGTTATATCAGAGTGCCTGACAGAAATATAATAGTAGTTTTACTAAAACACATCTTGGTAAGCAAGCTAGTACAGGAGAGTTGAACATTAACATACAAATCTCTATATATTAATACGTGAAGCAAAAACACAGCAAAAACTTTGTACCCCTTTTTACGAAAATTGCGCGGACGGAGAAGTATGAAATTTAGCCCACTTACAGTTTATATAAAGAAGGAGTGCATAATGCTAATTTATTTTTAAATTATGCATAAAAAATACATTAAATCAATAAAAAAAACATTACACACAATACCATGTATTTGACACCCAATTTGTTTAATTGTTAAAGTCAAATTAACAATGTAGCCTTGGCGATTTCTGTGATTATAGAATATATCTTTGACTAGTCTTTGACAACAGAACCTTAATAATGTTCAAACTTATAATTTAAATTAATTATTATGGTCAAATTTCGACCACGGGCGACCACTGGTTAACAATTAAATTACTTTAATTAACAAAAAGGTCCGATTTGAATAATTTCCTTTTTGTTTTGGTTTGGTTCAATACAGGAGTGGCTTAATTACAAGAAAAAAAAAAATGCTTTTGACTCACTCTTGTATTATTTCACTCCTCATAAAATTTGCATATCGGAGGCTTATATGAAAATCGATTCTTGAAGAGTATACTTCAAAAACATATTTAGATTTATGAAAGCTTCGCGTGGCAAGTGTATCATCCCTTAAGTCAAGGCAATGTCGCTAGGGTAGTCTTCTGTAAGTGGCATAGCTACTTAATATAATTAATTAATGTTTGTATGTCTATTTGTCACAGCCTTTTAATCAACTGAAAAGATGATGATGAGATGATGAACTAATTTTCACGAAATGTTACGTATGTATATGTTGGGTAAACTATACCTAACATTGTTACCTCCTCGACATTGACTGCCATGTATATTATTATTATTTATAATTCTACAATTACTTAAAGTCACCAATTTTCAATTTAATTTAACGTCACTGGCTTTCAATTTGACTTTTTTTAATGGCTTCAACACACAGCATTGATTTTGCCAATGTCGAAGTTTTGGAATGAAAATATAAGTAAAAAAGAATATTTGGCCTGTTTTTTGCATTATATTTGCAAACCCTGAGATATAATATGTATAATAATAATAGAGACACAGAGAGAGAGAGAGACAGAGAGAGAGAGATAACACTTTATTGCAAAGGTTAGCTCAAAGCGATCTCTTCCAGGCAACCTGAATCACAGAAATTTGAATCAGGTGATATACGTGGTGCGGAAAAAGGGCAATAGATACATAAATACTCAAACCAATTATCCCGATAAATAAGGTAGTTTCCGCGGGATAGACGAAGATATCGAAAAAGATGGCGCTGCGATCGCATCCCTTTTGAAAACTACAGAACATATATGAACGAAACTCGACAGAGAAATGGCCTATATCCTGAATCAACATTTAGGATACTTTTTATCCCGATAAATGATGTCGTTTCCATAGAATACACGGATTAGCAAAATAGATGGCGCTGCTATTGTGTTTTTTCAATTCACTAAAAAATATCTACGTTGTCTGTCATAAACAACATATCATTTGTTGTATTACTTCAAATTAGGTTGGCTTCGACTCGCCTTTATGTTTTGCCGGACAATTGCCTTGGACTATATAGACTTAGTTTCTTTGTTGTTGTAGTGAATTGAACAAAAAATAGTAAATTTTTAGGTGTAATATATATAAAAAACCTAATCTAGTTGTTATGTCAGTAATGCAGAGCACTACGTAGGGTATACATAAATGTCAAATTTCATACCTACTGGAATTTAAATAAGCTGAATGTTTCTATTTGATCTTTATCATCAAAAACACAAACGAAGTCACGTACGGTCGCAATGTCCTTGACGAAAATTCCCAACAAGATTTTCGTATTATTTTTCCTTCCAAGAAAAAGCCTTGGTAGATAAGGGTCTAAGAAAAACCTTTTAAATTATTTCCCTCCATATCTTAGAATATTTCGTTGTATATTTAATATTGTATATGAATTAAAAACCTTATGCATCGATTAATTAGATCCATTTTTCCTTAAATGTATTATTAGCAATTTTATTTCCCACTAACATGCAATTTTAAACCTTAAATCCATCTAATAAGTCTCTGTTATCTTTAGCTGAATAAAACATAATTTAATACCGAGGGCGTCAGAGTAAAGCAAAACGTATTTTATTCAATAGAGATAAAGCTGAATATAGCTTGTTGCAATTACTTTTTTTTATTAGGGTTACCTATCCTTTATGCTTTTTCAGTCGAGCCTTGAGGGCGCCTGCTTGTTTCCACTGTACTGTACTCTGGTGTATGTATATAAGTTATGTGTATATTTGTATATATAGTATAGTGATATATTTATTATTAAAATGTAAGTAATCGTACAATAATTATGTATACCACTATCGCCATTCCTAATCAGCAATATTCCTGCCACGGGTTGTCTAGAAGGGATCGCGTTTTAGCGATAAGACCGCCCTTTGTACACAATTAGAATAATACTGGTTAGTAAGTATTCTGTAATGGTGGTATACATTAAAGCGTTATCTATCTATCTAATTTATTAATAGAAACCTAAATTTACCAAAGGTAGTTTTGTAATATCTAAACAAACTATAGATCCTTGACTCTTTAATTTCTACATAATGATTTGGAGTAAATTTATAAACTGGGCCAAGGCCGAACAAAATATATTCATAGCGAGCGAAGTTACGGGTAAAAGCTAGTCCTATAAAAATTAAAGTAAATGCATTTATTTCAAAATGGTACCTTAGAGATTACTTATTGAACGTCATGAGACTACCGCCGTTTCTAAAGCAATTTTAGTTACTAAAAAGAGAAGGCGTGACAAACTCCCCACCAACATGTCTTTACTTCATTATTATTTGTATGTCTTTGAAGACCACGGACTATAAAAATGGCCCGGACTTTTGAAGGACTTGCGTGGGGCCATGGGAAGGTCAACACGTAAAGGCCCCTTGACAAATTTAATGTAAATGTGGCGTGACACTGACCGGCGATTATCCCTGTCTATACCTTATAAAATTGAAGTCAAGTACAAGCCCCAGTCAGTGTAGGACTGTTGTGGGAAATGAGAACAAAAAGTTCCGGGCTATTAAGGTGAACTGGCAGTTACAGATCGGGGAATATGGGGACTATGGCGTCTGTCTGCCCCAAAAATGCCATAAAAGACAAGGGCAACATGGCTGTGAGCGGCTAAGGGGTGTTGAGAGGTGGGCTGCAGGTTCACCGAAGCTACTTCCGACGTTATGTCATTTATCACTTCCACTTATGGATATACATTCATAGTCTAGTTTTAATCTATTTTGAATTAATATTATGCTTAACATGTATGAACAATTATTTAAGCCTTCTCGCGTAAACATTGCGTTAGTAATTTTTTATACTTATTTACTGAAAGCTCTTGAACGTTTACTGTGATTTTGTTGAAGAGCATTATAACAAAACAAAACATTGCAGTACAATGGAAACGTACTTATAGACCAGGGTAGTATCCCCTCTCCGTAACACTTCCTATTCCGTCCCCCTCACTTCACTCCCCCTCACCATAGCAACTTGTCATAGTAACGGGGTCAACGACATCAGCTGGGCAGAATCGCTATTGGCTGCAGGGGGTTGAATTGGGATAAAGATTTTATAGTAGCGAAGGTACATCCCCTTGGGAGATGGGGGTTGGTTTTTATTTAGAGTTAAGGGTAACTCGAGAATTTTTCAGCTTCAAATAGCTAAGATCAAGATCCTTATTTAGATTTTAAGGCAAAACATAGGAAGAAAAGCCCTGTTTTAAATCGGCAGACAAACACACACACTGTGTATCCCCAAATTAAGCAAGTTACGCTTGTACGATACCCAGACCATAGCAAATAAGGGAGAAAATACGTTTCCGAAATTTACTATACCAGGAATCAAACCCGGAGCCTCTGCGTTGCAGTGAGGTAAGCCGGCAAAGGCTTAGCCCGCTCAACCACAGAGGCCGTCAAATCAATGTTTTGCTACCCGTGCGCAGGTTTACCGATAGCCTCATGATGTCACGCGTCGATGGTCAGTAGGGTTGACAAAAAAGGTTACATCAATAGTTGTTTCAATAAATTTATTATTGTATATACTTTACATAAGTATATACAATAATAATAAGTAATACAATACAATAATAGTAAGTAGTCATCGGCAAACCTTCTGCGCGCGGCTTAGGCTTATACTGTACTTGCAAAGTCAAAGAAAATTGTGTGTCACTCTCTATCACAGTTTTGAACTATGAGTAGAAATAATTAAAAATAGGTTTTAACGGTTTTAATAGCGGCTTTTTATTTGATTTTTATTCAGACGTTTCGGCCAATTTACAGTAGGTTAAAACGTATAGTATTTTATTAACTTTTCAAGACTAGTACACGTAATTAGAACTATCTTTTAATGGTTTTAAGAGCGGCTGAAAAGTGGCCAACACGTTGAAATAAAAATCAAATTAAATGTCGCGCTTTTAACCGTTAAAACGTACCTAGTTTTATTTATGTGTACTAGTCGCGTAGACTTAAGAACATACTATAACTAGATAATTCGGAAAATGGTGGAGAATAAAAAAATGCTTTCAACGAACCCTTTTAATAATTATCCTCTGTGTGGTTTTTAAAATATTTTCAATTAAATTATGTTTATGGTTTCGTAAAATAACAAAAACAGTCAAGTTTCGTCGTCTGTACAGAACTTTCAATGTGCGTGGTCCAACACGCACTTGGCTGCTTCATTTGAATTTACATTTTTTACTAGCCACGCCCGCGATTACGTGGATTTTTTTTCGCGGAACCATAAAAAACGTAAAAATAATATTCAGTTTCATAGATCAGCCGGAACATCCAGATAGACAGACAAAAATTTAATAATTGATTTTTGTGTATAAGTATATATGCATTTCGTAAAAACCTGTTATTTTGTCATTACAAACAGACACTTCAATTTTATTTATGTGTATAGATCAAAGTAAAATTCAAGGACAATATATGGACGGACTTAAAAAACATTGTTTACCCCCATCGAATGGCAAATGTGTCACGCGGGAATCGAATCCTTACCCCTTAAAACACGCGCCCTTTGTTAACTCAATGCGACAAGGTTTTACAATAATTTCAAGAATTATTCATCAGGACATGAAATATTTAGTCATTTTAATTACATAGATTAGTATGGTTTACAGAGATTTTTGAAGTGAAACTTTTTTAAGAAACGTCTTTAGAATCGTTCTGATTCGAAACTCGGTGAAACGAAAGGTAACTTAGTGTCGCTACACTAGAAAGAGATAAACATATAAATCTATGGGACTAAGCCCGCAAGAGAATGAGATAAAATAATATTTAATAATTTAAGCACTATATTCATACAGATAGAGTTGGATATGTTTTGAAATTTTTCAATTTTCGTGTTTTAAAGCTTAAATATATTGTTACGAGTTGCACTATGGACTCGAATTAAAATACCGTTGGAATTATTATAGAGTTTATTAGAACTATATAAACACGTATAACACAGGTACAAATATAACCGAAGGCAACAAATCCAAACTTAATGCAGAAGGTCGTAATTCAATAACACGCGCAAAGTCCGTCACTAAATAGATTACGGAATGTACACAAATCTTGCTTCGCTCGTGGTTATCGCTCGACTCGTCCGCGTCCCTCAATCGGGGCATTTATACTGCACAGATGCAATATGCCTGCCCGGTCGCGTGGACCGAATTTCCTAGAATCAGTTTGTACTTTAAATCCGATACACCTGGCTAATTACTGCCATAAAAGACTTCAATACACAATGGGCTGTTTTCTAAACACAAAGTAAACAAAAGAAGTCCAAATTCCGAAAGGTAATAAAATGTGTTTTTACAGGTATGCAGGTGTGAATTTGTTTTTGTCGGCGTCTAGGTCGTAACAATATTATAACGATATAGTATATGAAATGTGACGTCACGAAATTTAGAATCCCTCCCAAACCTTGTCACACTTTGTCTCACTTCTACTGCGTGTGAACTGAAACACACTTTTTTAATACAACGACTTTTGATGGTGCATTTGTAATTTTTTTATCAATGGTGTTTACTATTAACACAACTCCTTTCATCAAAACCTCATAACATTGTAACATAATATTATTATAAATCATACATGTCACTCGCCTTATATACGTCACACGTGTTTAACATTTAATACATAATAATCTTTGTATATAATTCTTCTGTTTGTGTGTATGAACACTGAACTCCTCCTAAACGGTTGGACCGATTGTGATGGCATTTTTTGTGTGTGTTCAATTGAATTCGAAAATGGTTTAAATCCATAATTGGACCCTGTTACGGCGGCGCAGGACTTGTGCGAACTGTATCAATTTTACAGGAAAAGAAGTTTTGGGTAATTTGGATGGGAATTTGAGAATGAGCACGCACGTACCTGTTTAATCGGCATGAAATGCAGCTGCTCTTCTACTCCTCAGCACACTTCACTTTCGCCTTTATTAATTATGTTATACTTTATTTAATGTATTTATGTGCGGTGCGGGTTATAGTGTATTTTATGTTAATTTATTTATAGCGATGCGATGAATTGTTGTAATGAATTAAAGCGGCGCGGTATATGTTATGTTACTTAATATGTACAATTTGCGGAGTGACGTAATTTAATTTATTTTGATGACATGACAATGAATGACTGACATACGTGCGAAAAAAGGGAACACGCCGTCAGATTTAATGAAGAATTTAAATATGTTAGAAAAGATCGTATAGGCCGAAAGAAGGTAACATGCCGGCACCAGGACCCAGTAGGTGACGCTGCAGTTGTGACGTATTTAGAACCACTTCCTTCTTTTTGACGGTTAATAAAAATAAATAAATGTTAGCAGTATCTGGATCTTGACATTACTCTGTACCAAAATCGACACGCACGGCATGCGTCAGAGACGACATGTGCGGATTTGATATCAGGAGCTTATAAAATATGGAGAAGGATTTTTTTTTTATTAAGCGCCTGTACCCTTTTATTTCTTTATTTAAGGATCAACAATATTTTTTTCATCGGTTCAAGTACAACAAGTTCAAGTTATTCAATGATAGCTGTGGCTGCCTAAATTTTAAAAGTATCCTAAGTTACTCCTCATTACATCAGCTATCTGCCAGTGTGAGTCCCGTTAAAATCGGTCCAGCCGTTTCAGTGATTAGCCGGAATATCCAGACAGACAGACAAAAATTCTAAAAATTGCATTTTCGGAATCACCTGGTCCGTATTATCCCACCCCTGATTTTTTTCACATTTTTATTTTGACATTACAAACAGACATTTCAATGTTATTAATCTGTATAGATATGAATGTGGCAAATGATATCGGTGTTGTATTTTTTTTTAGTTTATGCATGAGTTCAGCAGACAGGCAGATGGCCCACTTGATTTAAAGCGGTTATCATCGCCTATGGACATTTGCAACACCGAAGGTACTGCAAATGCGCTGCTGCTCTCTTAAGGGAGACTGGAACCTGGCTACTGATGCCGGAACACAGCTCAAAGTTGTTATGGCGGCATACTCTAGACCCGGGATGGTAGCCATCCAGTCAGGCAAATGCCCTACCACCTGACTGTGGGTTGTTTTGTCACCTCTTACGACAGGCCGCCCTAACGGAGAAAATTGTATTCTTTCTCCGTTCCTGCACGGATAAGACTAATTTCTACACAATACTATTTTTTGTAGAATAAATAAAAAAAACTCATTAACGACATGGAATTTGAATGGGGGAGATTGGTAAGGGAGGGGAAATTGGGACATCGGCACTTTAAAGTACTAAATTATTTATTTATGTTGGTGTTCTGTATACCCACATACTTATTTTATTATGGTTCTAAAGAAATCTGATTTCTTCCTTTTCAATTAAAAAAAAACTAGGAAACGTTTTTGCGGCAATCATATTTGTGTCCCAAAAAATTTGAAACCGTAAATCCCGTAACCCTGTATTATCTAATACCATAGAGAACAAATCGGATTTTGTCAACAGCTGTGTTTTATGGCGCGCAGCAATAAATCTCATTCCATACGCTCCAATCATTCCGTTATGGCGCACAGACTAGATATCGGAATATTGTTCTCCGCTTACCCCTGCCTCCCCAGCACGCAATGTGGTTATAGCCGGTTAGGTATAAAGCTTGATTTACTTTAGATTAGTGTAGAATAAATAAGTTTCTCACAATAGTATTGCCCACAACACTTAAGGTTATTATGAACTAGCACCACTATAACATTGTTTCGTATACACTTCTATAGTTATTAAAAATATTGCTAGACGTGTTGCTGGGGAGTTTCTAGCAGCTTCTCCTTTAACAGCGATAACACGTTGCGAACTTATACAAAGTATAGGAAGTAGGTTTAAATGTTGACTTATATGTGTGACCTTCAAAAAGTGTTCTCCGGTCGAACTTATTTTGAATAAAAACTTTTCAATTTAAGTTTGAAATTTGAATTCAATTATGTACATTAAATTATTGAGTATTGTATTGAAAATTATTTGAATGAAATGTTGTACACACAATTTACGTGGGAGGTAGACAACATGGCAGAGCCTGAAGGGCCCCAAGTCTGTAATTTTAACAACAAAAAAAACCATGTCAGTGCGAGTCAAGATTAAGAGAGAGAGAGAGAGAGAGAGAGAGATAACACTTTATTGCACACCAAAATATACAATTACAAAAACAGACCATATTTAAAATATTTTCTAGGCAATACAACAGGCGGTCTTATCGCTCAGAGCGATCTCTTCCAGGCAGCCTGAATGAAATTAAAAAAAAATTGAATCAGGCGATATAGGTGGTGCAGGAAAAAGGCAATAGATACATAAATACTCAAACTAGTTTAAGAAATGAATATACAAATACATACATATATACATAGTCATATATATACAATAATACATAAGTTATTATAATAATAATATATTAGCATGATTATATTCTGTTAATCAGACATAGCTATTTGTGGACAAATAGTGTTTAAAGACAAGATTAATTGGATGGTTAAATATGTTTTATTTATTATTAAAAAGTATCCTACAGTACGTGACAATACATAATAATAAATCTAAACGAAAAATGGATACTTATGATCTAGAAAAAGAACAGAAACATAAATAATAACTTACACTACACCATAATTAATTATCCAATCTATCTTCACATTCCTTTGGAAGCTTATTTAACTTTACTGACTACTGATGATTTCAATATTTCTTCAGAAGAGTTAAACATGTCTATGTCACTAAAATATTTGTTGTAGGTGTTTGCACAACACAGATGTTCTTTTTGTCCGCAGTTAGTTTTGGAAACAGGGGTAGCAAACAGTCTGTGTGAGGAAGAGTTACGAGGGCAACGCTGTGGTACGTTGATATTCAAAGACGAACTGATAAATGAGTAAATATCCGCAGACTCCAAAATTCACATTGAACAAGTCTCGGCCAAATCAAGATTCAATATTAAGCCGAGATAGTTTACAGATTACCAAACCGTCAAAGCTTACTACTGGACAAGCAGACGTACGAGTTCACGCCACCGGTATATGGTGGAAATACCAACAAAGCGGACGAAGCGCTATGCTTCCACTTTTATCATACGCACCGCTGAAGAGTGGAACTCTTTACCGTCGTCTGTTTTTCCTGAAAAATACCAGCTAGGTGTCTTCAAGTCTCGCGTGAACAGGTATCTTCTAGGTAAGCGTGCTCCACGTTAGACTGCATTTCCACCTGACATCGGGCGCAATGTCAGTCAAACTCGAACCTATTCAATATATATAAAAAACTAACCATGTCAATTTGAGATATAGGCTCGGAACCCTGGAATCATAACTTGATTACAGCTGTTAGGGCCGGCTCGACCGGGGTAGTACTGTAACGACTGACCTTTTTAGTCGTCATATATATATATATACGAAATATTCGAATTCAAATAGAAGAACGCCACGCAAAACAATCGAGAAGAGAATTGTATCGGGCCGCGCATGGAAGATATCATTGTAAAGGTCTCTTCGTTGATAATATAAACTATATATTCTTGGAACCCAGTCTCTTTATTGAAGATCCCGGTCAGCTCGTTAACCGCTGGCCGGTACAGTACCACGCTCTCACAGAATATCGGCGTGAAACGGTTACCTTTAAGGTAATAGTGTTTCGTGCGATGAGTGGAAGATCCGATTGCCTATTTTCCCTCTCCTCCTATTTTATTCCTCTATCCCCTCTTTCAAATTCCTCCTGTCTTGATCCCTGTATCCCGCCTCTCCTATTTCAACCTAAAGGCTGGCAACTCGTTGGTTTCGCCCCTGGAGTTGCAGACGTCTATGGGCGACGGTAACCACTTTCCATCAGCTGGACCATTTGCCAGTTTGCCGGATTCGAAATAAAAAGAATTTAAAGAAACTGCTGTATATTAAAATTCAAATTTAAAAGTTTTTATTCAAAATAAGTTCCACTGGAGAATACTTTTCAAGGTCAATATATATATGGTTTAAATACTTCCTAGTCTATGTACACCACTTCCCAACGTGGTATCGCTGTTGAAGAGAAGAAGCGGCGAGAAACTCCTCACCAACACGTCTAGCTGAAAATGGATTAATTCTAACTTTTTTAAAATAAATTTTATACATAAATATATTACACAATCACCTTTCAAAGAATTAATGGAGTTGTATCAAAAAGTGCTTACTCGGTAAAACAAAGACACAATAAGAGGAAAGAAGAATATTATTATTGTTATAATAATGACATGACGTACTAAAATTTTATACTGCAACATTCTCCATAAATTCATTATATTGTTACGAGCTACAGGACTCGAATTAAAAATGCCGTTGGAACTACGATAGAATTTATTAGAACTGTACAAACACGTATAAAACAAATACAAACAAAACTGAATGCAACCAGTTCACACTGCACGATTCAATGCAGTTCGATACGCGCAAAGTCCATCGTCTATATCGCTAATCGAAAGTACTACAAACGTCTTACTTGTCTCGTTGTCGTCGCTTGACTGCCCCACCCTCCATTCAGGCATTGTCTTATACTAACTATACAGTACAAAAAAATCGGCCGCGCGCACTGAGTTTCCGAGAAATAGTAATTTGCACACGTGGTTATCTATTCCTGCGAACGGCCAACAAAGCCGAAAACAATAACAATAGGCTACTTTCTAATTGCAAATTTAAATACGAAGTAATAAAAAGAACTCCGAATGCGGGAGGGGCAATAAGCGAGATGCGCAGCATTTCTTTGTCGGTATGTGACAATAGGTATGCATGTGGCCCAACTTGTAACAATATGCTTGGCAAGATAAAAACGTTATACAAAATATAGTATAAGAGTTTAGAGCGAGCTGCTATGTAAATGAATTTTTGTCATTTAAGTATTCTTCAATAGTGTAGTATCCCTTTTTTATCAAGATACTTTTTAATTTGGTTTTAAACATTACATATTCATAAATGAAAAATACATTCTAGGTCACTAGGTTGTTAAGGCGCTTTCCCAAAACTTACAACTTAACAGATAAACAAATTAAGAGTTTTACTGTGTTATTACTCAAGCTTAATTAAATCAATGATAATTATACCAGATATTACTAGTATGATAAATAAATACATAGAATTAATATAATATTACATCTAACAAAGCTGTTTAATATAACTTATTTATAATAATATCTACATGAAATGCATGAAATACAAAAGAACACCAGCTTTCAACTTATATTAAGGGTGGGCTACCCTTACATCAATTTGCATACTAAAACTGGGGCCACTTCATTTTGCGGACAAAATTGTAATACCATTAATATGTTTACATAATAACTCTTCTCACCTCAGAATAAGACTCAATATGCTTTAGGGAATTAGTTCTGAACTGCAAGTAGAAGTATGCCATTTATCTAATAATATTTATAGAAACATAATGTCATTCTCCCATATTCAAATTAGAATTTTATGTAATTTTTTTATTTCTGAAGCACTGCAGACAGGCTCACAGCCACACTGTGATGGAAAGAGGTTACCGTCGCCCATGGATATTAGCAATATCAGTGGTGCAGCCAATGTGTTGCTGGCCTTGAAGGAGAAACTGGAACCTGGCCACTGATGCTGGAACACAACTCAAAGTTGTTATAGCGGCCTACTCTAGACCATGGGTGGTAGCCATCCAGTCGGGCAAATGCCCTACCCTCTGGCTGTGGGTTGTTTTGTCGCCTCTTACGACAGGCTGCCCTAACGCAGGAATTAGCATTCTTTTCCGTTCCTGCGCGGAGAGTAATTGTTGGATTCATTTTCGAGTAATAATAAGATTGCAACTACCTTTTAAGTAATAATATGACAGGAGTTACATATGTGTATATTATCAATTGGTAAAAGGTCGGCGAAGTGCGTGGCACTCCATGCATAGTAAAGGGTTCCTTAGAGGTTTGACTACGGAACCAAAAAAAAAACAAAGTTTAAAATATTGCGTAAAGCGGCCGCTTTTGGAGATTAGCTTAGTAAAATTGACATGTGTCTAGATAGAGAGAGATAACACTTTATTGCACACCAAAATATATAATTTGCAATATTTATATAGGCCTTTTCGCTCAAAGCGATCTCTTCCAGGCAACCTAAATGAAAGAGATTTGGATCCGGAATTATAAGTGGTGCAAGAAATAACCAATAGATACATGAATACTCAAACTAATTTAAGAAATAAATATACAAATACATACATATATACAAAGTCATATACAATAATACATATGTTATTACAATAAATGTATTAGCATGATTATATTGTGTTAATCAGACAGCTATTTGTGGACAAATAGTGTTTTCTGAGTCAATTTCTAAATGTTATTAAGGATTTGGCCTCTCTGACAGTAAGAGGCAGCATATTCCAAAGTTTGACAGCCTGCACTCACACAGCTATACTGGTAGTTGTAGGAAAAAGTATAAAGTTTCATTTTATTTTGATAGTTGTCATGTGCGTCATACGAGCCCTGTCATATTTCAAAAACTACTTAACGGATATTGGGAAAATATTTGAAAAAAAAATATATTAATAGTTTTTGCTTCTATTCAGTATGGGTTTGGAAGCTAGTGTCACGCCACCTACTGAATTTATTAAAAATGTAATCAAGAAACATTTTTATATTTGTTGAATATGTGTAGATACTACAATTTTTTATCACAATCTTAATTTTTTTACAATGACTTTATAAACTAATACAATATAAAAAAACTTAACTTACTTACATTGTATTCTACCTATAACACCTGGGTCAAACACAAAAAGTTTTTCATGTCTACAAAAGACTACAAAAGTTGGAACAGTATGTTTATATGTTTTGATTCACGGTATGGAAAGAAGGGAGACTAACCTGCGTGCCTCTGGGCTGCACTAACTATGCGTGCTGATCACCAAGTCGTGAGCCTTGCAGCAAATCTTCTATGAAAAGTTAACTCTAATTGTTGTGCGGGTTGTCGTACGTTTCTGTAATTAAAAAGTTATTTTTTATTATTGGATTATTTTCCAACGTCTACCAAACTGGGGTTTTCGGTATCCGAACAGTCTACATTTGGTTTAAACGAGAGCAATAAAAAAAAATATGTTAAAATACAACACTGTCAAATGTAACATACCCACAGCATAATCTTATTTAATAAAAAAATATGAAGAAATAATGTACATAAAGAATTTATGTAACTTGAACACTTTATCTTCCGTTTTTGTGTTTGACCCACCTCGAGGCTCTAAACAGAATAATGAACCTATGTCATCGTCTTCTATGGGTACGGTGCCCAGAAGGCTGGCTGTGTTTTGTCGCTGGATCACCATACTTATGTTAATCACATATATGGCAGCCAATAAACTACGCCTTCCTGTCAAATTAAAAAAAAATGACATTCATGAAGACCTACTTATTTGCTGAGTAAAGTGACAAACGAAGATAGACAGACAATATGGCATTTATCATTATATTAATACACGAAGCAAAAACTTTGAACCCCTTTTTACGAAAATTAGTAGAGAGGAGTATGAAATTTCGCACACTTATAGTTTATATAGAGAAGAAGTGCAGAATACTAATATTTAAAAAAATATTTAGAAAAATACATTAAATCAATAAAAAAACATTACACACACTAGCATGTATTTGACACACACACACATATATACTCTTTTTTTTGTTGTCTTGGCGAAATCTGTGATTATAGAAGTATAGTCTTTGACAACAGAACCTTAATAATGTTCAAACTTATAATTTAAATTAATTATTGTGGTCGAACTTCAACCACGGGCGACCACTAGTTCAATTAAATATTCTATCTACTGTAACGACGAGTCGTTATAATATATTAAGAAGTGTAATTTATTTAAATTCAAATCAAGGCATGCCTCCCAAAACAATATATATTCAAGGTGGGAAAGTATAAGCTATCACCATACAAAATTTCATTTAAATCGGTTCAGCAGTTTCGGAGATTAGCTGGTACAAACAGACAGACAAACAAAAACAAAATAATTAAAAAAATCTAAATTAGTTCTACTTCACTGCTTGCATCTCTCTGACTCGGTTTTTAGCATTTTTTTTCATTGTACAGAAATTCGACCTCCACAGTTTTATTATATGTATGTATGTATGTATAGATAAGATTTTGATAAATTAATGGAGTAGTAGCAATCTTCTTGAAAATACCATGCGGTCGGAATAAATCAAATTGATAGGTAAAATGAATCAATGTATGGACAATGACAGAACAATTGCTCTGCATACAGTTGTATTTATAGCAGATACACGCAATCGTTGCATTTTGGCAGCCTGCACTTCCTAGTCACCTAACTACTTACGATTCTGGTTCGTTGCCAAGTCGAAACGAGCTCAAAAACTATATAAATAGAGTACTAATTAGTGTAACGTGAAATCACTGAACATATTTTTAAATCATCAAAATGGATCACGCAATATTAAACACATACTCAAAGGCGTAAGGTAAGAACTTCTTTAGCAATGAAGTTGTACATATGAAAGAAAAGTACGACATAGGAAATTATATATTAAAATGTACTACATAAAGTTGTAAATAGTTTGGAAAATGTTTGACATTTTGTTGTTCCACACAAAGATTCTATGCCGAGAGTATTGCAAGCCCAACAAATCGGTCAGACCGTGTCTGAAATTAGATTCGTGAAGTCGTATTGGATATCTACTACAGTGACGTAGTGCGTAGTGTGAATATGAACAGTAAAAAGGGTAAAAAGAAATCAAAACCACATCCAACGCCTATAGTTGTATCTAACATAGAGGAGAAAAAAGAAATACACCAAGAAGTCGAACAACTAGAAGATACAGCGGAAAAAGAATGCACGGTTGAAGCCATTGGTAAAGTTGTTTTAGCAGAAGTGAAATCAGAAGATGTGGCTCCTAAGAAACCAAAAAGAAACCGAGGGAAAAATAAAAAGCAAGATAAAGAAGCAGAATTAAGTGAAGAACATAAGCCGAGTGAAGTGGAAAAAGATCTTTGTGACATTTTCACGCCAGCAGATCTAGTAAGTGTTTCTAATTTGGATTGTAAGACGGATGACAAAGATAGTCTAGATAGTAGCAATAATAAATGTGTAGAATGTGAAACTGTAACGCCAACTACTCGCAAAAAGAAGAATAAGAAAAAAGAAAACAAAACAAATGTTGAAAACTTACCTAAAAGTCAACCTATGTCAGCTTTAAAAGAAAACATATCATCTAAAATAGAGGAAAATATTACTGAATTTTTAAGATTATCAGAAACCGAAAATTTAATAAAATCTAATAAGAAGAATAAAAAAAAGAAACGTCATGATTCTGGAGCATCAGACAAAGCTGAAGAAATTTTATGTGCAAACGCTTTCCAACAATCTACTGAAGATATTGATGAAAAATCTACAAGCGTTTTAGCCCAAAATTCATCGCAAAATGAAAATATATCAGTCGAAGTACCAAACACAACAAATTACTTCCTTAAAATAAGTGAAACAGATAATGCTTCAGAAGTTTTACAGAAAAGTAATGAAGGGATCGATACATTTAAAGAAGAAGCTATTTTGACTGAAGAATCTTCTAAACATATAATTCAAGAATCCACATTACTATCAAAAGAAAACAACAATAAAAGCAATACGAACGATATACAGCAGAAGATAGAAGCATGTTTTGATGATAATAAAGGTCAAGAACAAATATTAAAATTACCACCGATAGAGAAAGAAGACTCTGAATGTTTGGTCGAAGAGACTCTAAGAGATTCATTGCCGACTATTGCTGAGAGTACTCTTCCATATGAACGTGATACAGATATAAAAGAAATTCATAAAAGCAATGAATCGGCAGGCAGCCCCATAGTTAAAGCAATAATAGCTAAGCCAGTTGAAAAGAAAAAGAAAGGTAAAAAAGACCAACATGAAGTTGAAAATAAAGAAGTAGAAATTTTTGATTCTGAAAATAGATCGAACAAATCAACGCAAGAGGGAATTATTACAGGAAAAAATAATATCATCAATGTTGAAGTTTCAGAGTCTAAAGGTCAGTTAAAGGTAACACAAGTTCCACAAGATATTAAGTCTCAGGACTGTTGGAATGTCAATGAAGATCTTATCTTATCTCAAGAATTTGAAGTTACCAAAATACCAGACAATGCAATGGATAAAAAGCGAAAGAAGTCACCGAAAACCCCTAGAGTAGTTATACCTGTACCAGCTGCTCCTAAAGAAGAAATTTTAAATGTTAAGAAAGGACACAAACAAGCACCTGAAATGACTATCACGATACCTATAGATAGTGAAAAAGCTATTATAGAAACACAAACTGAAATTGTATCTCAAATCGAACCTAATATATATTCACCAGACATAAGTAAAAATGCTCCAGAACCGAAATCAAGAAGAAAAGGTAAAAAGACTCAAAAAGCACCATTGACACCAGGCGTTACAGATTTTATTCCTACATTTGACACGGAGTCTAAAATTCCATTTGTTGAGTTCGAAGCGCATCTTCCAGAAAAGACTGAAGAGCACAAAACACTTCCTCCTGAAGTTACAACTTATAATATATATGAACCACTCCGTGAATCATCGATAGTTGGTCATGAAAACAAATGCGATGAAAAAGATATAACTGATATACCGTTTATAGATACAGAAGTAAATTTAAACATTTCAACTGTATCTAGTACACTAGAAAATGATCCCATTGAAGCACTGAAAAGTGAAGAAAAATCAACTGAACTGCAAGAAAGTTCTATAGTCACTGATAGTTGTAAAACAGACGTTGAAACACCAACTCTGGATATAATCCCTGATATACATTATCCAAGATCAACAAGTCAAGGATACGACGGTAACAACAATACTGTTATTCAAGAAATATGCTCAGATGAATTGCATATACCTACTGTAAAAGATTCGCCCCTTATTCAAGGATCTGGTGAAACACCTATCGGAACGCCAAAGATGATTGTATCAGATATTGTTATTAGCGAAGTACCAGAAACAGAAAATCTAACGGAAAAGACAGACTTAAAATCGAAAATGTTAGAAGTTAATAGGGACATGGAAGAACTTAGAATGTCCATTGAACGGTCTTTGGCTGAATTTACAGCTTTAGAAACAAGTGAAGAAAGGATTGAAAAAGAATATGAAGATAAAATGAAAATAGGTACCGAGGAAAGAGATATTTCCAAAAACAACACTGAAAAAATTGATGTTAAAATAAATGAAGATATTAAGCAATCTCCGGTGACTTCAGAACCAGTCACTGACGATGCCAACAAAACCAACGGTGATAACATTAAGTACATTAGACAAACAACCAACTTGTATGAAAGATAATACCGAAACAATACAATCTGTGGAAGAATTTTCAGAAAAAATAAATATTAATGAAACTGTTAACAAGCGTGACGACGATCCAGAAAAAAATATTGAAGCAGTGCTATCTATTTCAGGGAAAAATATTGAACAAAAAACAGAGCATATAGATAAAAAACAAGATATAAAATGTTCTGATCCTAATCAACCAATACATCCATCTAGAAAAGATAATAAAGGAAAAAATAAAAAGAGAAAAGGTAAACAGGAAGCTGCGCAATTTGTTCAAACTTCTCAGAGTACCTCTGAAGTTAAAAATACTACTAAAGAAAATAGTAACAAAAAAGAAGAAAAATGCGAAACGACTGAACAGAGCACTAGTAATTCTCAGGAAAAAAATAAACAGCAAGCTGATACTGAACTTCCTGAAACCAAAGAGGAATCTCCAAAATTTGATAAAAAAATTGTAGACTCGACAACTGCTATTAACATCGACTTTGAACCAATAGAAAATTTCGAAGATGCCCTAACATCAAGCACTGAAGATGCTGACATAAATAAATCATTCGATATGATTGTAAATGAAACAAATGTTGAAATTCAGCAAAAACTTGCGGCGAATAAACCTGAAATTAAAATAATAGGACCAGATGAAACCCCCAAAGAGCAAGTAACGCCGCCAAAAAACTTGCTAGGTCATCCCGATATTCCTGTATCATCGAATAGAACAGACTATAAAAAGGAAAAGAATAAAACACCGAATACAAAACAGGCTAAAGTTAAAATAAAAGATTCTGTTGAAGTTGAATTGCCAGAAAAATATAAAACTGATAAGGAAGAGAAGGAACTACCAGAAACAATTAATAACGAACTACAAAAACAAAAAAGTGAAGTTGATTTATTCGACAGTCAGATGAAAGGAAATAATACAGTCACATGTAAATCCCAAAATGATATCAAAGAAAACGATCAAAACCAGCATGCTGAAGAACCAGAAAAAGTGTTAACAAAAAGTGATCCTAGTAAATCGTTTAATGTTGAGTCCCACGACGAAATTGATGCAAATAAAAAACTAATAAAAACAGAAAATGTAGAAAAAAGAAAACAGTCGACTCAATCTCAAACAGAAAACAGGAAAAGTAAAAAGAATAAAGACTCTCTTACACAAGTGAAAGAGAATGAAGAGTTTGTATACAAATACAGTTTTCGAAAGGTTTTTCTGCAGAATGCGTGTAATGTTTGCAAGAAGGAGTTGAAGTTGAGGGTGGCGTGTAATTTCTGTAATTTGTTATTTTACTGCAGCAACAAACATAAGGACGAAGATTGGCCCCAACATCAGGCCTTGTGCTTCGCGATTTCTACTATTGGACACATGAAAGGTGAGCTCAAATTCATTCTGAACCTGTTTATACATCGTTTTTCTTTAGCTTATATTTCAATTACAAGATGATTTTTATTAGTTAAATTAAGATACATCTAAAGTTAGATATTAAAGTAGAAAATGTTTTAAATTAAATATCCTAAGCAGACAATTTACTTAAAATGTTATTCAAAAAGTAGAATATGCCCGCGACTTCATTCACGCTAGTCTTGAAATTCTCGCGGCATTCCCAGGACACAAAGTGAAGCATTTAAAAAGAATGCAAGCTATCGTTTTAGTGAAGACTGTGTTGGAATAAGCTAATTTTTATGCATCGGAACAATTTCAAACCACTCCTGGGAATTTGCTATCTATCAACGAAAACCGCATCGCAATTTTATTTTAATCCAACAGACAAGAAATCTAAAACAATGCGTCGTGTTCTCCATTGTTTATATAATCTATTCCAGTTTTTTTTTTAAATAGCTTCAATGTACAGACACAGCATGCTTAGAATTTTATAATATTATTACAGATTCATTTTGCAAGAAAAAATAGGGTACATAACATTCGTTTTTTTTTTGCATTAGGTAACATTGTAACAACAACAAAATATTGTAAAATATCTTTATGTTTTATTTCGTACCGACTTAAAGATATAGAAAATATTTATTTTTTGCTTTTACTCACTCTTGACGGTTCCTTGTTTGCTTGGATATTTTTATTTTTGAATTTTCCCTTCTCTATCTTTTAAAAGCAAGGTTTATTACCAGTGAGATTTATATGCGACCACCTCGAAGCTCTACTGAATCCAACGCAAAAATAACTATCAAGATCGAACCGAAACAAAAAAAAAACATTTATGGCTGAATGTACATAAAAAATTACACGACGACTTGAGAACCTCCTTCTTTGAATCTGAGTAAATAACATTTCAGACCAAAAATACATATACGCGGACACGAAGAACATAACAGGCCAGAATTACCGGCTCGTCAGGATGCAGATGATACTGTCCTGCGAGAAGGTGCTGAAGCGGCGGCTGGTGCCTTGGGAGCAAGAACTTCTGTTGTATCCGAGGATCTGCGCCGAAGCTAGTTGCAGACAGTGGAAACAGACGAAATTGAAGGATTGCGAAGGATGTGGACAGGTAATATATTTATTGATCGTAAAGACACGATGAATGCTCCAAGTCTGTACCTTTCACAAAAAGAAGCATGCCAGCGCTAGTCAAGACACATTTGACTGACGATGGTTAAATATCCGTAGTCTCTATTAAATCAGTCTCGGTCAAATTAGGGTCAATTCAATATTGAGGTAAGTTACGATTCCAGTTTTGATTCGATTGCTAATTTGAGTTACAGACTCGGGGTGCAGATTGGTATTAATTGTGGATTTACACACAGAATAGCTGTGCAATTTTTCTCGAGTTTACTCCTTAAGAATTGATCTTCATAAGGCCCTCGATATGAAAAAAATTGTGAGGGCTAATATAATACAAGTGTTAACTCAAAAGCATTTACCTCTTTTTTACTTTTATAACAGCTCTGTATTAGAGTGAACATAATAAAAATATTCAAATAATATTTTCTTAAGTTTTCGCGACTAGTATACATATTAAAACTACGTTTTGACGATTTTAAGAGCGGTAATTTATTAAATTTTGTTATTCCGATGTTTCGACCACTTTTCAGTAGCCATGATCACACAAGACAAAAGATGTCAAGTGTCAATGAGTATTGTTAAAGTTTTATTTAGCCTACCGCCAACTTGTTCATTTTAATTATTTAGTTTTAATTTTCGTCTCCTCACACGCCCTCCGGCAACCTCCTTCCGGGCACGGAGACTGCAAATGCATTCCCCAGCGTTATATAAAAACGACATGTATGTCATGAAGTGGGCATGTTATGCTTTTTATAAATTACAAAATTATTTTTTTATTTAAAATGCCTTTACCGCCATCTAGTGAAGGTGGCAGTATCTGTGTATTGTATAAGTATATACTTAGTCTGGCCATAAATACTGTTACAATTTATTTGTCATTTTTATATGATTGTTCATTGTGTTTTCTCATTTTGGCGCCAATACATTGTACAACATTTTGCGATATTAAAATGGAGTGGAGCGATAAAGAGCACCGAATCGCTGTGATATAATAGTACTAGGTAGTATATATACTAGCTGTACCCGGCAGACGTTGTCCTGCATATAAAAATAAAAAATCTAGAACTCGATTGCAGCTCCATCTACTGCGACCAAATGTTAATCTAAATTATTCTCGAATCTACTTGAACAAACAAAAAATTCATAAAATACGGGACCACTGTTTAGAAGGAGTTTAGCGGCGCCACCTGCCGGGTCCAATTGTGAATCTAAACTATTCCGGGACCCACTTGAAAACACATAAAAATAATTTCACCTGAATCCTGGAACCTGATTGAAGTGCCACCTACCTGGTTCAAATTTGAAACTATATATTTTGCCTGGCACATGATGAATTGCACCTATTTGGTCCCATCGCGAGGCTTTTTTTTGTATATATCTACATCATTTAATTCATCGTCATGTGGCTCGCTATTTGAAGACCAAATAAGCGTTTTTTCTTTCTTTCATTCTTTCTATGATAGCAATTACAATTGCGGCCTTGTCTCTATTGCTGCCATGGCGATGTATTTGTTAGTGCATTGCAACAGAAGCACCAAAAAACGTGTTCAACGCGCCGTATTTACTACTACATTCATCTATCCCTTAGGAACGGTACTTTTTCTCTGGATAAAAATTACTCTGTGTCCTTTTATATATCCCTGATAACGTGTATGCAAAACTTTGTGACGATTTGTTGCACAGTTAGTACTTGAAAACGTAACAAAAAGACTTATCTTCGCATTTATAACATTGGTTAGGATTGCTTTATCACTTTTTCAGATATCCTATTGCGTGGACAAGCCAGAACATCTTCTAAAGACCCACCAACGCTGGTGCAAGTCTTACTCGTTGTACCAGAAGTTGGTAATCCACCAGCAGACCAAGGGCCGTCTGGAGCCCAAAATGCCTACTAAGGTGATGGCAGAACCTTATCACATTCCAGACAAAATAAACGAGGTGCTTGCTTCTATCTACGAAGAGAAAATCGGTAAGTTTTGTTTTGATTGTTTTAGACCTGGCGTATAGCAAACAAGTTGCCGGCTGATGGAAAGTGGTGACGGTCGCATATAGACGTATTGCAATATCAGGAGCGAAGCCAATTTGTTTCCAGCCTTCAGGATAGGATAGGAGAAACAGAATAAAAATGGGACAGAAGGATCAGACAGGAAGAATGAGATATCACACGAAAGACAATTAGCTCAAGGCTAACTGTTTCACGCTTATATTCTTTGAGAGTGTGGTATCACACAGATTGAACTGGCCCTGTAATCGAGATAATAATTCCAGCACGGTTCCACCACGTCTCATGTAGTTATAATGCAATTCGTTGACAGATATGAATGACGTGCAATACGCGGCGCTGACCCAACTGGCCACGGCGCCATTGACAGCTGCATACGCTCACCAGGTCTACGTCAACAAAGTTAACCCCACGACTAATGGAATTACTAAGGTACGTCTTCAACATCATAAAAAGTACTAAATAGAATATTAATGGCTACATATTAGCGGCTTTTGGGGTCGAGACCCTGGGACCATGGGGGCCTGAGGCGCACAAGCTTTATCGAGACCTAGCCAAACGTCTGGTGGATGTCTCAAGTGACCAAAAGCCTTTTTTTTTAATCTGGAGGAAATACATTTCGTACACTACCGGGTCCTTTACGGGGATTAGACCCAAGCAATGAGAGTTATATAACAGATAACAGAGTCAATTGCCGGCTTGTGTGGAGACTCAGCAAGGTTAAGAGTTAAAGAGATAACCCATGGGCTAATACTCCACTAAAACCCCCTTCTTTCCAAGTGCCCCGCGCCCACACTAATCCTGCGCATCAGTGCTTGAGAATGGCCCGGGAGAGGCAAACTCACGTCGTCAACAGGGGTTGGAGGACCCCTGTAACGCAATAACGGGAGGAGATCTTGCTTATATCTGCGTCTCCGGTGCCTCGATTGACGTCGGCACCCGCGGGACACATGCGCACCTTTCTCCACCTCTCGTTCAGCAGGCTCCTTTTGAGACATTACTGCCTCGCAGAATAACGTGACCAAAAGACTGGACTATACCTCAGGCAACGCATCAGCGTTGCCATTCAGCGAGGCAATGTGTCCAGTATTTTGAGCACGTTTCCAACTGACAGCCGTCTGGTACTAGATTTTATAGTTTAATTTTAGTTTGTATATATATTTGTAATGTAATTTTTAATATAGTGTTACGAGTGCGGGCGGGACTCAAATTAAAATGCCGTTGGAATTACTATAGAATTTATTAAAACTATACATACACGTATAACATAGGTACAAATATAAGTTGACACAACCAGTACAAACTGCACGATTTAATAACGCGCGGAAAGTTCGTCACTATATCGCTCATCGAATGTACACACGTCATGCTCGTATCGTAATCGTCGTTTGACTGCCGCCCTTTATACTCAGCTTACAATATGTTTGTGTTAAAATTCTTTTCTAGAAACCGATTTTCACAATCCACGTGGTCGGTGCTGAGCTGCAGTTCGAGGCTGATGCCCTCAACAAATGGGAAGTGTTCTTCCTCCACCTCCGGCCCGATGTCCAGGAGTTGAAGGTGGTCCTAATAAGCACGGATCTGAACCCTTCGAACCTACCACTGGATCTGCTTGCCAAGATCAAGTGAGCTTTAGTTAACTGTTAGAGTGAGTTTTAAGTTTCTGTTTTAAGTGGAGTCATAAAGTCTATATGGCCATACAAATTATGTACTGAAATTTAGAAAAAGTTAAAATTTGTTGGCTGACCGCCAGGTATACAATTTTTTGTTGACTTTACGTAGTCGTGCAAGGTATCGTCAGTCAGATAATGAAAAAACATGATATTGTTCCTTCATAACTTTTTTTAATAAAGTCAATAGGTGGCGAGATATTAACTCCTTGTAGAAGCAAGAGGTAGAAATTAAATGATACTTCAGATGGCAGTGAGAGTAGTATTCACTGTCGAATGCTGGTGTGAACTAATTTATTTTGAAACGATAACCTTATGTACAAATATCAACAAGTCGTACAGCTAGTACAATATAGCACAATTTATGAGCGGGAAGGATGATGTGTGAGCGAGATAGAGGAACTATTAATATGTGCGCTCCCGCGTTTCCCTACCCAGTAGTTCTTAGATAATACACTATATATAAAATAGATGAGCTTCTCTGGCATAAAATATCCAAATATCACTTCACTTTACCCTGTCCGATAGATAACGCTACAAACCATATTATATTCCGATATATACCACTAGATGGCGTTACAATTAATAATTCTATAAATTCCACTAGATAGTACTAATAAGTTATAACTTGTTCTAAATGGGAATAAAGGGAAAGACAGAACACAAATAATAATAAAAAAAACTTGTATATTACACTATAATTTACGCCAAAAGTAAAAAATGTGTCACATAAAACTTCATGTACGGGTGTGCGAGATTCGCAAAACACGACCGTAACTTGTGATTTGATTTGTACTCTTAAGATCTCGTCAGCGTGATGTATTTATTCAACGATATTGCACAGCGCCATCTTAAGTGAATTTAAGTGGACTAAATGAAAACTAATTATAATTTTTGATGTTTCTGGACCACTTGATGGCACTAGTTTCCGTTGGCACTACTTTAGTTATTTAAGTTCGTTCATTCGTTGTCCACTGCGATGACTAGACGTATGCAACTCCTATGTTCTAAAGTTATGAAAATTGTATCGCTTCTAAGAAAACTTAAAACAAATCAAGGTTATTTTTAAACGAAATTACTTTAATTACTATCTGTTCAGTAGTTTTTGAGATATTGTGTATTTTTGATTAAGTAAACGTTTTTTTATGTTTCCATAATCAAATAACGTGAGGAATGGAAGTTTGTAACTTCGACGGAAGACTTCGTTGTGTGTGGACTGCCAAGCGCGTGACACCAGAACCGTCATACACCCTCCAGATTGCTTTAGGACGTCCGCATGCTCAAGGTCACGTCCGCGACTTACGACCTATAAGGTGCACACTTCAATGGACTTTCCTTATCCAGATACGTTGTAAGCCACACCCTCCAGCCGCGTCCGTCAGTCGCGACTTATAATATGCACACACCTTTACAATTCTGGTGGGCACATTGTTTGGACGCGTCATGAAATGTGTGGCCACCTTTATCCAATATTTCTCGTATTCATAGGCATTGCGAGAACTGCCGAACAGACAAACGGCGTGTGACCTTCAGTTTCCAGGATAAGAAGAAATATGCAGAGTATAGGTCCTCTATGGACTACTGCTATCCTGATTTAAGTAAGTGTTTTTTGCAATTGTTGACAGTTGGCAAATTATAATTATATGTACTTACTCTTACCTTATAGGAAAAAATTACTTAACGTGAAGTAAGTTTTTTCGTATTTTAGGACAGTTCTCGTACATACAAGTATACTTAATAGGTACTAATGTAACTATAACATGCTTAAGGCCCCAAAGAACATCGAATAGGCGAATATTTAAATAAAAAAATTTCTTCTTGCTATTTCATGAAATCATTAAAGTAACAACAAACAAACGAATCCACGTACTAATAAATAGTAATTCAAATGTATTTTAAAAATTTACCTCTATATCTGTAGACGATCAATCTCACATCAACTTTCTTTTTCAGTATGTGCCTTCAATCCAAGCATTCAACGGTCGTCAGTATACAAAGATCTTGATACTTGGCCATCGACATTAAACACAGTATTAAGAACTAAAGTGCCCTTCATAATAACTGCTTATAGCATTGCGGAGCTTCTGAGAGATTTAATTAGGGTCAAAGAATGCGCAGATATTGATTATAAAGTTATTTCAGAAGCAAAATACAATAGTTTTGCGAGTGTGAGACCGGATAGGAATTTTATAACAGACGACGAGATGCCTTTGCTTTTTAAGAATTATTGTTTCATGATTATTTGTGGTTGCTAATGTAATTTGGTGTTGGTTTGACGGTTTGGTTTTTTAATACATTATTTACGATCATTTGAATTTTATTTACAACATATCCTACCACATAAATTTCTTTATAAAACAAAATAAAAATGTTATCTAAGGCACACCATTGAACCCGTAAAAACTTAACCATGTACGAAAATTGCGAAAAATAAAAAAGAATATAAAATGTTAAAGTTTGGTAGGTTTAATCGTCTAAAAAAATTAAAAACAAACGATTAAAGATTTTAATATAATATTTTTTTAATAAAAATAAAATACATTTTATTACAACACAATATTTACAACAAACATTCAATGTTTCTAATTATAATACCGATGATCTCAGCGCCAATATCAAACTGCACAAATACTAAAGTATTGACGGAATATTGATCCTATTTGCTTATATAACAAAGTAACCTTGCACGTATAACTTTTCGAGCAGTCCAAAATATTGATCATACCGTTATTTATCTAATCTTCTTATAATAACTGTGCCTAGTACGTGTATAATTATGCATGTAATGAGCTATTATATTAATTGATATTTCATAAGTAGATATATGTGTGTATTTAATTTTTTATATATATATATATATATATATATATATATATATATATGTATGAATTTGTAATTTAAAGAAATTATTATAGACAGCTATAATTATATCATATTTTATGTAAAACATCTGTACCGCAGGAATTGTTATAATCTATCGATTTAGTTAGTTGGCTTGGAAAATATCGCTATGGACGTTAAGGCTAACTATCATTATCCCAAAAACAATTGTAACTATTTATCTTGATAATAACACGTTTCCTATCACCTTTATAATATTGAGATCAATCTTCCGTCAAACTAATTTGACAGTCTAACACATATAAGGCTATTTCTACACTTAAAATCTGTATGGAAAGACTACATTTACATGAATTTAAATTAAACGAAATTTAAGTTTTGAGAAAGTCCATCTTTACAGTAAAATATATCACAGACAATTTTAATTGTTAGTTAGTTACACATAAACTATATATTATTTCAAAATAATAGTTTTCAGCAAGATTAATTCATACTACGTACTTTATCTTATAAAGAACATGAGTGTTGTTATGGACCGTTAAAATATTTCCAAATTAATATACAAATGTAAAAGGTAGTTTGTTCGTTCTGCTCGCTAGATAAGTTTGTTTGTAGAAGAATCGACTTCATCGCTTTAAAACATTGCACACAGGCTTAAAATAGACGCGAGTGAAGCCACAGCGAAAACCCATCATTAAAAAAAAAATAACATAGATAGAAATTTGAAACCCCAAAGGTACTACCAATATGTTGCGACTCTCTAAGAGGATTGGGACCTAGCCATTAATGCCGGAACGCAACCCAAGGCTGTTGTGGCGGCATACTTTAGACCAGGGGTGGTAGCCATCCAGTCGGGCAAATACCCTACCACCTGGCTGTGGGTTGTTTCGTCGCATCTCTTACAACAGGCCGCTCCAATGCAGGAACTTGTATTCTTTCTGCATTCCTGCACGGATGTCTCTATGGATCGCGGATCTGTATTCTAATATACATTATCGTGATTTTATTGAATTGAACGTAATATTAATTTATTTAAAAAAAGGTAATAAATCTGCCAGTGGTAAAGAATTTGAAAAATAATTTAAAATTAAGAAAAATATCATGGGGCTAATTAGAACAAGTATATACCGAAAATACAAATTTAAGAAATTTTGTCTTTCTGTCTTTCAGAGTGTGACGTGAAAACTACTGAACGGATTGAAATGAAACTCACACAGAACTAGTTTGTATCCCGAGTCAACGCTTAGGATACTTTCTATCCCGATAGATGACGTCAGTTACATAACATAGACGAATATAGCCAAAAAGGTGATATTACGTGGTGCCGTCGTTGCAAATCACTAATAAAAACATTTTGAAGTGAAACTTCTTTGGAATCGTTGTGATTTGAAACTCGATAAAACCAAAAAGCGACACTAAAAAGAAATAAACACGGAAATCTATAGGACTAAGCCTGCGAGAGAATGAGATAGAATACATTATATATAATAATTTGAACACTGTTTTCTTACAGATAGAGTTGGAAATGTTTCGAAGTTTTTCGTTACACTTCAATTTGGTGTTTTAAAGCTTAAATATATTATAACGATATAATATATGAAACGTGACGTCACGAAATTCAAAAACCCTCCCACCCCTTGTAACACGTTGTTTCACTTCTACTGCGTGTAAACTGCACACACACAATTTAAAAACAAACAAAACCAACTTCAAGCTAAAAATACAAAATTAAAAATTTAACCGACTTCTTTCTACATCATCTTGAAGTTGGTTCCAAGTTAAACATAAAAAACAACAAATTTGCAAAATATAGTCATTTTTATCTTTTACTTGGCACCGACTTCAAGATGACGTAGAAAGAAGTTGGTTACATATTTAGGTTTTTTGTCTGCAGTCGGTTTTGTTTTAGTAAAAAAATAAATAATATATTAAGCGCATGTAAAAATTGTACTACTGGCACGCGTATATCAGGTCGCTATCTCACTCTTCGGTGTAGGCGCTCGTCACCAAATGCTCTCGATTTACCTGCGAACCACTTATCAGATCCTGACATGGTGACAATGTAACTAATCCGGGAGTATACCCTTTTTATTAAAAGAAAAATTTTGAAAATCGGTCCACAATTAACGGAGAAATCGAATAACGAACATACAAGAAAAAATCATACAGACGAATTCAGAACCTCCTCATTTTCAAGTCGGTTAAAAACATTATCACGGCAACATGGCCGAAGTTTCGCTGCCGCATTTTAGTATTAATAAAAATAGTAGTAATAGAAAGTAAATAATAGACATGTGATGTACTTCTGTCCGTTTATGCTGTTTGAAGTAGATCCCAACACCTATGAAAAAAAATATTATTACACAAAAGCCAAGTAATATATTATAAAGAGTGAACACATATTCCAGTACTACCTGGATCATAGAGTGAGTATTGTATAGAGATTGCATAAAAAAAAATGGAACGCACTTTTATATACATTTTATAACACCTTTTGTAATGTAAACCGTAAAAAACTTCCTGGTTAATGCACTCGCGTTCTAAATTCTTTCTATTCTAAATATTCTAAAGATAGAGGGATCAGAGAAGAGGAATGGAATAGAAGGGATGAGATATGGGATTGGATAGGGAAGGTTGGACAGAGGAGAGGGGAAAGTGGGCTATCAGATTTAAAATTAAAAACTAGGGTGGGCCAAGCCCAGCTGTGGGACGTTTATGAGCTGTTATTATTTGTAATGGCAGTAGGTGATCTTGAACATTAGAAATCAATCCGATTTTCATATTAATTCAAAGTTTTGAAAATTAACAGTAAATGTAAAATTTAAATGAACATTATTAAAATATTTTGAACTGCAGTATTTTTATAATAATAAAACTACGTTTTAACGGTTTTAAGCGCGGTAATTTATTTGATTTTGATTAATCCGACGTTTCGGCCACTTTTCTGTAGCCATGATTACGGAAGATATTGTTTGTTTATGATTATTATGTACTCTATAGGAGCTTAATCTAGTTTAACACCGCTTCGCAACATGTTGTCGTTTGAAGAGAAGTAGTGAAGTGTAGTATTTTTATTTACTAATAAAATGCAATTGTTTCAAAAACAAGGGATGCCGAAGGTTGCGCAAAGCGAAGAAAAAAATAAAGAAAGTGAACCATAAGCTTCAAAGCCGAACGTTCTGAACGCAACTGGGATATAACGCTAAGATGATGATTTAAAATATAATTGGCGTCGTTTGTTCATTTCATGATAATAAATCTTTATATTTCTTTGTCTCTTCTTTTTTTATTGGACAGTTTCGCATGACTTCCCTATACAATTCTCTCTCTACGACCAGCATGAAAATATTTTTTAAATTAAGCATTATGTCTCATTTTCAAAAATCCTGTATCGTAACAACACGTAATGACATCAAGATTGAAGTTAAACTAGTAGCAAGTTGTACAAGGTATATTATTTACATACAGTGTAAACTCCATGTAACGTCACTCGATTTAACGACAAAATCCCTTAAGCGTCGAAATCACTTGGCTTGGGTTGGTTTCTCTTGTCTTCCATACAATGATACACTCTATATAGCATTACACCCACTCTCAATAACGACAACAATTAAGTAATAAAAAGTGCCTTTTAAGTTCCCAAAATTAGTAAAAACTGCGCAGCTGTGTTCTGTACGTTCTTTTATCGCTTTATGCATACCGAAATTTCTAAGTAGTTCCTTTATCACCAAGATGCCTCAACATCGCAAGACATGAAAACTCTGTAACGCCATAAAATGCACAGTCCCTTCAGTGTCGTTATATAGAGTTTACACTGTATTTAACACACGGGAATCGAACTCACAGATACTTCCAAGCAAGGCGACCAAAGTAACTAACCGTTATAAACATGTTGATAACTTTTCAAGGTGACTCATTTTATTTTCAACTAATCACACGTTCATTTATTATGAAACCGTTCATTCACACTACACCGTGCTGTTAAAAACTTGTGAACGATAAACTAACAAGGCACACTTTGCACATTTAGTATTAGAAAGATACATTAGGAGATATATCGCATCTTTAAAGTAGTTAGTAAGCAAAAATATCAAATTTTGGAGGAGAGCGAATCTTTTTTAAATCGTTTTTTGATGTGTAACGTCTTTAGAATCGTTGTGATTTGAAACTCGATGAAACGAAAAAGCGACACTAAAAAGAGATAAATATATAAACTTTTTTTATTTATTTTTTTATTGTAGGAGTTCAGCAGACAAGCAGACGGCCCACTTGATGGAAAACGGTTACCATCGCCTATGGACATTTGCAACACCAAATGTGCTATAAATGCGCTGCTGCTCTCTTAAGGGAGAAACTGGAACCTGGTCACTAATGCCGGAACACAACTCAAGGTTGTTATGCCGGCATACTCTAGACCAATGGTGGTCCGTCATCCAGTCGGGCAAATGCCCTACCACCTGGCTGTGGGTTGCTTTGGTCGCCTCTTACGACAGGCCGCCTCAACGCAGGAAATTGTATAAATCTATACGACTAAGCCTGCGAGAGAATGAGATACGAGTTTTACATGGTGCAGCACAGATTAGAGAGTCAATAAGACCGATGATTAACCATAGGTCCAATTTGGACTGAAATAAAACTGACAATAATATTTTTTAGACTACAATAGTGAAAAATTGAAAGTGCTACTTAAGAATGATAATAATAAGGTGAGTAGAGCGCTGAGCTCTTTTATGAACAGCCGGAAGGTGTCTGTAAAGGCATGTCTGGCTGTCCATCAAGGGGTATTAATACCAACGCTAATGTACGGCAGTGAAAGTTGGGTATGGCAGAGAAGCATGAAAGTAGGATAAATGCAATTGAAATGACAGCTTTGAGAAGTATATGTACGGTTAATGTAAGTGATATGATAAGAAACAGTGTGATAAGGGAGCGTTGTGGATTGCAAGAAGATGTAGTGACAAGAGTTGAACAAGGAATGTTAAGGTGGTTTGGGTATGTAGAGAGAATGAATGAAAGCAGCATCACAAAACAAGTATATGACAGCAATGTGACTGGTAGAGTCGGTGCAGGTAGACCGAAAGGTACTCACCATGATCAAATTGAAGATATTTTGAAGAAAGGTCAAATAAAAAGTAGTTTAAATAAGCGTGTATGTATGAAAACATTAATGAAAGTTGATGAAGCGAAAAGTGTTTGTCAGGATCGTAGCAGAGGATCCATCGTCTCTGCCTACCCCAATGGGAAACAGGCGTGACAATATGTATGTATGAGACTTAAGAAGTTTATTTTGAATTATAATATGTTGACGGATGTAGGCTAAGGGGATTATATTTATATTAATAAAAGTTAGAAAATAATTATCTGTGAGTATATTTTCTGAATCTCCACTACACACATTTTTTTAATTGCTGAAGTACTGTAGACAGGCAGACGGCACAACTATGATGGAAAGTGGTTACCGTCGCCTATGGACATTAGCAATACCAGAGTTGCTGTCAATGTACTGCCGGCCTCAAAGGAGAAAAACCTGGCCACTGATGCCGGAACACAACTCAAAGTTATTATGGTGTACTCTAGACCAGGGGTGGTAGCCATCCAGATGGGCCATCCAGATTGTTTTGTCGCCTCTTACGACAGGCCGCCCCAAAGCAGGAATTTTGTTGTTTAATCTTTAATCATATTCTTGTCGCAGTCCAAATTATCACACTACAAGTTCAGCCTATTGTAATCACTCTTCAACAGACATGTACCAAGTGGCATAAATACTATAATGTATTAAGCAAGCCAATGAGAATTTCTTTTGGTGAGGAAAATTTAACGCCATCTAACATTCAAAAAAGTCAAAAGTAATTTATTTGTTTAACAGCCGATCTTTCAATCACTAGGTAATAATTATTCATAAGAATAAAATAAATTCATTTTTGAATCTAGTCAGGTTACAAATTACTAGCTGACCAGTGCCCACTTCGCTGGGCATCAGAAAATAATTAAAAAATACTTGTTATTAAACAAAATCAAATATACCCTGTCATTCAGGAATAATGTAGCTTTCCACTGGTGAAAGAATTTTTTAAATCGATTCAGCAGTTTCGGAGATTACCCCCTATAACATCACAAACTCACAAACATTACCTCTTTATAACATTAATAAATATATATGTATAGGATATAGATATAGATTTGACTGAGAACTTTTATCTGATGATTGAAAAACCGTAAAATATGTTGATTTATGTTGATGTTATGCTAAGTGGTACAGATTATAGTGATTACATGTTTCGCCTTTGACAAGCATATAAATTTTTTGTAGTTTTGGTTACAAGCCATTTGTAGTTATTAGACGTTGTAGTAGCAGCCATCGTATAACGAATTTCAAAAACTATCCAATTCATCTTGTAGTTTACGTAAGCTTTCGATAGATGACGTTAATAACAAAAAAATTTATATATTTAATTTAGACTAGTGGTCACCCGTGCTCGAAATTCGACCATAAATTATTAACGTCAAAGACTACACTTCTATAATCAGATATTCTTATGCATAATTTAAAAAAAAAAATCGTCGTTTCTTCTCTATATAAACTATAAGTGTGAGAAATTTCATACTCCTTCATTCGCGCAATTTTCGTAAAAAGGGGTGGAAAGTTTTTACTTCATTTTATATAGATACCTACGAAATTCTCTCTTTAAAAGTGCGATTTGAATACCAAACAACATCGTTGGAGTCGAATGCAAGGGCGCAATAATGTTGTGGGGGCGCAAAACATAGACTACGATGCCGTGTATATACATAAATTGGTTTTCATAATGCATACAAGACATGTACATTCCAAGCATAAACAAGGTATAATGAATCACTTTATGTTTTATGACGATGATAATGGCGTGGCAGATGAGTACTAGGAGTGGCAGTTGTGAGAATCCTACGTTACCAGAGAACGCCACAAATTGGTTTGAAAACTTATATTGCTAAGAACTTATCTATGACATAAATTTTTTCTAGAGTAAAAGATGTTTAATAAATAATAAAACTACGTTTTAACCGATATATGCGCGGTAGTTTATTTGATTTTCATTATTCCGACGTTTCGGCCACTTTTCGGTAGCCGTGATCACGGAAGACAAAGGTGTCAAGTGTCAACGAGTATTGTTAAAGTTTTATTTAGCCTACCGCCAATTTGTTCGTTTTAATTTTGTTTATGGTTATTATTTACTCTATGGGAGCCTAATCTAATTTGCTTTCATTACCACTTGACATCTTTGTCTTCCGTGATCACGGCCACTGAAAAGTGGCCGAAACGTCGGTATATGTAAATCAAATAAACTACCGCGCTTAAAACCGTTAAAACGTAGTTTTGTTGTGAATACTAGTTGCGAAAACTTAAGAAAATATTATGTTTTCTATACACTAGCGTCCCGAGCAGAAGTTGTCCAGCACTTAAAAAAATATTTAGAACCCGATTGCAGCGCACCTAACGGGTCCAACTGCAAATGTAAACCATACCGGGAACCCCTTGAACACATATAATAAATGTTATCAAAATAGGTCGAACCGTTTAGGAGTTCAGTGACACACACAAAAACAGAAGAATTTAACATAGTTCGCAGAATTAATTCCCCAAGTTGTGAAATTTGCAACACTGTCGATGATTTGTATCATATACTGATGGAATGTGTCCAGAATGACACTTTTGGACAAAGTTGTGGAGTCAATTTAAGGCTATTAGGTCAAATTAATAGTATTCTGGCAGACCCATGTTCGAATGACGCCAGAATTCTATATTTATATAAACTGGTAAATATAAGAAATCAGTGATTATGTACTATGTTTTGTTATACTGCGTAATTGTAATTACCAGGGCAGCATGGTCGCTTAAGCGACAAAGGCCTTTCATTATGAATAAAAAAAAAGAATTTAATAAATAAAGATTAATCTGTAGAGTTGATGGAGTTTGTACAAAGAATTTAAAAATTTGAAAAGATTCAGGTGGGCTAATACGGGCAAAGAGATTTAAAAAAATATAATTCTTAGTTTTTTTTCTGTCTCTCTGACTGTTAATCACTGAGTAGATTTAAATGAAACTTAAAAGAGTTCGCGTATTTGGCCTCACACTCCCAGGGGGCTCGAACCTCGAAGACAGGACAATGTCGAATAATTTTACTCGTCGTAAAACAACGTGCAGGAACGGACAAAGAATACAATTTCCTGCGGCCGTAAGAGTAAGAGGTCGTAAGAGGCGACTAAACAACCCACAGCCAGGTGGTAGGGTATTTGCTCGACTGGATGGCGACCACCCGTGGTCTAGAGTATGCCGCCATAACAACCTTGTGTTGTGTTCCGGCATCAGTGACCAGGTTCCAGTCTCCTTTAAGAGAGCAGCAGCGCATTTGTAGCACCTTCGGTGTTGCAAATGTCCATAGGCGACGGTAACCACTTTCCATCAAGTGGGCAGTCTACCTGTCTGCTGAACTCCTGCAATAAAAAAAACAATAATCCTTGTTCATATAAAATTCTTTTTTTATTTCAACTGGTAGTCAGTTTCAATAGTTTTTCAAATCCATCTGTTTGCTTAACCAGAGGGCATCGCAGGATGTATGTTGTCCACACGGAACTTAAGGTTCGCTCCGCCGCTGTTCTGGATTAACCATTACGCTACTTTTTGTCCCGATAGGTAAATGACATTGTATTTTTTTTATTGGACTTGACTTTATGTTGTTGGTCCGAAGACCTCACAACTTTACCGGGGTTTTTGGGGCGAGTGCCTTTGCGAAGCGAAGGCGCTCGAGCCCGGGGGGCAACTTGCTCGAGGGAGCTCCCTAGGGAGTTTCACCTCCGCTGGACTGTTGTTATGAGAGAGGGATGAATCTAATGATGCCCACCATAGGGCGACACAATGCGCTAATTGAGAACGGGCGACGGGTAATATAATTAGGCGAGTTAGACGTATATATAGCGAAAAAGATGACTTAATTGCAACGCGAACGAAGTTTCGTTGATTGTTCGATATAAAAACATAAAAAAATATAGACTAATCCCGTCCTCTATGTAAGTTTCAATTGGTTTTCATAATTACGTTTTTTAATAGGCAATGGTCACTTCTAGTATCCCTTTCGCGTGGCAATGAGAAATTAAATGAAGGTGATCTGACTGACACAGTTGCAGTTAGAAAATTTGAATTAATTGTAATCAACATAAATTTATTAGCTATAACAGGTATCTTGTTATAATTTATTAAATATTCGAAATTAGACCTCATTAGGTTGCTATAAATCAATTACAAATAAAGTGATATAATTACAACATGAGGAATAATTAAATACTAAATCTTATTCAGTTTAGCATAACATAAGAACACACTGAAAACAAAAAGAAAACAATATAAGTACAACCACTATATACAGAAATTAAGGTACAATTAAATTACAGTCGACTCTCGATAATTTGAAACTCAAGGGACCAGAGGTAAATTTCAAATTGTCAAGAGTTCAAAATAACAAGTGTTTACTTATGGAACTTATGGAAAGACATTTGTTCTTTCTTGGGTTCATTTTAATAGCACAAATATCCCATTTATGTAAACAATTGACAAGCCTGTACATATATGTAAACAAACGACAGGTAAAAAGCCCGGACTTCAAATTATAGTATGTTTGCGAGCAAGATAATATTCCTTCAACTTCAAATTACCGACGGGACCAATTAACATTGATTTTATTCAATTTATCGAGTATTTTTTAAGGGACCGGAAAAATAATTAAATTATCGAGAGATTCAAATTAACGAGTGTCAAATTATCGAGAGTAGACCGTACTTGAATTTGTTTAAACCTATTCAATTTACACTACACTGTATGGTTAGACCATGATCTAGGACTGTATCTGATTTCTTTCATCACTTTGATTTTGAGAAAGAATCCCTAAACTAGTGTAGTGTAATATGCTGTTAATGATTTGTTAAATTTTAAGTAATCGCTTATAATTTATGACATTCGAACATTAACTGCACTCAGAGCTGGTTAACATTTTCATTTATCAAAATTACCCTGAATCAAATTATTATTATACTCGACAAGAAGGGAGAACATATCCCAAATCATGCTGATTAGCATGAAGATACTAGAGTGATTACTCTTAACCTCTCCGAGTACGGTAACAATCATCAGGCGCAAAACAAATCAGTGACATACAAAAGAGCACACGGTCTGCACATGCCCTAACGTGAGTTTAAAAAAAACATGCTCAAGACTCAACATCGAATGCCGTTAGTGTTAAAGTACCTTAAATAACAACCACCTGGTTTGGTACTGTTGGCTGACTATCTTCTTGACTTTCCTTACTATTTAGACTGTAAGTATCTGTTTTTAGACTATTTTCTGTGCAGTCTATACAGTCTGTACTATCTGTGGTATATAGATCAGTACCCGTACTTTTATTATCTCTAAAATCTTTGGTTATTGATGATTCTTTAAATTCATTAGTGCTATCTTTGTAATCTGTTGTTTGATCTAAAGATGTTTCTGTTGTTTCGATATTATTAAAATCTTTTAAAAATGTATCGTGGTTGAAAAAGTGTATATGTGTAACTTCATTCTCCGTCACATCTTCTATTGGCACAGTTTTAATATATTCTGCGGTATGATTCTGTATAGATTCTGATAAACTTTCTGTTACAGATTCGGTCGCTGTCTCTGTAGTTTCTTGTAGCCATTTAGAAATTTCTGCTTTTGTAACAAGATCCAAATTAGCTTGAGTTTTCTTATCATCAGTACTACTATCAAAGTTGGGAGACTCTGTTCTAATTGTAGTAGCTTCAGTGGTAATATTTGTTTCTAAATCAATGAATTTAGAAGAATTTGTAACTTCTGTGCTCGTGTTCAAACTTATACTAAAATAATTACTTGTTGCTGCAATGGTTGTAATGGTAGATTTATCATTAAGATAAGGACCTCGCGTGGTATACACAAAGCCTTCAATCCCATGATCTGTTATAGGATAACCTTTCTTACTATTTTTACTTAAATATTTAGTACTGTGACTAGTGTCTGTATTTATATGATTTTCTTTTTGATCTTCTACAATTACATTAGTTTTATTATTATTTACAGAATTCATTATCTTAGAAATTAAAACATTTTCATTTTGTGTATCATCAGTCGAGAATTTATTATCTAAGGTTGTATTCTTCTTTCTGATTTCTTCTTCAACGTTCTCTTTTATATTATAAGTATAGTTTTTTGGTGGCTCCCAATAGAAATCTGGATCAAGTTCAATAACATTACTATTCTTTTCAGTCGTTGTAGAATTATCTTTTAAGTCATCATCTACATTATACTCTTCATCTCTGAAAATTGTATTGGCTTTGGTATATTTGGCTATATTAGGTCCTAGGGTTTTGTCTAAATAATTTTGAAGATTATTGCATTTTTCCTTTGTGTTGACATCGTTAGAGCTTCCCCAGATGACGAATCCTGTTGCTCCAGAAGAGTAGAGGATGTGTAATACTGATTTTAGATCCACCTGGAATTTAGAAGTTTTTTAAGTCATTATTGTTAAATATTAATTTTGACCACCACAGTTTTATTTGAAGAGAATTTGTAAATTTTGGTTAAAGTGAAAATTAATGAATTATGTTTATTGTCCACTAAGAATCATTTGTTTGACTTTTTTAGATCATTAATATAAACCTGTTTATTTAACTAAAGTATATATCATTATATTTACTACCGTGATTTTACCTGCTGGACCTAGGTGGAGGAACAGCACTAGCTTTACTTGACCAGTACTATACTCACAAATGTTGTAATTACCAGTTGTTAAGTGAATTGTGCCTTTTTGAATGTCACAAGAACTCTCTGTGATGTTAATCAAAGACCTAAAATTTTGATGATATAATAAGCAGATAAACTACCACCAACTCATGTTGATGGATGGATACTTGACACTGGCTAGACACACAATCCACGCATAGCCCTAAGTAAAGAGAAGTTAGTAGAGTCGTAGACTTACCTCGCTTAAATATCCCCCTTCGCGGTACCTGAACCAGAAGTAAGGAAAAACGGGCGAGTTTCGTCTGCTCACCCTCCTAGCTTCGGACATTCTGCCCCTCACCAGGGCTGCCAGTTGGGAGGTGCTCAGGTCCCTCGAGCTGTATATGGACGGGAAGAGGGCAGAGCTCTCAGACCAGAGCCAGTGTAGCCTGGTAATCATGTGACAGAAAAGAAAGCTACAGGACTTACAAAAATATACATTCATACTCTCTAACTAATATTATAAATGCGAATGTGAGATAGCTTGTTTGTGACATTTTCACGCCTTAACTATCCAACGGATTGTCACGAAATTTTGCATAGAAGTAGTCAGAAGTATAGAAAAGGACATAGGGTACCTTTCATCCAATAAAAAGCAGTGTTCCCGAGGGATAGACGAATATAGCGCAAAAGATACTCCAACCATTTATTGACTACGTTCCATTAGAAACTCACAACGACCACGTTCACGAGAGCGACTTTTCCCGTTCCACTTGCTTGTCGGCGTTACAATTGTAAACCCAAGTGGAACGGTTATTCGACTTACCTCTTGATACGGGTCGTTGTGAGCGTTGTGTGATCGAAAATGATGACGTCATTAGTGACTTTTTTGCTACGACCAGAACGACCGCGGTCGCCTGGTGGAACGGCTGACGGAGCATTTTGGGCGTTGTAAACTACTAATGACAAATGAAATGACAGCGACAATTTTAAAATGTTGCTCTCATGGTAAGTTGCACCTTCGCTTCGCTAGATGGCGTTACGGGTATTTATCATTAGGTACTTTGAAGTAAAAATCAAGTTTGACATTTCTTAGAATTATAACATAGCCATTTTATGACATACAGAATCTTTTTCAACACCAGCAAAGCAGCGGGGAAAAGCTAGTAATATTATACGAGTAATAGCAAAAGTAACCCTTTTTTTAACACTTTCACGAAAACCCACGACACTGATATTGTTGAAATTTGATATTTTACAATACATAAGATACTTTTTATCTCGGAAAATAAAATTAAAATAAATAAATTTTCCGGGAGCAAATAGCGCCAACCATTAGCCGGATGGCAAGTTTTTTATTTCGCGAGTTTAACCAATTTTAATCTCGGTTGTTTTGACTATAGGCTCCCTTATTCTATACTCTGATTTTGAATTACTTGGACTAAACTGACAGCTGCGATAGACTTTTTTTATGTTGCGAGCTCGGAGCAATCCTATAGGAATTTTACAGAAATTTTATAGGATTCAACTAACAGTGGTTAAAGAAAGAGAGAGAGAGAGAGAGAGAACACTTTATTGCACACCAAAATATACAATTACAAAAACAGACCATATTTACAATATTTTGTAGGCAATACAACAGGCGGCCTTTGAGCGATAACTCAAAGCGATCTCTTCCAGGCAACCTAAATGAAACAAAAAATTTGAATTAGCCGATATAGGTGGTGCAGGAAAAAGGCAATAGATACATAAATACTCAAACTAATTTAAGAAATAAATATACAAATACATACATATATTCATAGTCATATATATACAATAATACATTTCAAAATACATAAGTTATTATAATAAATGTATTAGCATGATTATATTGTGCTAATCAGACAGCTATTTGTGGACAAATAGTGCTTTCTGAGTGAGTTGTTGATTTAACTCGCACATCTCACGTATGAATCAACAAAGGTCGAACGCAGCTGTCCTTTTAGTCCAGGTAATTAAAAAATTAAGTATAGAACACCTTTATGCAATAAACATATTCTTAACAATTTTTAAGTAATAAGAAACCCACTTGTCGTTCTCGTTGGGCACTCCATCAGCGCAGGCCTCGTGCAGCCCGTTCTTGGCCATGTTGAAGCAGTAGGGGAACGCGTAGTACCCCCACAGGGCATTCGGCCGCAACTGCTTCGCCACCGACAAAGTCGTCTGCATGAACTCACGAGCCGACGCCTCGAAGCGACGTTTCCCCTTCAAAGTATATTCAATATAAGTTCCACTGGAGAACATTTTTTGAAGATCATACATATAAGTTAAAATTTAACTTTACTTCCTAGTCTTATGTACACCGCTTCCCAACATGGGAGAAGAAAAAAAAATATGTATTCAAACTTTTTTTGAAAAAAATAATATACAATAGAATAGAATAGAATACAATATATTTATTGCGTAATGCATATACAAAAGTTGTTACGGTTTTTATAGTATCAATGTATTCCGCCCATAATTGGGCGTGCAAAATTAAAGTTACATACAATATTGAAGTATAAAAAAATTACAATCAATGAATCAATATAATTAAAATTAAAAATTAATAATAATAATCTGTAATTAATCTAAATAATAAAATGTCTACCATTACAGCATGTCAAATATATTTATGTCAGTTCATATTGTTTTATCGTCCATAAACACTTAGTGGTCTGTAGAATTTTTTCTTTTTAAATAGTGTACATGGCAGCTCTCTAAGAGACTTCGGAAGCTTATTGTATACGAAGGGCCCCATGCAATAGACACTTTTGCACATTAGTGCCGTATTTGAGTTGATGGTGCAGACTCTAAATAATAATAATATACAAATATATACGTGCAGGAACAGAGAAAGCATACAATTTCCTGCGTTGAGGCGGCCTGTCGTAAGAGGTCACACAACAACCCACAGCCAGGTGATAGGGCATTTGCCCGACTGGGTGGCTACCACAGTACCACCCCTGGTCTAAAGTATGTCGCCATAACAACCTAGAGTTGTGGTCCGGCATTAGTGGCCAGGTTTCAGTCTTCCTTAAGAGAGCAGCAGCGCATTTGTGGCACCTTGGTGTTGCAAATGTCCATAGGCGATGGTAACCGCTATCCATCAAGTGGCCCGTCTGCCTGTCTGCTGAACTCCTGCAATAAAATAAAAATATACAGAAATATGTAACACAATTACTTTTCAAAGAATTAATGGAGTCGTAGCAAACAGTGTATACTCAGTAAGACAGACACAATAAAAGGAAGGAAAAATATTTTAGTTATAATAATGATTATGACATACTAAAATTTTATACTGCAACATATCTCCATAAACTTCTTGGATGCTTGGCAAGATAAACGTACAAAATATAGTATAAGAGGTTGGAGCGAGCTGCTATCTAAATGGAATTTTATCATTTAAGTATTCTTCAATACTGTAGTATCCCTTTTTTAGTAAGATACTTTTTAATTTGGTTTTAAATTAAGTACATAATGTTATTCTTGGTATATGCAATTTACGGAATAATGCCCACAAATTATTTCAAAAAATTAAAAAACGTCTGGTCTGTAGTACAGGAGACCGGAAGGCTGGAGCTTACCTCGCTCAAAGGATTAGCCCCTGCATCCAGCGAGGTAATGCTGCCAGCCTTCTAGGTACACTGCCCAGCGACAGTGCTCTGGTGGGGCTGGACGAGTTTTAACATAACTTTTTATTTTAATTTTAGTTTTTCTACTATTGTATGTATATATTTAAGTTAGGTTTGTTTATAGGATATATGTAAATTGGTTTTATATATACTTATTTATAATTTAGTTTAGTTTTTACTATAAGAAAATTCTTTATTGTACACAAAATAAAATTTACGGAATACCCATATACATTTTTATCTTTATTTGCCCAAATGTAAGAGTTTAGCTTCCTTGTGGTACAGTATCAAAGTTACAAAACACTTGTTATAACTTTGAAACATGGCACTTGAAGCGAATACGCGTGAAATGGATTAGGGGGTTAGATATAGAAAATTTAAAAAAACTTCAACAGAATATACTAACTATACAAAAAACAATAATAACAAGAAATAAACCTATTACGAGAATATCTTCTTTTATGTTGGATTTTTTTTAGAGTATAATTTTGTCGTTTTTATATATACAAAGAATATAGCTTTAGAAAAGAAAAATATGAAACACACTTTGTATGTGCCTATAATATTCGAGGGTATCTCGATTTCTCTGGGATCTAACCATCAGACTCTGACTTGGTGACAATGGAATCTTGGAAATATCATCTTTCGAAAAAAATTTATTGAAAATCGGTCAACAATTGACGGAGAAACGGCGTAATAAACATACAAAAAAAAGATAGTCGGTTGGAAAACCTCCTCCTTTTTGAAGTCGGTTACTTTATTCAATGTGTGTGTTTGCCTGCTGATAAAAAAAATAATATTTGTGTTTTTAAGAACTGTAAATACGTGTGTATACTTCTTGTTGCGGACAGAGAGCACCCCCCTGACCCACCCGCCGGAGCACACCTACTCTCCGAGCCCCGCATACCGCTGACGCCCATAGCTAGCACAATTAGCAACTAGGCGTCAGACGGGATGCGGGATATAGGGACAGCCTTGGAGGCAAAAAAGTCACAACTTGTTACATCTTGTCACATCTTGTTACATCGTGACACATCTTCACAACGGCACATGTGTACTTCTCTCATTACAACTCAGACTCTCTTGCAAAATGTATACCTATTTTATTCGTGTAAAAAGTTAAATAATAATCATACAGTCCATTACTCCCGAGTTTTAATTCTCCAAACAAGAAGCAACTGCCACCAATAGTTTTTTGGTACTTCGCCGCCGGATAGAAGAATTGCAAAGAAGAAACGAGCAGTGTCTTTTGCTCCATCGAAACCACAAGAAAGAAGAAAGACCAACTCTATACGGTCTCGTAGCGGTACTCCAAAGAAGAAAGAAGATTATTATAGAAGATCATCGTGGGCAACCCGGACTACGTACTAGGAGACCAAGAGTTCCTGCCGGACTACGTACCAGGAGACCAAGAGTTCCTGCCCCGGACGCCGAGGCTACGCGTCTGCAGGATCAAGACCGGAAAAAAGAATAACGTTACTTCGTACCGTGACCGAGTGACTGTCCACCTAACGGTGCCAAACGGTCAGTTCACAAAGTCGTAGACGGTGCGCTGTTTCCAGTTAGGTCGGTCAAAGGTCTCAGTGTTTAGTGTTTAGTGTAGTGAATTAGGATCGTCGGTCATACACACACATATACACACTGGTCAGGGTAGTCGGTCATACGTGTTAGGCTTAGGCAAGGACCGAAGATGCCGAACACTAGGAGCAAGACCGCCGAAGACAGAGTGCAGAGAACGTATCAAGAACCCCCCGCGTCGCCGTCCGTACATATATCCGCGTCCGCGTCCGCGCCGAACGTATCGCGACCCGCGTCGCCCGGAGTGCAACAGACGACGACCGCACAAGTACACGCCGCAAGTCGTACTGAACGCCGATCGCGATCACCGTCCGTCCGATCACACCGCTCGCAGCTCAGCGCCGCCACTTTGGTAAGGCAAGTGGAACTGGAAGCAGAGGAACAAATCGCCGCGATCCGTCGAGAAGAGCTCCGGTTACAAGTGTCGCTGATTAAGAAGAGGGTCGCTGCGAACATAGCCGCCCTCAAGGAGCAGACAGACGGGAACAGCGTGTGCGAAGACGATGGGGTGGAAACAGAGAGAAATATCACAGAGTGGTTGAAGAATACCCGCATACTGGGGGAGTCGCCGAGCGCAGGCGACAGGACCGAGCTCGGAACGAGAGGAGCCGGACCGCGACCACCGTTAGACGCCGCGGGAAGAGCAAGGGAAGTGTATCCAATGGCGCGCGACCGGTCTGCGGAAACGAACGACCAGACCGCTCGCGTGACGTTCAGAACGCCGCGCAATGCAAGATCGCCGACGCCGACCAGATCCAGGGATCGAGGAATCGACCGCCTAGCCGAAGTGTTGGAGCGCATGACACGCAACAGGCCAACACCGCGACAGTGTCAGGAGCTGCCTACCTTTAGCGGGGCCCCGGGAGAGTGGCTACCATTTAAAGCTGCAATGCGCGAGTCGACGAGCTTACACGGATTTTCACCTGCGGAGAATTTAGGCCGTCTACGCACTTGCCTTAAAGGCGAAGCAAGGGAGTGCGTAACAGCCCTGCTGTATACCGCCGTGGATCCTGCGATCATCATGAAGACGTTGGAGCGCTGCTATGGACGTCCAGAGATAATAATCAGTCGCGCATTGGAAGACATCAAGAAGTTGCCACGATCGGGTTCGTCTGCCAGCGAACTCAACAGCCTAGCCACCAAACTACAGAATATAGTGACGGTCATCTCGTGTGTCGACAACAAGGGGTATCTACTTAACCCTATGTTGACGGGACAAGTCGTCGAGAAGCTCAGCCCGCATCTACGAACGAAATGGTGCGACTTTGCAGATGAATTCTCGAGCCGAGACGAGCCGGAGATTATGACACTATCGAAGTTTCTAACGGGCGAAGCAGACAGAGCAATGAAGTATTCCTTCGTGACGTCATCACTACTTACGATGAGTGTAAACGTCACTAAAGAAAATAAAGTGAAGCCGCCGAGGATGAACGAGCGTCGTCGCGTGTGCGCTACAACGGAAGCCAAGATCGTGTGCTACTGTTGCGGAGCTGACCACCAGACAACGCAGTGCGGCAAGCTGGCTTCGATGTCGTTGCCAACCAGATGGGAGTGGGCCAAGGAGACGAGAATATGTTTTTTGTGCCTACTAAGTAAACACAGGCGGTTCCGTTGTAAGGCGAGGAAGTGCGGTGTTAACGAATGCCGCGAGCCGCATCACGCACTTCTACACCAGCGGAGGGAAACTGAAGCCGTCAGTGGACCGATCGACCGAGCGGAGTCGGTCAATCAACCGGCCGACAGAGAGGAGTCGGTCATGACGGCATCGGCTCACAATTCTAACACCGGGAGCAGAGTGTTATTGAAGGTGTGTCCGATTACCGTCAAGGGGCTTAACGGAGAGGAAGTGAGTACGTACGCGTTGCTGGATGAAGGGTCCACGATCACGCTCGTCGACGAGGAGATAGCCGGGATGCTAGGGGCAGATGGCCCGAGACGGCCATTGAACATCCACGGCATCACGTCGAGCCAGCGGGAAGCGGAAAGTAGGGTGGTGAGCGTTGCGGTGCGCGGAAGAGCGCAACCGCACTACCATCCTATTAAGGCGCGCACTGTGAAGAAACTCGCACTGGGAACTCACTCCGTTAAGTCTGAAGTCGTACGACAGTTACGTCATTTGAAGACGCTTCATACAGACGATGTGTGTTATATGAACGCTAAACCGCGCGTATTGATTGGAGCTGACAACTGGCATCTGATCGTGACTAGAAAACTGTTGGCAGGAAAGAAGAGCCAACCAGCCGCTTCCCTGACCCTCTTGGGGTGGACCATACATGGGAGTGCACCCAGAGGCATAGTAACGCAGGGAAACGACACAGTATTACACGTCCGAACGTGGCAAGACAAAGAGCCGCGGGAAAAGGACAAATTATTCGAAATAGTGAAGTCTCATTTCGATATCGACGCACTCGGCATATCGAACAAAGTGAAACCTGTAGCTGAAGAACAACGGGCGCTGAAGATATTTTCAGAAACCGTGAAGAGAGAAAACGGCCGCTTCGAAGTCGGACTGCCCTGGCGAAACGATGACGTCACCATGCCACCGAGCTATGACATGGCAGTGCGTCGTCTACGCGGGATCGAGCGCAAAATGGACAAATCGCCGCAGTTCAAACAAGCATACACAGCTCAGGTCAACAGGCTACTAGAAAGAGGTTACGCCGAGCCTTGCGAACGAAGCCACGAAGGAAACCAACGCGTGTGGTACATGCCTCACTTCGCCGTTACGAACCCGAATAAGCCTGACAAAGTGAGACTGGTATTTGACGCCGCCGCCCGTTCGAACGGGGTGTGCATGAACGATGCGTTACTGGATGGGCCAGACTTACTATGCGCCTTATACGGAATCCTGTTCAGATTCCGGGAAGGGAAGATCGCCGTAACAGCCGACATACGTGAAATGTTCCTTCAAGTGAAGATAAGGAAGGAAGACAGAGCGGCGCAGCACTTTTTATGGCGCGGGGACGACCGCCATAACCCACCTCGGCGCTACATTATGACGTCTATGATATTCGGAGCACGAAGCTCGCCATTCCTCGCACATAGCGTGAGAAACAGGAATGCGAGTGATTATAAGGAAACACACCCACGAGCGTATCACTCAATCACGCAAAACCACTACATGGACGACTGGGTTCAAAGCTTCGAAACGGAAACGGAAGCAGCCGAGGCGATAGCAGAAGTACGAGAAGTGCACAGGAAGGCCGGTTTTGAGCTCGCGGGATGGGATACGAATCGCGAGCGCCTTATGGAAAACATCCCGGATGAAGAGAGAGCCAGACAGCCTAAAGAGCTGGGTGCTAGCGCGCATCCCTACGGGAAGACGTTGGGTGTGTTATGGATGCCGGAAACGGATGAACTCGCGTTTAACACCGCCATGCCAAGAGTTCCAGATAGCATAAAATGCAGCACGCAAACACCCACTAAGAGAGAGCCCTAGGCATGGTCATGTCACTTTTCGACCCACTAGGCTTGCTCAGCCCGTACACTATAAGGGCGAAAATCGTGCTACAAAGGCTCTGGAGGCTTAAGCTAGGCTGGGATGAACCTTTGCCAACGGAAGAGGCAAGGGAATTCGAAGAATGGATTCGTGACTTAAACTCTATAAAAGAGTTAAGATTACCACGGTTCTATGGATGGGATAAAGACGTCGTGAACGTACAATTACACGTCTTTACGGACGCCAGCGAACAGGCCTACGCAACAGCGGCTTACTGGCGCTTTGAGCGGCGCAACGGGAACGTCGGCGTCATTTTAATCGCAGGAAAAGCGAAAGTGGCCCCGATGAAGGCGCAAAGCATCCCACGAATGGAGCTACAGGCCGCGCTAATAGGAGCCAGGTTAGCGGCGGAAATAAAAAAGGAACATAGTTTCAAGCCTTATGACGTCATCTACTGGAGCGACTCGAAGACTGTTCTTCATTGGATAAGAAACGACTCGGCACGATATACCCTATGGGGTATATCGTGCCGAGTCGTTTCTTATCACGTTGCACATAGACTGAGCGAAATCGGCGAAATAACCGAGTCCGAGCAATGGCGATGGGTGCCGACGAGTTACAACGTCGCCGACGACGCAACCAGGATTAACGTCCCGAATATGAAATCGGACGACCGCTGGTTTAAAGGCCCGGAATTTCTCCGTGAACCCCCGACGAAATGGCCGAAGGAAGAACCGACGGAAACCGAAGATGACGAAGTCGTGGTAAATTACACGACCGATGAAAAGCCACTTGTTGACGTCACAAGATTTTCGTCATACGGAAAATTGTTACGAGCGACCGCCTACGCGCTCGCCTTTATGGACAAGTGCAGAAAAAGGACTCGCACTATGGAAACGCGACATATAGAGCAAGCTGAACGTTTACTCATTCGTCAAGCGCAACAGGAAAGCTTCCCGAAGGATTATGAGCGATTAAAGAAAGGGGAACGCGTGTCACGTGACAGCCGGCTTTATAAGCTCGACCCCGAATATGGGGGGGACGGGGTAATAAGACTAAACGGTAGGATCAATGCGGCCACCCTGCGCGAGCTTACCGGGAACCCACCGATCTTAGACGGGTCACATCACCTCACTCGGCTGATGATAAGAGGTGAACATGAACAGCATCATCACATAGGAAGAGAACACGTCGTAAACAACGTCCGGCAAAAGTACTGGGTGCTACGAGTGCGGCCTACTGTGCGAAACATCCTGCGGCAGTGTACAGTCTGTCGGTTGAAAAAAAAACCGCGCCGACAGTACCTGTGAAAGGAAACCTTCCAAAGGATCGTCTAGCTACCTACGCATGGCCCTTTACCAATTGCGGAATCGACTGTTTTGGCCCCATGTGGGTGACCATAGGACGTCGTAAAGAAAAACGATGGGGAATGCTGTTCACATGTATGGTGACTCGTGCCATTCATATGGAACTTATAGCGAGCCTTAGCACAGACTCGGCTATCATGGCCCTAAGAAGGATGGGAGCACGACGCGGCTGGCCACAAGTGATATGGTCTGATAATGCAACGTAATACGGAGCGCGGACGTGCGAACGCGGGGAGGCATCTTCAGGAGACCAGTAAGGAGGCTCATCGTCCTGACGAGAAGAAATGGCTTCGAGGATCTGAGCCGGGGGGAGGATGTTGCGGACAGAGAGCACCCCCCTGACCCACCCGCCGGAGCACACCTACTCTCCGCGCCCCGCATACCGCTGACGCCCATAGCTAGCACAATTAGCAACTAGGCGTCAGACGGGATGCGGGATATAGGGACAGCCTTGGAGGCAAAAAAGTCACAACTTGTTACATCTTGTCACATCTTGTTGTGTACAACGGCACATGTGTACTTCTCTCATCACAACTCAGACTCTCTTGCAAATGTATACCTATTTTATTCGTGTAAAAAGTTAAATAATAATCATACAGTCCATTACTCCCGAGTTTTAATTCTCCAAACAAGAAGCAACTGCCACCAATACTTCTAATAAAGTTTGTGAATAAAACATTTAATCTGCATTTAATTCGACTCTTGGAAATTCGTAACAGTACTCTTTTTTCCTTCTTGCATGGATAGAAAAGGCTTATGTATAACTGATCACCAGATATAGTAAAACCGACTTAAAAATTATATAATTATTTTATTTGTTACCTTTCCTAATTATAATTATATACATATATAATTTCCTAATTAAATAAAACTATATATACAAATTAAAATTAAACTATAAAATTTAGTGTCAGACCGCTGTCACTTGGAAACGTGCCCAAAAGACTGGCCACATTACCTCGCTGTATCTCAACGCTAATGCGTTGTCCGGGGCACAGACCAGTCTTTTGGTCACGTGACACGTCTACCAGGCGGTTCGCTATGTCTCGATAAAGTTTGTGCGCCTCAGGCCCCTATGGTCCCAGGGTCTCGAGCCCAAAAGCCGCAAAAATGTAACCATTTCCGATGGCGGAATATTTGGGGCATTTTAGGGCCTCCTGCTGTGCAGCAGCTGTAGCAGCAGACATGCTAGTGGCTGAAAGATTGAACGCCGCCAGAGTATCGACGCAAGACGCGTCCCATACTAAAGGACGACCCATCCTCCAGGCCACCAAAGGACCTTTCATCGGGTCTCTTGCTATCGTCACAGCACAAGCCGGTTTTAGAACCCGGCGGTGACAAGAGCTTGACGGATTATGGTATTAAGTGCTGCAAGGCGCGGAACATATAGTAAAATTAGGTGACCCGGCAAACGTTGTTTTGCCATTTAAATTATTTGTAGTCATTTTAAGTAAGTTAAATTATTAAAGTACTAATATCGCTATTAAGAAATAGGGGTTGATCGTAGAAGGGTGAAAATTTGAAGTTGTATGTATTTTTAAATGCTAAATGATAATAAAATATAAGTAAGAAATTTTGTCAAAAAAAAAAAATATTTAGGTGTGGGTCACCCTTATCATTTAGGGGTATGAAAAATAGATGTTGGCCGATTCTCAGACCTACCCGATATGTACACAAATTCAGCCGTTTCGGAGGAGTTTGGTAACAAACACCGCGACACGAGAATTTTATATATTAGATATAACTTAAAAAAAGTTAGAACTGCCAAAAATATTTAATGATCACCAAAATTAGAAACCTGATTAAAGTGGTTTATTTACGTAGTAATATAGAATTAATTTAACTAACTCAAAGGGCGTGGGTTCGATTCTGGCCGAAACGCATGCACCGCTTAGGCAGTTTTCTGACCTAATGCTAGCAACGGTGAAGGAAAACATCGTGATGCAACATGCACATCGAGATAACCGATGTGTCAAACCTGCCAAGACGCCTTGGACAAACGTATCGGGGGTATACTGTCCGTTCCAATAAAATGAGAGGCCCGAGCCCAGCAGTGGGACATTTATGGGCTGTTATTATATATTGTTATTATAGTATTACTTTGCTCAGTACGATTTGGTGATTATATACTTAATCCTTTTGGTGTTTGAATATAATTTTGAAATGCAGTCAAGACTTAAAACGGTTATAATTAATTAAATTTTTCTTTTGAACATGTTTCGATTTGGTGTCAACTTGACCTGTCTACGAATTGATTATATCTATGTGTTATTGTTTGATGTTTTAATATAGCCTGCATCATTAATTCAAAGATAGGCGCCAACCGAACGAGCTATCACGTAACACCACTTTGTACCAATCAGTTGGAACTGATCATGTGCAGTCGCCTTAAATAGCGATGCACCGCTCATTGAGCCGATTGCTCAATATGCACTAGCTTGATTTTACCCGCCGCTTCGCTCGTGTCTCACACTTCCTCCTGTAACCTCTTATGCATAGACGGTGCGCAAACTTCCCCAACCATAATATTAATTGTTACAACCTAAGCACCGACAAAGACAAATTCCACGTACAGATTTATAGGAGCACATTTATTACCCGTTGGCATTTGAACGAATAACATTGAAATTATTGTAATTCTTTTATGATCGTCTTCTTTCACTTACTTATTTATTGGCATACGTTTCTAGAGAACAGCCTATTGTTGTATTGTAATCACGTCTGCCGAGTACAGCTAGTATATTTATAGTATCTATATAATATATTATGCACAAATACATATTATACATAAATAAAAACTATAAAGGCGTTTCAAAGGCGTGGATATTTATGGTGTTTAATAAAAAATTAAAATGTCATCTAAATTTCTCTAAAATCTTTGATTTAAAAATTAGTTTTCGAGTGATGGAAAATACTTAATGAATTTTTTTTGTTATAAGTCGCAGTAAGACGGGCATGTCCTTCGTTTAAGCAATAATTAGTTCTGCTACAGGGCACGTGGCACGTTTTGGGGTTTGGCACTGCCAGGGATACAAATGAGGTGAGAGTAGGACAGTCTAAGCGAGAATTTACGATATCGTAAAGGAAACACATGTCAAGGAGCTGTCTTCTATTTGTAAGGCTTGTGATGTTATAAAATTGGCAGGCTTCTTCGTACGTAGCAAAATTGTTCTTGCTTTTCAAATCAAATCAAATTTATTTGTACAAAACATGGTTAAGCAGATGGAATATACGTTAGTGTACACATGTTTTGCTCACATAGGAGCATACAAATATTTATAATAAATTTTATTAAATTTAATAATGATAAAATAATAATAAGAAGAAAAAACATTACATTTTACAATTGAGGAATTCGTCCACAGAGTAAAACATTCTAATTAAGAGCCATTCCTTTAACTGAATTTTAAATTTATTAATCATAAACTCTTTTATGTGGATCGGAATTTTATTATAGATCTGAATGCACATGTTATAGTAGTTTCTGGTAAAGAGGGTTGTTTTTGGAGCCACATTTAATACTAGTCGTTGACTATTTCTAGTATTGTTTGGATAGAAGTCTTTAGCCGTCGTGAAAATCCTAAAATTGTTTTTGACAAACAAGCATATTTCATAAATATACATACATGCCAGTGGTAAAATTTGTAGATCTTTAAAATGAGGCTTACAAGTATCATAAAATCGGATACCTACAATATCTCGGATGCATTTTTTTGAGCTATAAATGCTCTGTTTACGCCTGTAGAGTTACCCCAAATAATTATCCCATATCGTAGTACCGAAGCCACATATCCATGATATGCCATTAGTACTGTACTTAATGATGAAATTTTTCTTAACTTTGCTAGGTCAACATGCGTTTTCCAATTACAGTACTTATCTATAGTTATACCAAGAAATCTTGTACTATTTGTCTCATTAATTTTAGTTCCTTTGTATATTATATTTCTTTCATCTACTTTAGAACTACTACTTTTTGTAATTGAGATATTTTATAAACAGTTGCTGGAAGATGTTATATAAATTGGCTGAACTATAATGTCAGTAATAATAATGACCTTTCAGCGCATGTCCCATTTAGCGCCGGGAGATAAAATATTGGGCAACCAACGGGATGATGCCAATTGTTTTGACAGAAAAGTTTCCACGCGAAAACATAACATATAGTCATCACTCGATTCAGTCCAACGCCGACACGTGGTTGAAGCAAATCCGTTTAAAAACCTAACATACAAAGGTATACTCGTGCTCAAAACGAATATATTCTACTAATATTATAAACGCGAAAGTTTGTAAGAATGTATGTTTGTTACTCTTTCACGCAAAAACTACTGAATGGATTTTGATGAAACTTTACAATAATATAGCTTACACATCAGAATAACACATAGGCTATAATTTATAAGGATATAGTGTGAATTATCCAAAATATAACGATTTTCCATCACCACGCGGGTGAAACCGCGGGGCGCAGCTAGTAGATTACATAAAAATAACTTTTTCCCGGGGCTTGACTGGCATAAAATTACATTTCTTTTCATTTTTAAATTCATTGTATAATCATGGTATGAAAAGGTTTGTCAATTTTCAAATTGATCCCCATTTAACGCCTTTTCAAACTAAGTCACAGAACAGACTGTTACGCAGAAAATTATATTTAACTGTACATCAACTCAGTAAGACAAAGACAGAATAAGAGGAAAGAAGAATATTATTATTGTTGTAATAATGACGAGACGTAGTAAAAGTTTGCACTGCAACATATCTCCATAAATACCTTACATGTTTGACAAAATTAAATCGTTATACAGACGATTATATAAGAGGCTGGAGCGAGCTGCCATGCAAATGGAGTTTTATCATTTTTTAGTCATCCATTCTTTATGCAACAAGAACTTCGCCTCAATTCTAAACCAATGAACAGAACGTTACCTCAGCCTTGATCCACTGCTCCGGCCACCACCAGTGGAGCTTCCTCTCTATCTCGTACGAGGTGTCCTTGTAGGGCACCAGCACCCCGAAATTCTGCCGGAACACCGGCCGCCAGGACTCGAAGTCTATTATACCAAGGCCTAGAATGTGCAATATGATGTCTTAATAGATGCGAATATAAGTTTTTTTGGTTTGTGATGCTCTCATGCCTTTACTACCCAATAGATCGTCACGAAATCTTGCATACACGTTATCAACGGTATAAACAAGTACATAGGATACCTTTCATCCAGATAAAAAGTGCTATTCCCGAGGGATAGACGAATATAAAAAGGGCGGTCTTGTCGCTAAAAAGCAATCTCTTCCAGACAACCCCAGGAATTAATTGAGGTGATAATGGCGATGGTGGTATACGTAACATATAGTACGAACTACTTACTTTTTAATTATATATACATAAATGATATATACGAGTATATATATATATATGCAGAAATTTTATATATTACATAGATATATACTTAATATACATATCTACGAAATATATAAATGTTTATAAATGAATTTAAATACCATATTCCAACGAAAGGTAGTATTGTTGTTATCATAATTGAATATATTGTATTTTGAATATAGTGTGGCGACCGAGGGTAGAACTTTCTGGTAGCGTAAGCCGGTCTCAAGATTTTTAGAAAAAGGTGGAAGAATCTGGAAGGAAAAGATAAGGAAAGATACATTTTAGAAAGGGATAGATGACGAACAAAAGAATAACGAAATGGATATCGAAATTCCAGAATAGAAGGTTCAGAAAGAAAAAGACAGTGATAGATGGATCTTTCAAAAGGACTAACAGTAAATAATTTTAGTTTTCTCTATCAATCTCATTCCTGTATTTTGCGATCGAATGAAAACCTTTTGTTATCAATACCTGCACACACTTCTTCCTTCGTAGGGAATCCTTTTGCCGTACAGGCTGTCCGACTGTGGAACTCCCTCCCCCCCCCCTTTCCAATCAGACAAGCTAAATCAATGACTGACTACATCTAAACGTATGGTCACTGACCATTATTGGTCTATTAAATAAAAATTGTTGCATTCAATGAATGTATCTATATTTATACATTTATATCATCGTATATCTAATTATCTATGTATATCTATATGTACAAATATATATCCATATGTACATATATATAAGTATATAGTACTTTATTTATATATTTTTTTTATAAATCTTATATTGAAACTTCGTTTAAAATCTCCTAGACAATGGGTTGCCTGGAAGAGATCGCTATAAGCGATAAGGCCGCCTATTGTTCTAATGCAAATGTAGCCACATCAATTGTGTACATTCAAGTTTATGGTGAACAATAAAGAGTTTTCATTCATTCATTAAAAGAAGATCGAAATTGTGGATTCCAGAAGATTCTTCCGGGTATATAAGCAGCGCAAAGTGCGCCTACCGTCGTGTTCAATCAAGACAGCGAAGCGACAAGTGCGATACGAAAGAGTTGGAAGAGAAGTTTAATAGAAGTCAGTGAGAAATATAGTGGTGACTTTAGTGGGCAATTCAGTGAAGGAGGAGTTTAGTGTAGTTTAAGAGAAGATCCAGAAGCGAGCTACACGCGGTGAATTCAGAGATGAGCACTACAGTAGCAGGAGGTGGTCTACGCAATATCAGCGACGATATTATGAGTGAGACATCTCATCATCGGGACAGTGCGTAGGCAACCCTTCAGAGAAGAATCACGTACGGCTGTGTAAGTCAATAAAAGCGTTTAAATACAAAAAACTGGTGCTTCCTTCCAATCCCAAGTGCGTAACCCGCTCGAACGTAACAATAGTCTTTGTAGACCTATAATAAACCACGAATCCTTGGCAACTTGGCAAAAAAAAGATAACCCCGAAGACGTCAAAAGATGGCGATCGACTGCAAAAACGTCAGAGACGCTGTCAACATAATTTCTCTTTCTCCCGATACGCAAATTTAAAAAAAAATAGAAATAAAATGTAACATGAAAATTACGTAAATAAAGAGAAAAGTTTAATTATAGTAAGATAGTATTAATTTATTTCAATACTAAGATATGCCCTTGACTTCACCCACGCTTAACTTGAAATTCCCGCGGGATTCCCGGGACACAAAGTAACGTAGCGTTTAAAAAAGAATGTAAACTATCCTTTACGTGAAAACTGTGTCGGAATAAGCTAATTTTTACGCACCCTAAAATCTACAAACCGCCCCCGGGAAAATTCCCGAGGAAGGCCCGGGACAAAAAATATCACGCATTTTATTACATAAAATTTGCTGTCGATCAGGAAAAACCACATTGAAATCGGCCCAGTAGTTTTGACTTGAATCCCGAACAAACAGACGAGAAATCTAAAAAAATACATCGTGTTCTCCATCGTTTATATAGTCTATTCCAGTTTTTTTTAATAGCTTCAAATGTACAGACGCAGCATGTTTAGAATTTTATAATATTATAGATAATTAAAAATTGTATTATATTTAATTCATAGGCCAATTAGATATAGCAAGGTATTACTACAAGTTACGTTCTATAGGTTATGTCAAAAATACCGTCGTATTTGAGATAGATTGTAGGTATATTTTCTTTTATACATAGTCACAATGAACGGTCCTCCAATAAGCTAACCTTGATAAGATCCAAGCCTGCTACATGTCAAAACATCTCGAATAATGCAGATACAAACATTTGCATCTCGAATAAACAAATATATCACGTTTGTCTGTTTGTTTATACGTCTCGTGTTTAGATTAAACGTTTGTTTGAAGTGTCAGCGTGAATTAATGAAACAATTATTTTATCTGTGCAGGAACGGAGAAAGAATACAATTTCCTGCGGCCGGACGACCTGTCGTAAGAGGCGACAAAACAAACCACTGCCAGGTAGTAGGGTATTTGTCCATCTGGATGGCTACCACACCTGGTCTAGAGTACGCCGCCATAACAACCTTGAGCTGTGTTTCGCATTAGTGGTTAGGTTCCAGTCTTCCTTTAAAGAGCACAGCGCATTTGTACTTCACCAGTGGGCCGTCTGTTGTCTGCTGAACTCGTGCACTAAAAAAATATATATTAAGTGGTGCATCCATGGGCCCAACAGAATCACCGGACTTTATCGTCTCAATCATAGGTTTGCCTGATTTAGGTATTCTGTTAATTCCAATAGCATGCCCGTGGCACACCACTGTATCTATATATTAATACGTGAAGCAAAAACTTTGTACCCCTTTTTAAGAAAATTACGCGGACGGAGGAGTATGAATTTTCGCACACTCATAGTTTATATGGAGAAGGAGTGCAAAATGCTGATTTTTTTTTAAATTATGCATAAAAAATACATTAAATCAATAAAAAAAACATTACACACACTACCATGTATTTGACACACACACGCATATATATATATATATATACTCTTTTGTTTATTGTTAAAGTCAAATTAGCAGTGTAGCCTTGGCGAAATCTGTGATTATAGAAGTATAGTCTTTGACAACAGAACCTTAATAATGTTTAAACTTATAATTTAAATTAATTATTATGGTCGAATTTCGACCACTCGTGACCACTATTTTTATAAACATTTGAACGCGTGCTCGAACCTGACCAGATAAAGCATGCACCTCGTATGCCGCTGTCTGCTATGTTAGTGCAACAGCGGCGCGGAATCAGTATGCTCACTATACGCGGTACTGAAAGATTACCGAGTATTAATCATCATAGAACTTTCTTCAGTATAATTAAAACAAACTGATATAAGAGAACATTTATACTGTTATTACAGATTTAGATTTTATACGAGTAAATGCTAGTCAACTCTATTGAGCATTGACCGTCCATTTTGCGTAGAACGACACGCACTTGTCTAATTTGTTGAGGAATGGTACGCATTTCAACTATTATAATAGGACTAGCTGAGCCGGCGAACTTCGTGCCGCCATATTTTCTGAATTCCTAAAAGACTTTGTTTCATGACATAAAAACTAAATCACCAAAATCGGTCTAGGTGATAAGGAGAATTATAGAACCCGATCTCAGCGCCACCTACCGGTTCCAATTGTGAATCTAAACCAACCCATTCAAACACACAAAACAAATATCATCAAAATCGGTGCAGCCGTTTAGGAGTTCGCTGTCAACACACGTACAGAAGAATTATATATATATATAGATATATGATATATCTACACCAAGGACACCCGCATAGAGAGATATTCGATTTATTTAGGTCTTCACTAGTATTTTAAGGTATTTAGGACGGACCCCTATTTGTATATATTAAAGGATGTTTATTAAGACATGTGTCATAGAATTAGGTGTTAAAAGATATCAGCGAAAGAACGTATATATGACACTTTATATCGCGGAAAATATAATAGTTTCAAACCTTGCCGGGAAGCATGCTCCGCTTAAACAAATGTATCTGACTTTTTTTTTATTGCTAACCTGGAAAACCGCCCAACTCATGGAAAGTGGTCAGGCATGAGGGGGGCAGGCCACATGGGATAAAAAGGATGGTATAGGGGAACGACATACATAGCGGGATCAGACAAGAGAAATGGAGTAGAGAGGATGAGACATGGCATTGGAATAGGGATAGGGAAGATGGGATGGGGGAAGAGGAAGTGGGCCATGCGAACTCTCAGTCATACTGTTAGCTCTAGGCTAATTGTTTCCGAGCATGGTTTTACTAAATGTGCATTATTATGATTAACACATACGGACAGTGACAGAAAACGTAGTGATGAAACCTGCACAGAGATCAATAATGTGTAAAATCCTCCAATCCACCTTGTAGTTTTCAGTCTCTACTCTCATTAGTCCGACTTTACTGACATAGACCGAGATCGCATTTACCTGTGTATCCGTAGACCTGTTTCAACATATTGTTCTGAGTACCATTTCTGTGTATTCCGTGATCTATGTCCGTTGACCCGCGAATTAATTTCGCAGTCACGAAACTCGCCAATGTGTGTCAAGTGTTACATAACACGTTTATCGCGTATTATGCGCCATTATTATGACATTTCCTCCATGAATCATTCAACCGAATGGTTTCATTCAAAGGAATCGCCTTTGTTTGTTTCCAACTATTCTTTGCAAAACGACGTATTTTTAGAAAAGTAGTGTAGTTGTTGCCATTGACTTACGCATCCACAACTGTATCGTTTAAATCACGGAAGAAGAATGTTAATTTTTATAACATTTTGCAATTTTCCATGCTTCTTCTGTCCTAATGATAATACATGAAAGTATAAAAACAAAACAATTGTGGGTGTATACAGTTCATACGCAGTAGAAGTCAGAGAATAAACTAGAAAACTAACAAACTAATAATAAATAATATATTATTATCAGTTTTATTTCGGTCCAAATTGGACCTATGTTTAATCATCGGTTTTATTGACTCTCTAATCTGTGCTGCACAATGCACTAGTATCTCATTCTTTCACAGGTTCAGTCCTATAGATTTATGTATTTATCCCTTTTCAATGTCGCTTTTTCGTTTCATCGAGATTCAAATCACAAAGGTTCGAAAGAAATTTCACTTCAAAAATTGATTTTTTTTTATAGGCTTATTATAATAAGCCTGTGCAATACACGCATACTTCATAAACAAACCAAGACACACAAAAAGCCTAAAAATTAATAACCCAGACACAGAAACGAAAAAACCACACACATGGCACTAGTTAGGTTAATATATATAGGTATAGACATACGGCACACACTGCACATGCACTTCCTCACAACACCAGCATGTAACAGATACACACTACATTAGTATAAGTTTAGTATAAAAATTAGAATAAATTAATATAATAAGTTATTCGTAAGGTACACCACAACACAAATACCATTGAATAAATGTCACACAATAACAAAAATAACCAATAAGCGTGTATAAATACTTAAAACTTTCTTCAAAATTAAGTTATAAAAAAGGGTACGCAACACGAGTCCGTAGAAATGTTAAAAAAAAAACAAAGAACACGTAGTATATATAGCACTTTATAATTTCATATTGCATTTTCAAGTTACGTATAATATTATCCAGTTACAATAAAATTTATATGAGTCTATCCGGAAACTGTACTGAATCTAACGCAAAAATAATTATTAAAATAAGTACAGAAACAAAAAGTTGAAAAATCTCAAAAATCTACACATTTTCTGGCTGATAAAGATTTTTCTGCTGTATCGTCGGAACCTAAGGGCCAATAGCAATCAAATTTATTTATACAGGACTATTTAAATAAAGCTCTCTTGAATCTAACGCAAAAATAACACAATTCAACAAAATTTAAAAAATAATTGTTCCGCTAGATATGTCAGCAACTTTTTATAATTTACAGTACACAATTTGCGAATATATTCATGGAAGTACTGAAATGGCTTTGGTTTTTAAGATTTTTTGAGTGAATATGAGCATAAAGTTACACTTTCTCCACAGTCACATGGTTTAGATTTTCTGACAATCTTGAGAATTTCAGTGTAGAACAGGGTGAGCACTTCTATCTCCACCTAATAGTGATCAGGCGGAAAGGTGCCAGAGTACTTGGAACCGTTACATGACTACAGATTACTGTTGGTCTTTACAGCGGCAATTTCCGCCAAAGATAATATAGAAGGTGTCTCTCTGAAGTTAAAGATAGATTTCACCAGATTTTCTCTCTTTTTACGTCTATATACATTAATTAAATATAAAACAAAACGATCAGTATTATTTCTCAATAAATATTGAATATTAATACATATAATTGTAATCTTTTATTTCATACAATAAAAATGAAAAAAGAACTACAGCCAATATATTCCAAAATTTACCGGTTAATTAATTGTTGAGATAAAATTATTAGGAGCTATTATGCTATCTAAGGCAACAAAACCGCTGTTAACCAGTGTAATCATCAAAATGAGTTCAGAAACAAAAAGGTAATGGTTGAAAAATCTCAAAAATCTACACATTTTTTGATGAAGATTTTTCTGCTATATCGTCGGCACCCAAGGCCCGATAGCAATAAAATTTATTTATACGGGACTATTTAAAGCTTTCTTGGTTGAACAATGAACATACATAAAAGTAAAAAAATACACAATGAGTTGAGAACTTCCTTTTTTGACGGTTAACAAAAATAAAAAGCTTTATTTTCGCAATCGATTAGTAAATCCGAGAAAGCATTACTCACCACTAAAATCGGGATTAGGTATACTCTTATCCAGCTCTTGCCTGAAGCTGCTCAGGTGCTCCTCAAGATCCCCACCCTGGGGCACGCCCCCGTTCCTGAACTTCAGCGTCCCACTGCTGTCGTTCTTCAATATGGCCGGGAAGAGTCCAGGGTCGTACAATATAGAGATTTTCTCTCCTCTAAAACTGTCGTTCTTGTTCTGGAGTATCCCGTACTTCTCGAAGAGGTTCTCGAATGGTATCTTCTTGGACTTGCACTGCATCGTTGGCACGTTCCAGTAGACTCTCAGTGGCTTCTTGGCAGCTCGCATCGAGTCGCCTTCTGGTACTTCGATGACATAATAACTGTGGAAAGAAATACTATATTTTATTTAAGACTAGCATGTGCCAACAAAACTTCGTTGGTGTTGCCATAATGACGAAGTGGTTGTTAGTGAATTGCAACGACGATACACAAAACCATGTAACTGCAGCGTCACTTTTTACGCTGTCTATCCTATCGGGATAAGAATGTGTGTAACAGCTCTGACGCACGACTGGAGTGTACACCTTAAGTAAAATTGTTTTTGAATATGCACTGATAGATATTATTTAAGATCTTAACTCATTGAAAAAAACTTGATACGGTGCTTATATCAAAAAATCAATGTTTAAATTTTTTGTCTGTCTGTTTGTTCCGGCTAATGTCTGAAACGGTTGGACCGATTTTGACGGGACCTTCACTGACAGATAGCTGGTATTATAAGGAGTAACTTAGGCTACTTTTTAAATTAATGTTTCGTGAAAAAAATCCACGCGGACCAAGTCGCGGGCACAGCTAACAATTGTAATCCAGATCTTTGGCGTTAAGCAGCACTCCCAAAATGCTGGCCGCATTTCCATGTTCTATGGTAACGATGAATCGTAATTTATAAAAGTAATAAGAAAAATATATTTAAAGTGTTGAGAACATTAGTAATCTTATACTAATATATAAAGCTGAAGAGTTTGTTTGTTTGTTTGTTTGATTGAACGTGCTAATCTCAGGAACTACTGGTCTGATTTGAAAAATTCTTTCAATATTAGATAGCACATTTATCGAGGAAGGATATAGGCTATATATCATCACGCTAAGACCAATAGGAGCGGAGCATCAATGAAGAATGTTTCAAAATCGGGGATTTTTTTAACTATTCCACGCGGACCCAGTCGCGGGCAGAAGCTAGTTGCTAAATAAAAAGAATTCTAATACTAATCTAGTCTACTTCATAGATCTACGTCAATCCAAGATCATCGAACTATTAATCTTCACGTTGAATATTTTTTATTGGAAGATATTACACCATTAAGTGCAGCCATAAATCTAGCGATAATAATGATCTCTACTACTTGTAAAAAAACAATATATTTTTCGCGACTAGTATACATAATAAAATTACTGAGAAAAAACGAGTATTGTCAGTACTCATTGACACTTCACATCTTTGTCTTCCGTGATCACGGCTACTGAAAAGTGGCCGAAATGTCGGAATAATAAAAATCGAATCAATCACCGCGCTTAAAACCGTTAGAACGTAGTATTATTTGATATATTTACACATTCAAGGCAATGTGTTATTCTGACGTATATATAAGCTACATTACTGTAAAGTTTCATCGAAATCCGTTTTGTAGATTTTATGAGAAAGAGTTACAAATCCATTTTCACAAACTTTCTTGTTTATGGTATAATCTTCTCAAGATTATCTATTAATCTTTTAAATGATATTAGTACTGTATTGTGTCGTCAACAATCTATCCGTGTAAGAACGGAAAAAGAATACAATTTCGGGCGGGCTGTCGGAAGAGGCGACAAAATAACCCACAGCCAGGTGGTAGGATATTTGCCCGTCTGATCTAGAGTATGCCGCCATAACAACCTTGAGTTGTGTTCTAGCATTAGTGGCCAGGTTCTTGTCGGCCTTTAGAGAAAGGTAGCACATTGGTGTTACAAATGTCCATAGGCGATTATTATCGCTTTCCATCAAGTAGGCCTTTTGCCTGTCTGCTGAATTCATGCAATGAAAAAAAGAATCTCAATTCCTGGTGTCAGGCAGTCTGTCATTAGCGGCGACGAAACAACCCATAATCAGGTGGATAGTAGGGAGTTTTTCGTCTGGATAGCCACTAGCCTTGGTCGAGTATACCGACATAACAGACTTCAGTTGTGTTCTTGTATTACAGGCCAGGTTCCAGACTCCCTTTTAAGGTTGGTTGCACATTGACAGCAGCATTGTTGTTGCAAATGTTTATAGAGGACGATAACCACTTAGCGCCGGTTCCTATATTCTACTATTCATTCATTGGTTCAATTTTGATGGAGCTTGTGGTATACGGAACGCGACTTCTGTGGAACGCTAGTTTAATCCTCACTTGCTCACACTTATATATATGTCTGTCTCTTGTCTCAACCATTTGTAACAGTGTTTCACGATATAAAGGATTAAATCCGTATTAATTAATTACGTTTGTTTCATTAATATATAACAGAGCTAAAGTCAAATTTTGACCGATAGTAAGGCAAATGAACAGTGGGTAAAATATAGGAATCGGCCATTAGTCCATTTGCCATCGAGTGGGCCATCAACCTGTCTACTATTATGATTTTGTTATATCCGTCTGTTTAGTTGTACGTGTATTTCATTATTTAATAAACATACCGAATTAACTTAAAAGAATGTTATATTATATACCTCTCAATTCTCCAAAATATTTAGACTCCTAATCTCATATAAAGATACAAAACAGAAAACAAACAAGGGGAACAAAGCAATGGTTCTTTTCTAATCGCTATTCGCTCACGATTTTTTTCTTTAATTTTATTCCAGAAACCATCCCGTTTTTCGTGATAGAAAGTATCCTATATCCATCTTCTGTAATGGGGCTACATGTACACCAAATTTCAGCAAAATTGATGCCGTAGTTATTCCTTGAAAACGTGATAAACAGACTCCCAGATAGAGTGACCTTTGCATTTATAATATGAAGTATAGCAGTATGGATACCAACTCGTAGGTTAAAGAGGACGAATGACGTCAATTAGGGGTGAGCTTATGGCATTTCCGCCATTTCACCGTGACCGAACTAATTCCGTATGTCTTCATTACTGTCGCGTCTAACGATGTTTCCTCACGACAAAGACACGAGGCTAAACAAGGCCGCACCTTGCCAATCCACTGATGAGAAAATAATTGACTACTTTATTACGACAACGTGCCTTATGGTGTTTTTCATCTGTAGTTCCATAACAACGTGAATAGTACATGTAAATATTCTCATGACTGTTATACATATGCTGTCTCATAGGAGTAGGCAGAAACGATGTAGTTAAACACGTTCACTGCGAAACGGGGTCCAAGTCGCCCCGTACGTGTCTCACTTGTGATGCGGCTAAGAAATTCTTAGACTTCTCTGTGGTGCTAAGAATGTAACTTCAATTTGGTTCAGTGTAGAAAAGAAGGTAATATTTATTCAAGATTGAAGAGTGTGCTATGATGTTATAGTTGTAATGTAAGGCTCTTGAATAAATATAACTTCGATCTTAAACTGACTTTTTATTTACACTTTAGTAAGTATCTTTTAGTCGTACAAAATGGTCTCCTCTTAACTGAATTCAAAACTCGTGTCTTTTTTACATTTTTGAATTCCCACCAATGAGAGCGAGTTTTATACACATCTCTCATTGGTTAGTCGTATCCTTACGTCCTGGCTAACACAGGCATATAGGCATCGATTAACAATAACAAAAGTAGATCATTATGTAATTAAAAAATTAAATTAAATAAATAAGAAAATTCAAATAGATAATTATATATAATTTATTTTGTGATTAGAAATTATGATTAAACATGAATAGTAAACATAGCGTAGATCAAAAGAATGTTGTTGCTATGTTTTTCTTAAGGTAGCACTTGTCAAACGTCAAAACCTAAATGCCAAAAGATTGACCTTGAACTTGACCTAATTTTGTTTATGAGAATTAGATTAAAATACAAGTTTTATTTATTCCGAAAGTTTCTAATAGAAATAAAATGAAATCTAATAAATGTATAAGTAAATAATTGAGTTAAAACCAGAGCGTGTGGTAACCAGGATCGTGGTATATTTTAAGCAAATATAATATAAAACTATCTACAACTAAATGTGGTAAGTGCATCCACTACAAGATATTCTGTTAAACCAGAGTTCCGTAGTAACCTTAATACGGGGTTGCCTTTTTTTTTCAGGCGGTGGAAATGCATTTCGCACATACCGGGTCCTTTGCTAGGGATTAGACCGTTGTTGACCATGGAGGCTTTCCACTGAGGCAATCCAAACAATAATCAACCGGCTTGTGTGGAGACTCGACTAATCAATACTCCACTAAAACCACCCTCCTCCTATGTGCCCCGCGCTTATGAGTAAGAAAGGCATAAGATACAGAACGTAGTTACGCCCACACCGATCCTAGCGCACAAGTGCTTGAGAGTGCCCCGGGAGAGGCAAACTCACTTCGTCTACAGGGGTGAAGACTCCTTTGCTCCCTAGATGCTAGCGGGCCCCTGCAGCGGTATATTCAGGGGGGGAAATCGTGCGCATACCTGCGCCTCCGGGCTCCCAACTGACGTCGGCGCCCGCGAGACGCATGCGCACTTCCATTTCTCTCCCTAATACGGGGTTGCCTTAACCTAGTATCGCACAATACAAAACAAAGATCCACAAACTATTTAATATATAAGCCAGAAAAGGATTTTAGTTTTTAAAATGTTACGGGGCCCAATAGGCCTCGTGCTGTTACAATGGTAGTTTTAGAAGAAGGTTTAAAACGCCCCGTACCGCAGGAATGGAAAGTACAATTAAATCAGTGTCGCTGTGAATGTGTTAACTTATTACTATGTTGCCCTGCAGCTTTCGCTTCATCAAGCTAAATTTTTGTATTCAATTATATATCGTTATATTTTTTAAGTACGATTATGTTCTTGTTTAAAAGTCATTTTGTTTTATTAATTTATACATTTAATGTATTCTAATAGTAGTGGTTGTATTATTCTTTGTTTTTTGCTTGTATATAGTACATCTATATATATATATATATATATATATATAATTCTTCTGTACGTGTGTTGGCAGTGAACTCCTCCTAAACGGCTGGACCGATTTTGATGATATTTGTTTTGTGTGTTTGAATGGGTCCCTGGATGATTTAGATTCACGATTGGAACCGGTAGGTGGCGCTGAGATCGGGTTCTAGAATCCTCCTAATCACCTGGAGCGATTTTGTTTTTGTGTGTTTGAGTGGGTCCCCGGGTGGTTTAGATTCACAATTAGAACCGGTAGGTGGCGCTGAGATCGGGTTCTATAATTCTCCTAATCACCTAGACCGATTTTGGTGATTTTGTTTTTATGTTATGAAACAAAGTCTTTTAGGAATTCAGAAAATATGGCGGCACGAAGTTCGCCGGGTCAGCTAGTAATATATATTTTTATTTTGGCCTCTAATCGTAGTCACTGTAAAAGGCCTTAGCGGAAGTCCAGCGCTGGTTGACTCAACCGGCATCATGCTGAACTAGGTCCGATTGAGAACTTCATTTAGTTCGTAGTTCTTAATAAATATATTTTCTTTCATCAACTTTCATTAATCCATTCTTATGCTACGACCACATTTGCAATAAGGTTAAAGATATTGAATATGGCTGAATGCGTCTTATTTAAAACGTTAAAAATAATGTCTTTATCGAATAGGTTAAAATAATAACGATCATATCGCCACATTTGCGTGAATGCGTCTTATCTGTAACATAATCCCAGGTTAAAAACGTTTCTTCAAAATATAAAATAATGTCTTTATCGACGGTATGTAATTCAATATGTTAATGACCATTCTCATGTTACATGTTACGGTATGATCCATCTCATGCTATATGCCACATTTGCGTTACAGTATGAACGGTATGACCAATTTATGTTACATGTTACGGTATCTATGTAATATTATATGTTATAATCCCAGGTATGACCAATCTCTAGTTACATGTTACGGTATGACCAATTTCATGTTACATGTTACGGTATGACCAATCTCATGATATATTTACCCAATCTCATGTTACTGTTACTTCTCATAACGTATGCTTTATATATTACGGTATTACCAATCTCATGTTACATGTTACGGTTTGACCAATCTCATGTTACGTATCTTTAATTTAAATATGTTATATCTTACGTTCTGACCAATCTCATGTTATATGTTACGGTATGACCAATCTCATGTTACATGTTACGGTATGACCAATCTCATATTATATGTTAAACTACAGATGAATGCCGACTATAATTATAGGTATAGATACTATATATATATTTTTCTTTTTACGCCTGCTCTATGAGAAAGAGTTCCAGTTAAGCATAATATGTAATTGGATGAAGCGTTTTTTCCGACACCTTACTTAATTCTGGTTTTTTATATATAAAACTAGTATTCCACTTCAACTTATCCTTTGTATAAATAGCAAAAGATCGAAGTTCTTTTACTAATATTTAAAATCAAAGGTTTTGTGTTTATCGTGATTTTATTACACAAAAATGTTTATAATTAAAGTTATTTTAGTAATTAAATTAAATTTAAAAAACTCCTTATTGTAATAATAAAATTAATCTTTCATATTAGAAAAGGGTATTTCCAGCCAGGTAATAGGTTTTTAGTATGAAATAATTAAATATCTGAAATTCCCTTAAAACCCCAAAATAACCACTTTAAACATTTCCCGAAAATAAAGCAAGAGGGTTTTCTTGGGACGTAAAATACCACAGTATTTGATAAAGGACGTGAGCTATCGTTCTAGTGTACTGGTAGTAACTGAATCAGCTAATTTTTATGCACCCAACTATTATTTCAAATCTCTCCTGGGAAAAAATTCCGCGGGATTCCCAGAATACAAAGTACTGCAGCATTTAAAAAAACGTTGGCTGTTTAGTGATAATTATATAAATAAACGCCCCACAGAGAAACCCTGTGGGATTTCCCCGGTATGAAGTACCGCAGATTCTAAGTAGTTTCGCATGAATCCCGAATAAACCGAATACTGCTGTGCCGGAATTATGTCCGACACGACGCTGATTTTCAGTGTATACCTTCCCTTTGGCGTAAGACCAAAACGACCCAATTTAGAATAATAAATAATAATAAGTAATGAAACGAATTCTGCTTGTGTAATATTTAGTTAGTAAATCAAATAAATTAAAAAAAACAACAATAAAATACTTTGTTACTTCAAAATTTAGAATAAATACTCGTGTAACAACTTGATTGCCGAGTCTTACCAGATACTGTGTGCCACGTCACTGGCATGAGGCAACAATTGACAATTCTTTCTTCTTTTTAAATCTAAAATAAGTCTCCTTTTTTCTAACGTATATAGGCTACGTTCTATTAGAGACTCACACGTCCACGAGCGCGATATTTCTCGTTCCACTTCCTTGCCGGCGTTATAATCGCAACCCCATCTGAAACGGTTATTTGACCCACCTCTTGACATGGCTCGCTGTGAGCGTTGTGTGATCGAAAATGATGACGTCATTAGGGACGTTTTCGCCACGACCACAACGACTGCGGTCGCCTTGTGGAACGGCTAACGGAGCATTTTGGGCGTTGTGAGCTACTAATGGAACGCGCTGATAGTAACATAGTCTATCACAGTTACTTTTTTTAAATAAATAACTTCAATGTACAGACACGGCACTTTACAATATTATAAGATTTAAAGATAGATATCTAATATTTTCAATCCGCTAATTTAGAGGCCCGAGCATAAGAATGACAAAGTCAAGGCCTTGGAATTACCTTCATTTGTAGGTTTTTATTTCCATTCGTGACGTCATCAGTTACGTCATGCTTTATGAGGTCATAATCTATAACCAATACTATTGCAAAAGTGAAGACTTTGGGGGGTATGGGGACGCGAAGCTTATCAACTTTATCGAAACCTTTCAAGGCGGTTGAAAAAAGTCTCACGTGACCAAAGGGCTGGCCTATGTTTAGGGTAACGGGTCAGCGTTACCATACAACGGGGAAATGCGGCCAGCATTTTGGGAACGATCCCCGGCAGCGATCTAAACTACATTTCTTATCTTTAAATAGTGTAGCGACGGAGGGTAGAACTTTCTGGCAGCGTAAGCCGTTCTAAAGACTTTTAGAAAAAGGTAGAAGATTCTGGAAGGAAAAGACAGAGATAGATAGACGGTTAGAAAGGGACAGACAGAAATAAAAGAATAATTAATAAAAGATCGAAATTATGAGTTCCAGAAGATTCCGGCGCACCTACCGGGAGTTCAGTTCAAGACAGTGAAGCGACAAGTGCGATAGGAAAGAGTTGGAAGAGAAGTTTCATAGAAGACAGTGACGAGTTTAGTGGTGAATTTAGTGAAAAGTTAAATGGGCTGTTCAGGGAAGGAGGAGTGTAGTTTAAGAGGAGATCCAGAAGCGAGCTACACGCGGTAAATTCCGGATGAACACTGCAGCAGCAGGAGGTGGTCTACGCAATATCGACGACGGTATTGTGAGTGAGACATCTTATCGTCGGGACAGTGCGTCGTTAGTTGTGCGTGTAAGGGCAACCCTGCGGAGAAGACTCACGTACGGCTGTGTAAGTTAATAAAAGCGTTTAGTTAAAATCTGGTGTATCCTCCCAATCCTAAGTGCGTATCCCCGTTTGCAGTTGTTCGCAGAATATGTTTATTATACTTTTTATTATTTGAGGTTTTGTTTTATTTTGTAGTATAGTTTGCCAGCACGTATACTCAAGTACTTTTGCCACACAACCCGAAAGAATCCAGATAATATGGAGAGATTTGTGACCACTGGGAGAGTTGAAGGCAAGAGACCTCGCGGCAGATCTCCAAATAGGTGGAATGACCAGATTGCTGACCAGCTGGATACTTCAATAAACTCCGCCTTCCACCGTGCTGCCATCAAAGTCACGATCCTCAGCGGTGAGAGAACGACTTAGAAGATGATAGTGTAGTTTATGAATCTTTACGGTAGACATAATTTAATGGTATTAAATGTTGTAAATAAAATAATTTTGTTTTGAGTTGTGTTTCATTAATCGTCACCTCCATCTGTCTGTCTATCTTTGTGTGTCACGGTTATTTTCTCATTCACGATGTAACGGAGATGAATATGTTGCGACGGGTGTGTGGAGACAAGCGGAAAGACAGTCTTCATATCCGTGACATAGCAGACCAACTGCAAGAGAGTCACTTACGTTGTCACGGCCACATTTTACGCAGGCCGGCTAATTATGTGGGGAACAAATGAAGTGTGGAGAAGAAAAAGTAGGGAAGCGGACCCCGGGCGTCGGAGCAAGTACTATGAACGCAACCGGGATTTAACGCACGGATGATGATTTTTATCATTCAGTACTGGGCTATGTAGATGAAATTCATCTATACACAATCTGTAAAGGTAAGGCCTCATCTGGGATAATGTTAGATGTTGACTGTGGCCGATTGAGTTTTCTATAAAGCGTTAAAAATAACGCCATTAACGAATAGCTACATTAGTGTATATATTACGCATTAAACGCATCGCTATATCTGTATGTAACGGCCTATAACCATAACATTATCCCAGATGGAGCAGGTTACAAGATTCATGAGGTTACAGATAAAACAGCTAAAGAAAAGAAATTCTATTGTGATATTTATAGAACAAACACAAACAACCGGGATTAATTGTAAGATGTAAAAGATTACGGACGTGCTAAATGCGACCCATTTAACTGAGTTTATGTTGTTTCCGCTTAAAACCAAATAATAAAAACACGAACATTGGCCTTGCTTACTCACGTACGTTACGTAATGTGGGCTGTTCCTAAGCTGAGGGCAGACAATTGTTCATTCATTACATTCACTATAAATACTGATAAATAAAATAACATTTATTCGAATATAATGCTAAAATAAATAATAAGCTATATGCATCAAACCAACAATTTTTTGGTTTGTATTAAAATAATTTAGTTAAAAGGAGTTTTAAAAGTCTATATTATACTTTAACATATGAAATGATTCGGGCTATTAGACTGTCTACTGTACAAAAGTAATCAGAAATATATAGCAAGAGACAAATATGAATGTACTTTACGTTGAAATGACTTGATTAGAAGTCTCTTTATTTGTGAATTCAGATATTTGGTATATGGTATACAAAATTTATATTCTACAGCTTAGGGTTGATTTTTATTAAATTTTGACACATTGGCGGCGAGGCCATCACGGTAGTAAATCAATTCATCTGTCTTAAAGCTGGTAACAGCTTGACATAAATTCATGTGAGTAATGTCAATTTTCTTCCAACAGTAAGGTAAAACAAACAAAAAATATTAAGATATAGAAATCCGGCATTAATGTTAGAGCCGTTAAAACTTCACTGAAGGTTTACAGGCGTGTAATTGTACACCTACCTTTAAAGACATCGGCACTAATTGTTCCAAGTAGATGGAATCAAATCATTCATTCAGCAAATACTACATAATGGGGATTGACGCGACAATTAGAACCAAACATAACTAGTTACAGGACATGGTTTGGCGTGCAATTTGCGGAACTTTATGAACTTCATGATCTCCTATGAGCAGTGTACTAGGTAAAGCCAGTACCTGAGCTACATTTTAAAAAGCATGAAGAATACTAATTTCTTCGTCTTGGTAAAATTTTATAATAATTGTACAACAAATCATTTATCAACATATATACAAAAAAACTTCGTTTAAAAATACCGACTTCAAAAACTAAAAAGTATAAAATAACTTATTAATAAAAACCAAAATTTAATTAATTAAAACATTTCCTATATTTTGTAAATTTGTTTTTGTTCTTTTTTGTTTTACTTGGCACCGACTTCAAGATGTTGTAGAAAGAAGTCTGTTAAATATATATTTTTTGATTTTTATTATTAAGTTTATTATTATATTACACTTTTTAGTTTTTGAAGTCGATTTGTTCAAACGAAGTTCTTTTTTATTTGGTAACTTTTTAGTGTCTAGCTATGGGTAGGCCTACGGAAGGTGTCGCGCGCCTTCAAAAATATAGGTCCCAAGAAACGGGATCGAAAAAAAGGCGCCTACATGCGCTTCCAAAAACGCGCTTATACGCGCGTATAAAACGCCAGTCTGAAACCGCCCTTTATGTTAGAGAGATTCAAAAACGTCTTGCCAAAGACAATTAATCGTCCACGTAAACAAAAATTTTCATAAAAAAAAAACTAGTGGGACAAACTATTTTACATTTTTAAGGGACCAAATGACAACTATTCCACATCAAACCAAAGAGCAATCGCGTAAATTGGATCGTAAATCTCAGCGTAATCGGTGTACATACATTACAAAAAAAACAATCAAGTTCAGAACCTCCTCCTTTTTGAAGTCGGTTAAAAATGAGATGATCCAAATGAAAATATAAATTTATAATCTTAAAGACTTAATTCACATACTCACACCAACGCGCACTACCACCGCATTGCATTACACGCACACTTTACAAACAAACCAAGACATACAAAGAGCCTAAACATTAATAACCTAGGAACAGAAAGGAAAAACAACACAAATTACACTAGTTAAAATATATATAGGTATAATCATAAGGCACATACTGCACATGCACTTCCTCATAACACCAGTATGTAACAGATACACTCTACATTAGTATAAGTTTAGTATTAAAAATAGAAAATAATGATATTATAAGTTATTCTTAAGGTACACTACAACATAAAAATCACTAAATTAATGTCACACACAATAACAAAATAAACAATAAGCGTGAATAAACCTAAAAACTTTCATAGAAATTAAGTTGTAAAAAAGGGTACGGAACTCGAGTCCGTAGAGTAGTTAAAAAAAAAGACTCAATTCTGTCTAGTTCCTTTGGACGTAAGTCGTGATATTTTAAAACCCAGATGGCTTGTCGGTCAATCACATTTGACCGGGAAATCTAACAGGTGAACGCATCGTAGAAAATCGTTGCAAAGCAAATAAAATAAATATTTACATTAAACCATGAGCTATAGTAAATATTAATATATTTAGATAATTTTTTTATGAATTTAGATTTTTAATTACGGAATACTAGCGTGTAGCCATGGCTTTACTTTTTTAGTTAAATGTTTTGTAGCCGTTGAACCTTTTAAAGCCTTTCAAGTAGTCTGGGATGGTAAGAATATTTTTAGGACCCAGCGAATAAATTAGAAATACAGAACACTTATCGTAATGTCTGTTTGTCCGTTCGCGTGTAAAGTCAAAGTGTATTGTCCTCTATCTTTTTTTACTATAGTTAGGAGAATTAAATTTGAAAGGACAATGCCCAAAATCAAAATCGCTTTATAATAAATTCTGCAACTGATTGCTTTTTTGGTATAAGGTTTGTTACAAAACTAACCTCAAAACTGAACAGAAAGTCAAAAAATAATAAATACCCCACAAAATAAATGGATAATAATTATTACCTTTGAAAGTACGATATCTCCCCTCTTTTATATTGAATTTATGCTATCATAAAAAAATATGCGCAACGGCGGTCAATAGAGGAATGGGCAATCTCCTTTCAAAAATATTATTACTTATATATTAATACGTAAAGCAAAAACTTTGTACCCCTTTTTACGAAAATTGCGTGGAAAGAGGAGTATTAAATTTCGCACACTTATAGTTTATATAGAGAAAGAGTGCTGTTTTTTTTAATTATGCATAATAAATACATTAATCGATAAAAAAAACATTACACACACTACCATGTATTTGACACACATACGCATATAAAATATACTCTTTTGTTTATTGTTAAATTCAAATTAGCAGTGTAGCCTTGGCGAAATCTGATTATAGAAGTATAGTCTTTGACAACAGAACCTTAAGAATGTTCAAACTTATAATTTAAATCAATTATGGTCGAATTTCGACCAATAGGCGACCACTAGCTTTTTTAATGTTATGTTAAAAAAAATTTTAACTTTCCAGATTCTTGTAGTTTGACTCTGGCTCTCTATGGTAGCTTATGATGGGATAAGAGAATGAAATAGGGCATGGGCCACCGGAACTTATTCTCCGAAAGAAACACGATTAACTCAGGCTAATCGTTTCACGCCGATATTCTGTGTATGCGTGGTATCACACAGCCCCATGATAACGTAATCAAAATAATGATTCCAGCTTGGCTCTACAACATTACTTGTGAATTCTGTGTACGACAAGGTGTCACGAGATGGCACAAATCCATTATTCAAATAGCAACACTAAAAGGTTGTGCAGTTTATGTTTTCTTAGAGTGGTAACACTAAAACTTCGTGCAATTTATATTGTCTTAAGAGTGGTAATACCAAAATAAAAAGTCTTGAAAACGCATCGGTGTTGACATTTCTCTAACAACCTAAAAATCAATGTAAACTTTTTATTATTGTTCATAGTAATTTTGTGTAAGTCTTTAATGCATAATAACATCTATGTCTAATGTAGTTTAACTTTGTGTTGTCCACAGATTTGCAAAAACTCGTACAAATCACCTATTAAAATCTAGTTAGCTCATTTGCATTGAATAAAGCACCTGTCTTTTCTACTTTGAAATTGACAAAATCAATGCCAAAGGCCTTGCAGCCATAGACATAAAAATCCACGTACATCAAATTCAGTGTTACCAGATGGGAGGGGTGTCCTGCAAATTCGGGGCTTTTACGTCTTTGGGGGGAGATTCGGGGATGAAGATTAAGTTGAGAGATATTTTGGAGCTCTTTTAAGTTCCATTAATTGATCCACAAACACAATTCTCATCACTACAATTATTATATCTGAGATATAATATTACTACTACTTTATCTTAGAATTATATTCTACTAGTGAATCATACTTCAATTCAATCGTTCATTTAAATTTTTGACGTCCTCTGCGGTTGAGCGGGCTAAGCCTTTGCCGGCTTACCTCACTGCAACGCAGAGGCTCGGGGTTCGATTCCTGGTATAGTAAATTTCGGAAACGTATTTTCTTCGTTATTTACTATGGTCTGGGTGTCTGGGATCGGCCCCAGAGTGGTCCGTTGTATATTACCCATAATACAAGCGTAACTTGCTTAATTTGGGGATATACAGTGTATGTGTTTGTCTGCCGATTTATTTATTTATTTTAATAATTCAATTCATTCGTTCTTTATTTATGTTATTTATTTATTATTATTTCTCCTTTGAAATAAGTTAAAAACTGTTTTGGGGATTCTTTCAATAAGCTTATTTTTGGAAATTTTGGAAATTGTGGAGGTAAATTAGCATAGTCGTTTGGCAGCACTGATCAAATTAATTGCTGAACGGAGAGTTTTTGGCGGGAACTGAAAGGAGATGTTGTGCTGTGCAGTTTTATTTTCTAAAAATGTGTAAAATTACTCTAAAATGAACAATAGTTGTAGGATATTGATAGTTTTTGAGTAGTAATTATGTGTTTTGTGAGAAATGTGAACTGTATAGTAAAATGTGGCCTTTTGAGTTGTCACAAGAACTCTGTTCAATGGCACCAGCTGATAACCTACAGTTCAGCTGTGCTACACATAGACTTATGAAAATGAAGAACTATATTATAATCTAAGATCTGGCTTAAAGGCCTAGCTGCCAAGCCATAAACCTAAATAAATAAAAAATAATCGCTGAACCAAGCTTCCTAAATGTTGAAGCAAACAAATGCGAATCACAAGATTGCGAGGAACAAACAGAATCCTTTCACGTTCTTGTATTGTAATGGAAGAATGTATGAAGCATAGGGCGCAGTTAGTTTGTTCTGCTAATCACAGTTCGCTCTTATCAGATAATGTTAATGTATTTTGATAATGTGGTTTAGAGGAAGTTCTTCAGGTAAGTGTATTTATGATTAAACTTATTGGAAACGACTATTCACCCAACGTCATATTACAAGCATTCAAAAAGAACTCTAACTAATATTATACGGATCAGGATGTGAGTTTGTTTGTTGTGCTTTCACGCCTTACCTACTCAACCGTCAAGAAATTTTGCATACATGTTGTCAGGAGTATATACAAGGACATAGAATACCTTTCATCCCGAAAAAGCCCTGAGGGATTACCCTCCATTTTTGTGTGTGTTCCTATACACTGAAGCTATTCAAAATACAACTGGAATACACTATATAAACAATGAAGCATGATTTTTTTAGATTTCTTGTCTGTTTCTTCGGGATTCACGTAAAATCTACAGGGCCGATTTCGATGCGGTTTTCGCTTGTACATAGTAAATAATCTACCGGACTTAAAATCTACGGGTATTTTGAATGAAAACTTATGGCTACTTATGGCTGGTTTGTGTATCTTACTAATCATTCCCTTGCCCTACCATCGGTTGAATTTTGACATTACTTGTATGGAACTTATGTCAAATTTTAACGGTAGTAAGGCAAATGAAAGGTTGGTAAAATATAAGAACCGGCTATTAGACAGATATCAGGATATGTATAAGGCTTTTGTATAACCTTTGCCAGTCTAATGCGTTGGAAGGCCTGGACCAATGTTTTATTTTTTATCGTACTTTTACGTTTTTATCCGGTCTGGGTGTCCGTCAGAGTCGTCTGTTTGTATATACGCATAAGATTTGCATAACTTGCTTACCTTACGAATATGTGTGTTTATCTGTAGATATTATAACTGTTGATTTACACACAATCGGATGTCAAACACACACATTGCATATCCTCAAGTTAACATTCAACTTAATACAATGGACCACCCTGGGGTTGATCGCAGATATCCAGACGGCAGTAAATGACTCTAAAGTTCGTTTACAAAATTTACCAAGCCAGGAATCGAATCTGGAGCCGCTGCACTCACTCGGCCACAGATACTATCATTTAAATAGGTCAATTTCGTGTTTTTTTATTTGTTATTTACGAGAACTTTCTAACAGTGAAACTGCAACTTATTGTGAGTCGCCATAACTTGGCTTTCTCAAACAACCTTATGGGGACCATACAAATTAACATACGTAAATTGTTGACTTATTTTGCGTCAATGGAAAGCTATTTTACAAATTTACACGGAGGCGTCTATTTAAGGAAATTTAAGAAACTTTCTTGTCACGACTTTCCGACCTCCATCACATATGTAGAAAGTTCATTACAATTTGCTTATTAATTTTAGCGTTCCTTATCTAGGTTTTTAAAACTAAAGTCTATTTCAAATAGGACGGTATGGTTGACACACCCATAAAACGTAATTTGTAGCGTAATACTAAAATTTCCTACGACGAAAAAAAATATTGTTATGTTTATTTTTATAAAAGAAAATTATGCAGAAAATTAAGTACATGTATTTATATAAGAAAATAAATTAATTATATTATATTTTTTTGATTATTTATGTTACAGTTTTTATTTAAATATCACTTTAAATTATTGAAATTTGAACAATAAAATATACATAAGTCTCACTGTTGTTTATTAAAATAATGTGGATAAATATAGTGTTAATTGTAAAAACTAAACCTAATTACAAATTAAAATATACTATAAATAAAGCTATCTATACATACATATAATAAATATACATATAATAAAACTGTAGAGGTCGAATTTCTGTACAATGAAAAAAAATGCTAAAAGCCGAGTCGGGGGGATGCAAGCAGTGAAGTAGAACTAACTTAGATTTTTTTCAAATTTTTGTTTCTCTGTTTGTCTGTCTGTTTGTACCGGCTAATCTCCGAAACGACTGGACCGATTGAAACGAAATTTTGTATGGTGGTAGCTTATATCCCTGGTCAACATACTTTTGATCTCGAAAAATTAAAGAGTTCCCGTGGGATAGTTAAAAAACCGCACTACGCGGACGAAGTCGCAGGCATCAGCTAGTACTTACATAAATTTATAAGTAAAAAAGAGACTCCTGATCGCTGTCGGCGGGGAGCGTACACAAAATGCTGGCCGCATTTCCGCGTTGGATGGCAACGGCAAGCCAGCCTTTTGGACACGTGAGACCTCAATTAGAGTCGTTGAGAGGTCTTGATAGAGGTGATAAGCTCCAGGCCCCCAGGGCCCCAGAGTCTCGACCCCGAAAGCCATAAATACGTAGCCATTACCAATGAACACATATTTGGGGCGTTTCGGGGTCTCCTGGTGGGAGGCAGCAGCCCCAGCTGTCACGGCTGTGTCCGGAAGATGCGATGCCGCCAAAGTATCGACCATCTTCCATGGCATAAACGACATTCCCTCTGGTCTCTTGCCATCGTTGGAAAATTTTGAATTCTGTCGTCAAAAAAGTAAGGAAGAGATTCATCGAAGATGAAAAGAGACCCAAGGAGGCTTAGGTTATCTTTCTTTATGAATTTTAATTTGGGGCCAAATCTTGAAAACTGGAAATAATGTTACTGTCATTTTCGGTAGTATTAGATACAATTACTTCACATTTGAAATAATTCAAAGTCAGACCTATTTTGCCAAAGTCACTTGTTGAATATTTCAGGTCATGCTTTAACGTGTCTGTATCACCTCCTGGGTCCCGTCATCAAGATACCATACGTTAAATTTCGAAGGTAGCTTCTATATGAATGGGTGAAGAGCAAGCGAAAAGTTGGCTGGCCCAAGAGGGTCACCCTGCTGGCAACCAGTTGCCGTATGTATAGGGTTGTCTTGGTAAATCAGAAAAGATTTTTCAACATAGCATTGCCTGATTAACTGTAAATTTTAGGAAAATGGTTTTTAATTTCGGCCAGCAGAGTGCGCCCATTGACCGCATGAATTGCATTTTGATATCTACCTTAAGGATGGCTTCACAATTACCGGTGATTGTTCTCAGCGAGTGCACCGCCGCCTCGTAGCCACCTTTGGTTCCAAAACCTTACTGGTTTGGAGGAAAGTAACTGGAGGTTAGGTCTTTTATGGCGCGATATCATAGTTTGGTTGCGAGGCGCCGGTACGAGGTTCCAACTGCTATGGAACACCGCTATTTATTCTTCAAAGCGCAAAGGTTGACACCGTATATTATGGCGAGTATGTCCGTATTCACGCTTCCCGAGAGCATAGTATAGTTTTATACTCAGAATCACTATGTTTACTTCTTAATTTACGTAATTTCTCCCATACCGTCCTATTTAAAATTAACTTTAGTTTCTATAATCTCTAGGTCTATGAGAATAAAATTGACTGGAAGATGTATTCTATTTGCTATGGTATCTATGTATCTATCTATCTATACCTACAAATAAATAAAATTGAAGTGTCTGTTTGTAATTTCAAAATAACGGCTTTTTACTAAATGTATATGAAAGTATATACGATACTTATATGAAAGAATCAAATTTCATAAAATTTATATGTCTGTTTGTTCCTGCTAATCTCTGAAACTGATGGACCGATTTTGACAGGACTTTCACTGGCAGTTAGCTGATGTTATAAGCAGTAACTTAGTTTATATTAGAAAAACAATTAAAAGACCCCACGCGGGCTAACTCGCAGGTAACAATTAGTATATAATATTATGGCGACTGAGGGTAGAACTTTCTGGCAGCGTAAACTGGTCTCAAGACTTTTAGAAATAGGTAGAAGATTCTGGAAGGAAAAGACAAGGACAGATATATTTTAGAAAGGGTTAGACGATGAACGAAAGTTCTAGACAGTAAATAAAAGAATAACGGAAAGAAGATGAAAATTATGGGTTCTAGAAGATTCTTCCGGGTATATAAGCAGCGTAAGGAGCGCCTACCGGACAGTTTACGAGTTCAGTTGAAGATAGCGAAGCGACAAGTGCGATACAAGAGAGCTGGAACAGCAGTTTAATAGAAGATAGTAGCAAGTTTAGAGAGCTGAAAGAAGAGTTTAGTAGAAGAAAAATGATAAGTTTAGAGGGCAGTTGAGTGAAGGAGGAGTGTAGCGTAGTTTAAGAGGAGATCCAGAAGCAAGCTACACGCGGTAAATTCCGGATGAACACTGCAGCAGCAGGAGGTGGTCTACGCAATATCGACGACGGTATTGTGAGTGAGACGTCTTATCGTCGGGACAGTGCGTCGTTAGTTGTGCGTGTAAGGGCAACCCTGCGGAGAAGACTCACGTACGACTGTGTAAGTTAATAAAAGCGTTTAGTTAAAAACTGGTGTATCCTTCCAATCCTAAGTGCGGACCGCCCCGCTCGCACGTAACAATATAATAAATTTGTAGAAGGATCGAGTTTTTTCAATGAACTTAAAAATGATGAAAAGGTCAGGATGGCTCGGACGAGCATAACTCCAAATGCAAGTTTTGGAATTTATATCTGTCTATCTATTCGAGCATTACGTGATAACTGCTGAACGAATTTGAACGAAACTCGACACAGAGCTAGTTTATATCTCTGGTCAATACTTGGACACTTTTTATTCAGACAAACAACATCGTTTCCATGGGTTTGATGTATGTAGCGAAAAGGATGTGGTTTCAATTCTGCTGGTTTAAATAAATATACCGTCCATACTTCTATATACATACAATAAAACATTCTATATACATATAATACATCAAATGATGTAAGAAGTGAAATAGAACTAATTTAGATTTTTTCAAATTTTTGTTTCTCCGTTTATCTGTTTGTCTGTCTGTTTGTACTGGCTAATCTCCAAAACGACAACCGATTTAAATTAAATTTTGTATGGTAGAAGCTTATATCCCTGGTCAACATATAGAATACTTTTTATCTCGAAAAATTAAAGAGTTCCCGTGGGATAGTTAAAAAAACTTTCCACGTGGACGAAGTCGCGGGCATAAGCTAGTCATATATAATAGGCTGGGGAAAAAGTCTTTTCGCATATAGTATGTATGAACTTGTAATAAGATCTCTTTGGCTATACCATTTGTATCTGGCTGGTTTTGGTATCATTAAAAAGGTTTAACTTTAAAGAAGAGAATTCCAAATTCAAATTAGGAAAATGTGTGATTTTCATTTGTTTTTCTTATTGTTAAAATGAGTGAATCTAATGAAGAAATTCAATACATTTTAAAATTTTACTACAAAAAAGGTAAAAATGCAACACAAGCCGCGAAAAAAAATTGTGATGTTTATGGACCTAATGCAGTATCTGTGAGAGTAGCGCAAATTTGGTTTAAGCGTTTTCAATCCGGAAATTTTGATATCAAAAATGCACGTCGCTCTGGTCGCCCTGTTACGGACAAAATTGATGCCATTTTTGAAAAAGTGGACCAAGATCAGCATATTAGTAGTTACGATGTAGCTGGAGTACTGGGAATTGACCACAAAACGGTTTTGGCGCATTTGAAAAAAGCTGGGTACACAAAATATTTGGGTGCCTCATGAGCTCACTGAAAGAAACCTAATGAACCGTGTACTCATTTATGATTCTTTATTATGACGTAATGAAACCGAACCATTTTTGAAGAAGCTGATAACTGGTGATGAAAAGTGGATCACGTAAGACAAGAACGTGAGAAAAAGATCGTGGTCAAAGGCCGATCAGGCTTCACAGACTGTAGCGAGACCCGGGTTAACTCACAACAAGGTGATGCTGTATGTATGGTGGGATTGGAAGGGCATTATTCATTATGAGCTGTTACCGCCAGGCTAATACCATCGATTCTGAACTGTACTGCGAACAACTGATGAGATTAAAGCAAAAAGTTGAGAGAAAGCGGCCGGAATTAATCAACAGAAGGGGTGTGGTTTTTCACCATGATAACGCTAGACCTCACACATCTTTAGCCACTCAGGAAAAATTACGAGAGTTTGGCTGGGAGGTGTAAATGCATCCGCCGTATAGTCCTGACCTTGCACCTTCAGATTTTCACCTGTTTCGGTCTCTGCAGAATTCCTTAGGCAGTGTCAGGTTAACATCACGAGAGGACTGCCAAAACCACTTGTCGCAGTTTTTTGATCAGAAGCCCAAAAATTTTTATAGCAATGGGATCACGTCCCTACCCACAAAATGGCAAAAAGTTATCCAACAAAATGGCACCTACATACTTTAGTCAAATATAAATAAACTTTATAAAAAAACTTTTTGAATTTTTATATAAAATGCGAAGAAACTTTTTCCCCAACCTAATATACACTACTAATTGCATAATTTTATAAGTAATGTTTATTGTTTTTTTAATTTGCTTTGTGGAGCTAAGCCGTGGTATCACTTGAAGGTACTTGCGGAAGACCAGCACTGGTTGTGAAACTAGCATTATGCTGAGCAAGAGCCTTTTTAGGACACCACAATTAATTGTTAGATATATTATCATGTAAGACTTTTATATATTGTCCTAAATAAATATTTTTTCTTTCTTTCTTTCTTAACTGAATTCAAAACCAGTGTCTTATTTACATTTTTGAATTCCAACCAATGAGAGCGAGTTTTATACACAACTCTCATTGGTTAGTCGCATTCTTACGTCCTGGCTAACACGGCTATATAGGCATTGATTAACAATAACAAAAGTGGATCATTAAGTATTTAACAATTTAAATAAATAAATAAGGAATTTGAAGTGGATAATTACATATAATTTATTTTATGATTATATATGAATAATAAATATAGCATAGATCAAATGATGTTGTTGCTATGTTTTTCTTAAGGTATCACTTGTCAAACGTGAAATGCCAAAAGATTGACCTTGAACTTAATTTACTTTTGTTTATGAGAGAGTTACATTTAACTAGTTTTATTGCCAAAGTTTCTAGTAGACTTGTATAAGCTAATAATTTAGTTGGAAACCCGAACGTGTGGTAACCAGGATCATGGTAAATTAAGGAAAGTATAGAATACAAAAATTTCTGCAACTATGAACGTGGTAAGTGTATTTACATTGTATTACAGTATTAATAGATAACACTTTATTACACACCAAAATAAACAATTACAAAAAACTCATATTTACAATACTTTCTAGGTAATAATACAATGGGCAGCCTTATCACTTCAAGTGCCTTAAAGCTATCTCTTAAAGGCAACATAATAGTTATTTATGATATCAATGTGACAAGTTACTTTTTATAAACGAATAGACGAATGTAAGCCCGAGACCAAGTCGCGGACTTACCTTATGGTAAGCCCATAGGGTTTTAGGGTTTTTACATACTTATAACTATTCACGAGTTTGTAAAAACCAACCACACGTGTGTCATACAACTTTTTTCATCATATTTGCGAGAAAACAGTACAATAGGTAATGACACAAACACAAGTATCAGTCGGAAAGTCACAACAAACTTTGACATTTCTAACATAAAAATGGCGTCACATGCGTGAAGTGATAACCAGAACTACATCGGTCGTCTCATTTTCTCTATAATATTAAATTGAGACAAAAGCATTGACCAAAAGTACTTCTAAAGAGGTTCGATTATTTAGCATATTTATTCTCACAACGTGAAACCCCTTTGTGGATTTCTTATACTTTTTTCACCTAAGTACCTATTTTAAAGCACGCATTGTGGCTACGTTCCACAAGAGACCCACAACTACCACGTTCAAGACCGTGATTTTTCCCGTTCCACTTGATTGCGGGCGTTACAATTATAAACTCTAGCGAAAAGGGTTATAGAGCGTTGATGACATTCACGACGAAATACACAAATGTCATTGGTTGATTTGAAAATAGCGCCTTTTTCAATGTCAATCGATAGACAAAATTAATGCTCTGTGGTCAACGCCTACTTCGACCCACGTCTTGACATGGGTCGTTGTGAGCGCTCTGTGATCGAAAATTAAGACGTCATTAGTGACGTATTCGCTAAGACGATAATGACCGTGGTCGCGATGTGGAACGGCAGAGGAGCATTTTGGGCGTTACGAGATACTAGAGGAACGCGCTCTCTGTGGTGGGTAATTTTAATTTTCAAAAAATGTACATAGGCTTTGTAAATGCGTTTTTGAGCAAATGTGTTGAAAAGGAAATTTTGAGCCTAATCTGATGATGTAGGGTGCAAGAAAAAGGACAATAGATAAACTAATACCTAAGTTAATTAAAAATACTTAATATAAACAACAGTATATTAAATTACGTATTTTGTAATTTAATATGGATATGGAGGATATGCTCGCGACTTCATCCATGCTTCACTTGAAATCCCCACGGGATTTCCGGGAAACAAATTACCACAGCATATAAAAAAGAATGTAAGGTATCGTTTTAGTGAAAACTTTTTCGGAAAATCTAATTTTTACGCAACCGCACAACTACAAAACACTCCCGGGAAAATTCCCGCGGGATTCCAAAATAAAAAAATTACGCTTTTTATTCCATAAAATTTACTAACGTTTATTCAATAAATCGTATTGGAATTCGGTGCTTTTTTTCAATCTGGCAATTTTAAATCATTGCCAGAAAGAATCGCGAGGTATTTTTGGGATAAAAAGTAGAGCAGATTTTAAGTCTAATAATTTGCCTTCGATCAAAAACCGCATTGAAATCGGCTCAGTAGTTTATACGTGAATCCCGAACCAACAGACAAACAGATAAGAAAGCTAAAAAAATCGCATCGTGTTCTCGATTGTTTATATATTCTCCGTGCAGCAACGGAAAAATAATAAACTCCTGCGTTAGGGTGGTCTGTTATAAGAGGCAACAAAACCACCCGGCACCCAGGTGGTAGGGCATTTGCCCGACTGCATGGCTACCACCCTGGTCTGGAGTATGCCGCCATAACAACTTTGGGTTGTGTTCCGGCATCAGTGACCAGGTTCCAGTATCGCTAGTATCTCTAGTACTGCTAATGTCCATAGGCGACGTTAACCACTTTCCATCACAGTTGGGCCGTCAACTTGTCTACTGTGCTTCGGCAATAAAAAATAAAGTGTACTCCGGTTAATTTTTTTAAGAGCTTCAATGTACAGACACAGCATGTTTAGAATTTTATATTATTACTAGCTGACCCGGTGAGCTTCGTACCGCCATATTTTCTGAATTCCTAAAAGACTTTGTTTCATGACACAAAAACAAAATCACCAAAATCTCTCCAGGTGATTAGGAGGATTCTAGAACCCGATCTCAGCGCCACCTATCGGTTCCGATTGTGAATCTAAACCACCCGGGAACCTATTCAAACCCACAAAACAAATATCATCAAAATCGGTCCAGACGTTTAGGAGGAGTTCACTGTCAACACACGTACAGAAGAATTATATATATATATATATATATATATATATATATATATATATAGATAGATAGATAAGATATTGTGTTAATCAGACATAGCTGTTTGAGACTAAATAGCGCTTCGTACTTATTTAATTAATTAATAATCATATCAACTCATGGATTCTTCAGGTGATCTAGGCTCAGTATTCCACTTATAGTCTTGGGGAACTATGGGTAGAATACAATACAAATAAGTTCTCTTTTGTTATATTCGATTATATGTAGTTTTCTTCAGTGTACTAGCTTAAAATAGTATTATAACTTTACGCGGTATATTATTCATAAACTATTTAATTAATTTCAAACTATATCAGCCTTTATTTTTATGTAAATTGTACATAATTGTACTAGTATAAATTATAAACTAGTACAATTATGAACTTAATTAAATAATTTCCATTAGTTATGTTATATTGTATTCTATCTAATACCTTAGGACCTAGGTGAGTAGAATACCGGGTCTAGGTCATCGAAAGAAGAGTCATTGCAAGTAATAAGGTGAATGGAGTGCTAAACTCTTTTATGAAAAGCCAAAAAGTTCATGTAAAGGCAGGCTTAGCTGTCCACCAAGGGGTGTTGGTGCCAACACTAATGTACGGCAGTGAAAGTTGGGTGTGGCAGAAGAAGCGTGAAAGTAGAATAAATGCAGTTGAAATGAGAGCTTTGACAAGTATACGTGAGGTAAGCATGAATGATATGACACGGAATAGTGTAATAATGGAACGTTGTGGATTGAAAGAAGATGTAATAACAAGAGTACAAAATGGAATGTTAAGGTGGTTTGGGCATGTAGAGAAGATGGATGAAAATAGAGTCACAAAACAAGTGTATGACGGTATTGTGAATTGAAGTTGGTACCGGTAGACCACGACGTACAGACCATGATCAAATAACAGAAGTGTTAAAACGAGGTCAGGTAAAAAGTATATCAAATAAACGTGCATGTATGAAGAGGTTAATGAAAGTAGATGAAGCGAAAGTTGTTTGTCAGGATCGTCACAAGTGGAGATCCGTAATCTCTGCCTACCCCCATGGGAGATAGGCGTGATGATATGTATGTTTGTAGGTCATCAAAGACAATGGGTAAGGTGCCCAGAAAGCTGGTTACATTACTTCGCTGAATCATTATTGTTCCAAGTACGAACCAGTTATTAGGTCACCACAAGATTCGATTAGGCATTTTAATAGCTCTTTGTAGAAGCCTCAGGACCTCACAGTCCAAGCGTCTCCAACAGCAGGCACAAACATATAACTCTCACTGAGGGTTGCATATTTTCTCCCCTTGAGTGATTCAGGTGTTTCCGCCGCTGAACCGGCTGATCTGGCCGTATTTAGTAGATGGGATGCGGCTAACGTGTCTACGCTGGTCATATCACAACCAAAGTTTCAACAACTTTAATTTCGACAATTAAAAAAAAATGTCTGTAGTATTTTTTAAAGATTTCGCGACAGTACACAAAGTTAAAACTATGTTTATTTAATTTAATTTTAATGTCGATATTTCATACTTTGAAAGTGTCTGGATAATTAAAAGGGGGTTGAAATGTCCAAGTAAAAATTAAATCAAATTCCGCGCTTTTAAACCGTTAAAAATAGTTTTAATTATTTGAACTATAAGTAAAATTTCTTATTAACATTTTTATGGTTCCGTTGGTAAATAATGAAAATAGGACTTCTCTACGGAACCCTTAGTCGCATGCACTGCCAAGGACTTATTCAATTCAACGAAAGTGCGAAAAACTTCCTGGATAAGAAACTAAAATATTTACACGAGTAAAAAAACAGTGGAGGGGCCTTGGCTTCTTTGAAACCTAAAACAAATAGAATTAATCTTACAATAATTTTTATACGGGACAAGGGCGTCAAAACGGAACAAACATACAAACTCACCTTGATTACTTATTTCAAAGTTAGACAAATAGTTAATATATAAAAAATATTGCTTCTCATGTGACTTCTCTCGCATAAACTTCTAAATTATTGTATATCTGTATATATAAATTTCAACAAAAAATTGACAATGTTTAACATCTACATCTATAAAATTGCAAGTGTAGTCTTTTGTTTTTATATTTTTGTGTTTGTTTGTTTGTTTGTTTGTGTGTGCACGATTCACGCAAAAGGTAGTGGGCCTATTTCGATGCGGTTTTCGTTGAACGACAGCAAATTTTCGAGCGTGAAATCTGCTGTACTTTTGATCCCAGGAATCCCGCGGGAATTTTCTTGGGAGCGGTGTAGTGGCCAGGTCGAAAAATTCCGACCCGAATTTCTGATTCCGATGCAATATTTTCACTGATTTAAATTCTCTGTGTAAAACAACTGTGATCTTTCATAACCATCCAACGTGGACGAAGTCACGGGCGAATCCTAGTTTCTATATATAACAATAAATTATTGTGAAATACATTTTTTTATATATAAAACATTAAATGATTTTTTTTTAATATTCGTAATATTATTGTTAAATTTTTGTAATACAGATAGCTTATGGTCTAAGATCCCAGTCACCCTAGACTTACGCGATTTTAGGAAAGATGAAATGTTTAGGATCGGTAGTTTAACATAAACTTAAAAAGGAATGGATACTCGCTAAGCTGAAAGCGGGGCCATTTTTCAGGTAGCAGGTATCAAAGGTGGAAATAAACCATGTTAACTTATGTCAAACTAGCAAGGCTAGTTTTTACATATGTCATATATGATATTGTTATAAGATATACAATTGTGGACCATAACTTTTGACAGACACTTGAGCGAGGAAGCGCGGTAGCATTATTCAAGTCGATTCAATATTATTTATATTTAAATTTAATATATATATATATATATATATATATATATATATATATATATATATATATACATATATATATTAATTCACGCGTCAGAGTTCATCTCACTTGTACATATACGCTTGAATAATGCTCTAATGCTCTGGCACTTCCTCACACAGTGGAACTCTTAACGAGTCTGAGAAGATGTTTAGCCCGTTAGATTTGTCTGGCTCATTGGAAAAAGTGTTAGTTAGTTTTTAAAGTGTCTGTCAAAAGTTATGGCCCACAGGAAGTGTCTGGCAACTGTATATCTTTGTTTATCACAATATCGTATATGACATATGTAAAAACTAGTCTTGCTACTTTGACGTAAGTTAGCATGGTTTTTTCCACCTTTGATACCTGCTACCTGAAAAATGGCCCCGCTTTCAGCTTAGCGAGTATCCATTCCTTACTAAGTTTCTGTTAAACTACCGATTCTAAAAATTTCGTCTTTCCTAAAATCACGTAAGTCTGGGCTGACTGGGATCTCACTCTACTAGATGAGGAAGTTTTATTAGTAATTTGTACGCTCAGAGTCATGTGTTATTTTAAGCTATATAGCATTTGAAGTCAAGTAACGTTAAATTTTTCAATTAAATTAAAAACATTTTTAGTCATATCTATTACTTATTAAGCATTCGCGGGTATTTTGTGGGTCGTTATGTGTTACTATCAAGTCGTCTACAAATAAAAAATAGGTTGAACGATATTCAACGAGCCATTTTTTTAAATATGGTAAAGAAGCAAAATTTGATATTTTTTAGAAATCACAAAATTCAGAATAACTTGAAAACCGTTAACTTTTGGCCATACATATGGGGGGCCAAATTTGTTGCATTTGACCTCCTCCAGCCCGTCCCGACGGGAATACGACGAGTTAAAAAAAGTGATGTGCGAGCGAGATGGCGAAACCCATTTAGATGGCCCCTTTACTCTTAAAAATCAAAGTCCAAATAAAAATACGAGATAACACTCACTGCGATTATAAGCGAGCGGGTTGAAACCGCAAAACATGTAACATGTACATTTGGAGAGCGGTCTTTAAAACGCCCTATTTTTGTGTCGTATATTAGTATGGTGGCGCACGCACTATCGACCGAGCGAGTGCAGAGGATAGCCACAACACATACTGTTCACCAGAAGTCCATTGGGTAATGAAATAAAACTAAGCAAAACGACAACCGCTTTGCGTGTTCGCACGCGTTTTTGCGTTTTCAGCATTAATAAATAATAATAAACCGTACGGGTTTAATCGCATGCGGCTAAATTAGCTCACAATATTTTTTTAAATATCCTATGAATCATCAGCGGAATTTCCGCCGCGTACAGATTAGCGCTGATCCTTCCGTCGACGGACTTTCCGCGCGGACCGTTCCGCAGCTGTGTCGCTATACTAAGCCTAAGCCTAGCGACACATCTGCGGAATATACCGCGTGGAAAGTTCTGCGGGTAACCAATCAGGACTGAGCAAAGTTTGTGCTAATCTGTCATAGGCAACTTAAAAAACATTGCGAGCGTATTTAGCTGAATTTTCCGCGCGGATCATGTAACAAATGTGTCGCTATACTTAAGGTTGCATAGTAGAGCCGTACTTTTATCGACATTTTGCATGACAGAGCGTTGCTTAGTAACCAGCAATATATGCGGAAATGAAAATAACTAGAACAAATCACCTCAAACGAAAATGCACTTTATCAGCCTTCAATTAAGACTTGAATTTGCACTTTACTACACGTTCCTTTGTCTTTTATAGTGATAATAGTAAGCTATTGATTTGTCGCTATTTTTATCTCGTTACGAACACGCAAAAGGTGCGTAATGTGCATTACCTTATACACCTACTTTGTAGTTCACTGTTCAAATGCAACCACACTCAGAGTCGATTTGTTAATTAAATTGTCGATTTTTAAAAAGAACTATAAACAATTTTCTTTTTATAAGCGTTTTGTCGTATTTATAATCGGCACGTAGTTTGTATTACAATCTGACCCTGTACATTACATAGTTATAGTTTAATTTTAACGATTGTAATCTGTTTTGGGCTTCAATGAATTAAACTAGATATTTTCATTTATTCCGATTGCGGAGTATAGCAGACAGGCTGACACTGCCTGCGTAATCTGCCTTTGCCTATATCATATTTCTTACTAGCTGTGCCCGCGATATCGTCCGCGTGGATTTTTTTTTGCGGAATCATAAAAAGCAGCCTATGTTACTCCTTGTAATATCAGCTATCTGCCAGTGAAGGTCCTGTCAAAATCAGTTCAGCCGTTTCATAGATTAGCCTGAACATCCAGATACACAAACATTCTAAAAATTTGCATTTTCGGAACGTCCTGGTCCGAATTATCCATTACATGCAACTGACATTACAAACAGACATTTCAGTTTTATTTTTCGTTCTAGATATATAACATATTGTTACGAGTGCGGGACTCGAATTAAAATGCCGTTTGGAATTACTATAGGATTTATTAGAACTATACAAACACGTATAACATAGGTACAAATATAACTGGACACAACCAGTACAAACTGCACGATTAAATAACACGCGCAAAGTCTGTCACTATATCGCTCATCGAATGTACACACGTCTTGCTCGTATCGTAATCGTCACCTGACTGCCTCACCCCTCCGTTCGGGCATTGTTTTATACTGACTATACGATACAATAATCGACCGCGTGGACTGGATCTTCCAAAAACTACACCTGGCCAATGACCACCATAAAGCATTACAATACACAATAGGCGGCTTTTCTAATTACAAGTTTTAAACACAAAGTAAACAAAAGATCTCCAAATGCGGGCAGGTAATAAACTGTAATAAACTGTGCTTTATGGCCGGCAAGTGTGCCTTCACATTTATCGGCGTGCTTCGTAGAATTTTGGCTAATTTGTAACAATATATTAACTTTTAAGCTTAGAATTTACTTCATTCGAACTTATGTCACTGGAATGAAACGCACTATCTCGCTCGCGCATTACCAACCACGCCTTTAAACAATTCACAGTACTTTACTTACGAAAAATCTTAACAATATAATAATTTATCCGCAGGGGGGCTTTGTGGCGAAGCCTTAGGTGAGTATGGACACCTCTTACCCGACTCTAGGGGGTCAAGGCAAGGCCCCCGTGCTTGCCTTCGCCAGCCGGCACGGAGTGGAGATAGCTAGAGCCAAGACTCAAGCTCCAGGGGTGGAAGTGATAAATGGCATGGCGTCCTCTCGACACCCCTTAGCCACACATGTTGCCCCCGTCTTCTATAGCATGTTTAGGGGCCCATGCAGTGTGTGGCGAGTCACCGTCTGCTCATTTTTTCCGTGTTCCTTGAACATTGCGACGGGCACACGCCATAGTCCCCATAGTCCTCGACCTGTAACTTAACTAGCAGTTCACCCCAATAGCCCGGTACTTATTGTTCTCATTCCCACAATAGTCCTCCACTGGCCGGGGCTTGTCCTTGGGTGCATGACTATATGGTGCAGACAGGGACAATCGCCGGTGAGTGTCACGCCACATTTTGATTAAATTTGTCGAAGGGGCCTTTACGTGTTGACCTTCCTATGGCTCCAGCAAGCTCTCCAAAAGTCAGAGACATTTCTAAGACTCGTGGTCGTCAAAAAAAAATTCGGTAGAATTACAGCTGTTTCACAAAAAAATATTTTAACTCGTACAAGATAAGTAAAAGTTATTTGTATATATTAAATTGAATATGATATCAGAATCTTTCTGTAAACATACGTAATTTTATTATTAAGATTTGTGAAATACGGATTTGTCGAAAGTAAATTCTGACGATAATCTTCATAATTACGGTAATGCGTGAACGAGGTAATGAAATTCATTCTAAAGAAAGAAAGAAAGAAAAAATATTCGAAGAAATAGCGACGTATTTGCTTTACATTACATTCTCGGAGCTTTTTAAGGAATAATTAGATATTTCCCATATATTAATAATAGATAGAACACGCCTGGAAGTTATTTTATGGTACATTTCAATACAATAAATAATAATGAAGAAGATTAAACACGCATATCTTATGCCCATTTAAATATTCACGCATGCTCCTAAGAGCTTATGATAAACAAACAATACTCTCCGTGTATTCATTATAATTATATACGTAAAAGAGATTTTTTTTAGGTTATTTTAAAGCGTTTACGTCATTCAAAATTTTCTTTGTTTAATTTTTTGGCACATTAACAAAATATATTTTTAGTCATTAGCAGAAATGGTCATTTTTTATTTTGGATAGTAATAGCTATGTCTTAAGGTCATTACTGAGGTCAAATTAAATAGTTTTCGAGAAATCGGCCAAGTGCGTAACAATTCGGGTACATTGATACAGGTGAGAAACTTCTACTGTTTTAGTCATTTGGCTGCGAAACCTTCCCAAAGTCTTCAATTATTTGGTTCAAAAAAGATAAGATTCTAGTAGATAAATTCTTTAATTACATACTCCAAGAATTTTATATTAAATATTGTTTTCACCCAAGTTGCAGCGCTTTATAAGTTAATAAAATATGTACCTATCAGAATATTTGACTGTCAATTACGCTATTACCACGTGTTGACGGTGTAGAAAAACATCGCGATAAAACCTGCACACCAAGATTACTGATGTACGATATCCGTCAATCTCACTTATATGAACATACCGATGTACCATCTTATGTTATAGAAAGTTGAAATCAAAGCCCAGCAGTGGGACGTATTGTCTTCAAATCCTAAGATATTTATTCTTCTATACTAACATAATTTCAACGTGATTTTATTTGCATTTTGTATATATAAGGTTGAGGAAAAAGTTTCTTCGCATTTTATATAAAAATTCAAAAGGTTTTTTATAAAGTTTATTTACATTTGATTAAGTATGTAGGTGCCATTTTGTTGGATAACTTTTTGCCATCTTGTAGGTAGGGACGTGATCCCATTGCTGTAAAAATTTTGGGGCTTCTGATCAAAAAACTGCGACAAGTGGTTTTGGCAGTCCACTCATGATGTTAAAGTGACACTGCCTAAGGAATTCTGCAGAGACCGAAACAGGTGAAAATCTGAAGGTGCAAGGTCAGGACTATGCGGCGGATGCATTTACACCTCCCAGACAAACTCTCGTAATATTTGCTGAGTGGCTAAAGATGTGTGAGGTGTAGCGTTATCATGGTGAAAAACCACACCCCTTCTGTTGATTAATTCCGGCCGCTTTCTGTCAACTTTTTTTTTTTGTTTTAATCTCATTCGCAGAACACTTCAGAATCGATGGTCTTGCCCGGCGGTAACAGCTCATAAAGAATAATGCCCTTCCAATCCCACCATACACACAGCATCATCTTGTTGCGAGTTAACCCGGGTTTCGCCACAGTCTGTGAAGCCTGACCGGCCTTTGATTAATATGCCGAACTTGGTCCACTTTTTCAAAAATGGCATCAATTTTGTCCGCTACAGGGCGACCAGAGCGATGTGCATCTTTGATATCAAAATTTCCATATTGAAAACGCTTAAACCAAATTTGCGCTACTCTCACAGATACTGCATTAGGTCCATAAACATCACAAATTTTTGTCGTGACTTGTGTTGCATTTTTACCTTTTTTGTAGTAAAATTTTAAAATGTATCAAATTTCTTCATTAGATTCACTCATTTTAACAATAAGAAAAACAAATGAAAATCACACATTTTCCTAATTTGAATTTGGAATTGTCTTCTTTAAAATGAAAACTTTTTAATGATACCAAAACCAGCCAGATTACAAATGGTATAGCCAAAGAGATCTTATTACAAGTTCATACATACTATATGCGAAAAGACTTTTTCCCCAACCTATTATGTTATAGTCAAACATCGAAGCTCTGGGGTTCTTAGGTCTGACTGGTCAAACCTCATGTCTGACATAAAGTCTTAGTCAAAGTCCAAATAAATGACGTTTTTCTGCCTTTGACTAACGAATTGTTGTCTAACCTAGGACAGACTATTATACAGTCATTAAACATGTAACAAGTGCAGTACGAATCGACATTTAATTGAGTCTGCCTTAGTCGCTTCTAGAATCGACTAGGCAAAGCCCGACTTTTGACTAAAAAGTTAGGTACTTCTAGATTTGACTAAAATACTTTAGTCAAAGGCCGAAATTGGAATTTATTTCGGGTTCTGTCGAAAGGCCTTGGTCAAACCTAGGATAAACCAGTCATTCCGGGAAGAGACTGCATATCGACCTTTGACTATAACATATATAAATAACTATAAAAATGGACTGACAAACACACATATCATATATTCCTAAGCTAAGCAATGAGTAATTATAACACGGACAACACTGAGGCCCAACCCAGACAACCAAACCCGGTAAAACAAGGTACGAAAAAATAAAATTAAACATGAATCCAGGCGTTTCAGTGAATTGGGCAGGCGAAGGTAATAAAAACCTATACAGATATCGTATGATATCTGTAAGAAAAGTGAGTGAATAGTAAGATGAAGCGGTACTAAATGACTGACAATTAACACATTTGTTAGTAGGTATCATCGTAAGTACTAAACATTTTCAAGATATTAATTTATTTGATATAACACAATGGAGTATTTAATTTCTTAGTCATCATTTTTATTTTTTCCTATTATTGCCTACACTATAAATATAACAAGGAAACACAAATAAGTGATTTGAATAAAATAATAATATTATAAACTTACTTGGAATCATCGCACCTCACCACATAACCCACCAACAGGAAAAACAAAAATACTTTCATGGTTGAACACAAAAAACACAACAATAAAAAATAATTATTTCCTTTTTATTGAAACATCACTAATATTCTAAATTCAAATATTGTTTGCAATAAAAAAAAAATTAATAACAAAGAAGTTCTAAATTCAATTCTTGTATGGAGGAACAAAAAAAAATAACCACAAAGAAGTTCTAAATTCAAATATATCTGGACTACTTTTTTATTTAAATAGTATTTGATTTTTTTTCTAAATTATCGATGTTTTATTTTTTTATCGATCTTTTTTACGATAATAGTGTAATTCGATTTTTAAAACACGTGCAGCACGCGCCGTTCCACCGCACAGACTCGACTATAAACAGTCAAAGACTGTGAACTTGTATATATATTACAAATGATTGAAGATAATATGTTGTATGTCATGCGTGACTTGTTATGTTTACTTTGAAATCTCATGTCGATGAGGTTCTCATTTTCATGTCCAAATTAGCGGATATGTAGAAATTTAAAGTTATATTTTTAATGGATTTGTTTAAAAGTTACATAATAAATTATACCACAATGTCATCAGCAAAAAGTGGTGGTAGTTTAGTAGCTTAAACTCGCGGTTCAGATGATATAGGTTTAAGTGAAGGATGCACCACTTACGCAGTTTTCTGATTTTATGTGCATATTTAAAACAAAATTTTAACGGTTTTAAGTGCGGTAATTAATTTAGTGATGTTTTTACTTTAAGATTACTCATTGACATTTGACATGTTTGTCTTCCGTGATCACAGCTACTGAAAAGTGGACGAAACGTCAAAATAAAAATCAAATAAATAAAATGCTGCGCTTAAAACCGTTAAAACGTACTTCTAATTACGTGTACTAGTCGTGAAAACTTAGGAAAATATTATGTGCATATTGTTCCATGTACCACATGTTGATAATGAAGAAAAGCGTGGTGATGAAACTTCCACATAGAAATAACCAATGTGTTAAACCCACTAATCCGACTTGAAAATTGGGAGTCTCAAGCCCAGTGCTGGGACGTTTATATTTTTCACTAAAATGAACCCTACTTTTAACCATTTTTTTTAGCTTTTGATCTGTGCAGGAATGGAGAAAAAATACAATTTGCTGCGGCCGGGTGACCTATTAATAAGAGGCTACCAAACCCACAGCCAGGTGGTGGGGTATTTACTCGTCTGGATGACTACCACCCTGGTCTAGAGCATGCCGCCATAACAACCTTGAGTTGTGTTCCGGCATTAGTGGCCAGGTTCCAGTCACCTTTTAGAGAGGTGTTGCAAATGTCCATAGCCGACGGTAACTGCTGCTGAACTCATGCAATAAAAAAAACTCATTCCTTCAATTTAAATCCCAGTTACGGCTTTAGCCTTATAATCCAAGATCTGTAATACATTTTGTTGCGTACTGGACTGAACTTGCGTAGTCATGCCATGCTGTTCTCTCAGGTGGGCCGTCTGTCTGTTTGCCAGCTTTGTCACCTGCAGTTGGCAAACAGACTCACGACCCACCTGATGGAAAGTATTTACCATTAGGACGATATAATATACTATAAAACTTTCAACGTGGTAGAGCCATGCTGAAATCAATATTTTGATTACAGCTTCTAGGGCCGACTCGACCAGTGTGACACCACGCAAACACAGAATATCGGCGTGAAACAGTAGCTCTTGAGCTAATTGTAATTCGTACTAATTTATCCGCGGAACTGTAAAAAAATAGCCTAAGTAAGCCTCCTAAAGTTCCTTCAAAATCGGTCCAGCCATTTCATAGATTAGCCAGACAGACAAAAATTCAAACAATTGCATTTTCGTAATCTCCTGGTCCGAATTATTCTCCCTGATTTTTTCACATTTTTATTTTGTAATTACAAACAGATATTTCAATTTTATTAATATCTATATAGATCAAAGATTCCCAAACTATTTCGGGCAAGAGACCCATTTTTCAAAATGAACTAATACCCCAGACCCCCTATACTCAAATTACTTTAAAAATACTATATCTAGTATTGACACAAAATACTTGCAAATTTAAAAAAATCGCGATTGGTTAAGTGAGTTTTGACATCATTTTCTCATCACCCAACTAAAATATACGACAAGTTATATAGTACATTGAAATTTTCAAATAATAACTTGTGTTAACTAATAGGGGTTGATCTTTAGACCTCGTCGACCCCCAATATCAGTTTTCGTTGATATTATAGCTAAATGATCAATGAGAGTTCCCACTGCCCACTTCTATTTTTTCTTATCTTCTTCTACATTATAATTATGAAGTAAAGATATGTTGGTGGGGAGTTTGTTGCGCCGCTTCTTCTCCTTTAACAGTAACTAAAATTGCTTTGGAAGCGGTGATCGATTCATGACTCAATAAGTAATTTGTAAGATTCCATTTTTAAATAAATGCATTTGTTTTTATCCTCCTATCCCATCTCCTATACTAGTCACTCATACTCCTATTACTTAGCCCGTTATCCTTTTTTCCAGCTTAGCAATACAAAAAAACAAATTTTAATTAACAAGGAAATCTAAATAGCAAATAAAGTGGTCTATGTTGCTCAAAGATTAAGCGTTGCCATATAACGTGGCAACGTTAGCAGCCTTTTGGGAACGTTCCCGGTAAGTGACAGTGGTTTGGCACCAATATTTTACCTGTAAGTTTATTCCTTTTTTTTAATCCCAATTTGTTTTGATAAAGCTTACTTTGTAATTTATTTTTAAACTAATATTTTTTAATCAATTTTAAAACGGGTTTGCTGAATTCGGCTGTATGTTTTTTTTGTTTATTTATTACGTGATTTCTCCTTCAACTGTGGATCGATTTTAATTGTTTTGCATTTGAAAGAGATCAAAAATACTTCTGAGGTGGTCCCATTGTCACCAAGTCATAATCTGATGAGTGGATCCCAGGGAAACCGAGTACAACCCGGATATTTTATAAATTATAGGTATAATTGTCATGTTTTATTTCGCACTGACTTCAATTTGTTATAGAAAATATTTGCTTTTTGCTTTTTCTTTTAATGTCGGTTTTTTTACAGATTTTAATTATGTTAAAACTCTGGCACTCGTCAAATATTAAGAGTTTAATTTTTAAAAAGAAATACTATAGTCGCTGTATACGTGTAATATGTGATTTATATGTTTCGGTGTTTCCATGGAATAGCCATCGCGTGAGCGCGCCGCGTGGACGTGAGTGGACTTTTGTCGTCAGCACGACGTGCGCATGCGCACCGCAAGCCGAATCGTGATGTCGATTATATGGAAATGCGCTGATTTGCGTGAAATTCAGTATTGCTAGGAAAATAGTTATTATTAACCGTGTAAACTTTGAATTCATATTCTGTTAAATTTGTCCAGGATGAGAAAGAATTTTTATTTATTTCAAATATTTACAATTAAAATTTGCAGACAAAAGTAAAACTTAAATTTTAAATATACTAAACATATACAAGAAAGAAAAAATACAAATTAACAAGTGGTTCGCAACCGTTAGTTGGGAACGTTGCCAAAACGCTGGCTGCCTACTAAAAGGATTTTTTTAAAAATACTTAGAGATGATGTTCTAAATTGGCTCTAGCTTAGCATTTGCAAAGTCAACCGGCGCTCCGCTCCCCTACGGCCATTTAAGTGACTTGTTGATGAAAAGTGACCTACGTTCATCGCCACCATTGATATTACATTAATATCACAAATGAATTATTGTGTTATTCCTCGTGTAAAAGCATCAGTTTCTTATGGATTTATCTCTTTTTCCGAAATATTAAAATATCCTGTGCTTATTTTCGGAGACTAAAGAAAGTATATATATCCTTCGCCAGGATATAATTAATACATTCTGCGACTTTTTCACTAAATTTTATTATTATGACATGGCAACACTGACATATTGCGACGTGGGTCGTGAACTTTGAATCTTGCTCCAATACATCTCAAACTCAGCATTTGTTATTTAAGCATTGTTTATTTATTATAATGATATTAATATCGATTTTATATTATTTTATAGTATACCTACGAATGTATGATCAAGCTTTGGATATGCCCAACTCTTCCAAAATAGGTCATGACAATAACTGAACAAAGCTTTAGTGGGGAAATTATTTTTTACATAAAGTGCTTCACGTGATCAAAGGGTAGGCCTATATTTAGAGCAGCGTTGCTCTTCAGCGAGGAAATCGTTTTGGGAACGTTCCCAACTGAGGGCGATTTGGGACTAAATATATATTACATGTAATTTTTGTTATTATTATTTTTGATTAAGCTGTTTATATATTTTAGTTTTCTGTATTGTATTACTTTATACTAATTACCAGTGAGCCCGGTAAATGTTTTCCTGTCCTGAAAAAAATAAAATCTAGAACCAGATTACATCAACACCTACCGGATCTAATTGCAAATCTAAAGCGTCCCGGGACCTACTCAAACACGCACATAAAATTTCATCAAAATCGCTCAATCCGTTTTTGAGTTTGAACTAGACTAACGAACAGCAATTTTTATTTTATTTATTTATTTCACACAACAGAATACAACCATAAATACATCTTTTTTTATTTTTTACACAATTTTAGAATCTAAGTCGTATTCCTAAGCATGTGAATACAGAAAATTTAAAATACAGGTATAGCGTTACGTAAATAATAGTATACCATACAATCGTTTACATTCTATGACACATGTTTGTTGATAAGAAAAAAATATAATAGGTTGGGGAAAGTCTTTTCGCATATAGTATGTATGAACTTGTAATAAGATCTCTTTGGCTATACCATTTGTATCTGGCTGGTTTTGGTATCATTAAAAAGTTTTAATTTTGAAGAAGACAATTCCAAATTCAAAATAGGAAAATGTGTAATTTTCATTTGTTTTTCTTATTGTTAAAATGAGTGAATCTAAAGAAGAAATTCGATACATTTTAAAAGTTTACTACAAAAAAGGTAAAAATGCAACACAAACCGCGAAAAAAAATTGTGATGTTTATGGACCTAATGCAGTATCTGCGAGAGTAGTGCAAATTCGGTTTAAGCGTTTTCAATCCGGAAATTTTAATATCAAACATGCACGTCGGTCTGGTCGCCCTGTTACGGACAAAATTGATGCCATTTTTGAAAAAGTGGAGCAAGATCGGCATATTAGTAGTTACGATGTAGCTGGAGAACTGGAAATTGACCAAAAAACGGTTGTGGCGCATTTGAAAAAAGCTGGGTACACAAAAAAGCTCGATATTTGGGTGCCTCATGAGCTCAGTGAAAGAAACCTAATGAACCGTGTACTCATTTGTGATTCTTTATTACGACGTAATGAAGCCGAACCATTTTTGGAGAAGCTGATAACTGGTGATGAAAAGTGGATCACGTACGACAAGAACGTGCGAAAAAGATCGTGGTCAAAGGCCGGTCAGGCTTCACAGACTGTTTTTTTTTTTTTTTTTTCCGGCGGGGGTAATGCATATCGCACATACTGGGTTCTTTGCTAGGGATTAGACCGTTGTTGATCATGTGAGGCTTTCCACTGAGGCAATCCAAATAATAATCAACCGGCTTGTGTGGAGACTCGACTAATCAATACCCCACTAAAACCACCCTCCTCCCATGTGCCCCGCGCTTATGAAAGGCATGAGATACAGAACGTAGTTACGCCCACACCAATCCTAGCGCACAAGTGCTTGAGAATGCCCCGGGAGAGGCAAACTCACTTCGTCAACAGGGGTGAAGACTCCTCTGCTCCCTAGATGCTAGAGGGCCCCTGCAGCGGTATTTCAGGGAGGGAGGTCATGCGCATACCTGCGCCTCCGGGCTCCCGACTGACGTCGGCGCCCGCGAGACGCATGCGCACTTCCATCTCTCTCCCTATCTCGTTCCGCGGTCTCCTTTTGAGACACTACCGTCTCGCAGAAATTGGCCGCACCCAAGGCTTCATAGACTGTGGCGAAACCCGGGTTAACTCGCAACAAGGTGATGCTGTGTGTATGGTGGGATTGGAAGGGCATTATTCATTATGAGCTGTTACCGCCAGGCAGGACCATCGATTCTGAAGTGTTCTGCGAACAACTGATGAGATTAAAGCAAAAAAAAAAAGTTGACAGAAAGCGGCCGGAATTAATCAACAAAAGGGGTGTGGTTTTTCACCATGATAACGCTAGACCTCACATATCTTTAACCACTCAGCAAAAATTGCAAGAGCTTGGCTGGGAAGTGTTAATGCATCCGCCGTATAGTCCTGACCTTGCACCTTCAGATTTTCACCTGTTTCGGTCTCTGCAGAATTCCTTAGGCAGTGTCAGGTTAACATCACGAGAGGACTGCCAAAACCACTTGTCGCAGTTTTGGCACCTACATACTTTAGTCAATTGTAAATAAACTTTATAAAAAAAACTTATGAGTTTTTATATGAAATGCGAAGAAACTTTTTCCCCAACCTAATATATATATGCCAGGTAAATTTGTTGCTTTGATCAATCGCTTAAATTCTCTAGTGTTACTATTGAATATATCTAAAATGGGATTATCGCTGACCAGTTCATTATACAGACGTCACATTCTGCTCATTGGGTTGTAATAAGATGTATTATTTTTGTTAATTAATTGACTTATATATATATACAATAATAATATAAATTAATAGATATATACTTGATTACTGTACTATGTATTTAGTTTCTCCTCGTTATTATTATTAAGTATAATGTTTTTATGTATTTTTAGATTTAAATTTAGCTATGACTAAATAATAATATTCTTATACGGGTCTCAAGTTAATATGTGTAGATTAGGAGGTGGCCACTGAAAATCGGTGCTGGGGTGGGGGGTGGGTATCTTCCGACACAGCAATATACTGAGTGCCAACCTCGTTTACCAATAGCGGCATCTACGAACATAATAATATTTTGTCTCGTCTGTATATAATTTGTGTCGCATTTGGCAAATAAAAATTTCTTTCTTTCTTTCTATATATAAGAAGGTTGTAATTGAGGAAATAAACAATACATTTATTCCATAATATGTGGACTTTATGTTTACGCAAAGGAAGTCATAGGATAAGCCATAATGTTGCGAAATCCTAAACCAATTAACGAAGACCTGTCTGTTTAACGATTTTGATAAAATTGATCCATTAACCCAGTTCAAGTTATACTGGAATGATAAGTAGGCGTGCTCATTACACATTAATCATTTCCTAAAGTAATTACATTAACGGGCCGTTAATTGCAATAGATAAGTAAAGGAAGTGTTACTTCTTGATGACGTTATGCCTAAATGAATAAAATACTGACGTCTTAATCCACAGATGTAGCTTCGAGTCCGGCAACACTTTTTAAATAATTATTAATTTGAAACATTTTGTACTTTAATATTGTTACGTGCAAGCGGGGGTACGCACTTATTGGAAGAAAACACCAGTTCTTTTAACTAAATACTTTTCTTAACTTAGTGTGGCGACCGAGGGTAGAACTTTTTGGAAGCGTAAGCCGGTCTCAAGACTTTAAAAGGAAGAAGATTCTGGAAGGAAAAGACAAGGACGGATACATTTTAGAAAGGGATAGATAGGGACCCTAGTACCGCATATCAAATCTTTATAAACGAATTTAAATCTTTCTATGATCTTTGCTTCCCAAAAAAGTATACACAAATAAATATTTTGAAAAAGTGTAAATGGATTTCGCGAGATATCAAAACTTGTAGTAACAAAAAGAGACATCTATTATGGAACTACAGAAAAGATCCCACTAAAACAAATAAAAAATCTATGATAACTATAGAAAGTTATTTAAAAAAATTATAGGATTAACAAAAATCACAAAATAATTACAAAATTAGTTTTGAGACCGGCTTACACTGCCAGCAAGTTCTACCCTCGGTCGCCACAATATTTAGGGTCATATGCAGAAAAAGTTTACTTTTGAAATTTTTTTACTAAACTGATTTGTAACAAAACTGATATAATAAAACATTGAACACAATGAACTACAAATTATACATTATTAGTGAAATGTAAATAATAAAAAAAATACCTAAACCAAGAAACTATATTAATTTCTTTAATTATTCTTACTTCGACAATAATCACAGTGCATGACATTTTTGATGCATCTTGACAAAGTTTAAATTCTTTTTTTATGAAAATGTTTTAGACAATAAGACGTCAAAACGCATGCGAAGAATGATTGTGGCGCCATCTAGCCAGCTAGGAGTTAGAAGATTTTTAGAATTACGTTTTTACTATAATAATTATTGTCGGTGTTAGTATTATCAAATTTTGTCACACGCGTGAAACAACTCTAACGGAAGGCTTAAATTCTTATCACAGCACTCTTATTCGTTGTGTAAGTATAAGTCGTGGTAGCGTAATGGCTAGCGCACGCGTCCCGTACCTAAAGGGCGCGGGTTCGATCCTGGCCAGAACGCACGACTTGGGCAGTTTTCTGACCTAAGCTGCATATTGTTTATAATTACCACTTGCTAACAGCGGTGGAGGAAGACGTTCACGATGTCCACCTGCACATCGAAATAACCGATGTGTCAAACCTGCTGGTGGCGCAATCAGGCAATCTCCGGTTAGGGGGCTATGTGCTCAATATATGGCCATCGCTCATTCTCTAATTAAGAACTTGGTGCCCGGAGAATACAGGATCTTTCACTTACCTCGCAGTCAGCCAACTAGCCCACGACAGCGCTGGTTCAGGGGATCTGCCGCTGCTTATATCACGTGGCAAGACACAAAGGTGGCAAGGTCCTTCTACTTCTACACGAGCCCCGGAGCGCAAAGGACGCAGGCGAATGTCCTAGTTACTCACTGGACGCGCAAATCTTTGATAGCTTATTATGTGTGATAAAGGCGGGTGTGATACTACTTCGCGTGCAACATGCGGGGTTACCGGTTCAAGTTGAAGGAAAATCCATCGTGTGTCTGTGAACCTGGAGTACCAGAGACCCCCTTACACGCAATCTTCGAGTGCCCCCTCTTTGCCGTGGACCGGCACAACGTCGGATGTACCCTGAAGACTGACATAGATAGGGAATCCACCAAAGCACTTTTAGGAAAAAAGCAGCGCGAGGTGTTTATCAACCACGCCATTAAAATTGTAAAAATAATTAATAAACGCAACGGATCAACAATTAACACTGGTGATATATAATTGTATATATTCACACAGTATACTTAAAATAGTATTAAGAATGTAAATACCCCAACCTGTAATAGCATAAATGTAATCTATATATATATAATGAAAATGGCCTTCGTTTGAGGCTCAATCACGCCTAAACCACTGATCGTATCGACATGAAACTACCACCATTCGATGCGAAATGTTTCCTAGATGGTTTATGGCTATTTATTTTTCGAATTCCGACGTTCCTTCATTTTTTTTATTGCTGTTTTACTTTCATGAACATTTATCCCGCTAATAAGAACAAAAGACAAGCGTTTTCTCTTGATTCTTTTGTTTTCATGGATTTCAACGGAGTTTACTAAACGGATTATGTTCTTTTACATTCAGCTAAGAATCTACTTACAAACTTCCACGCATCCACCCACCAACTCCCACGCACCCCTGCACACCCACTCTCATTTTTTGATAAAATAAAATGCCGTATCTATGATCGAGTATCACTTGAGAACGGCTGGACCTATTGGGTTAATTTTTTTTTGTTGTTGTCTTCAGAATTGTCAGGAGAAGGTTTATATGTAAGAAAATTTTAAAAAGTCTGCTAAAACGTTAAAAATTTCGATGATAATCGAAGTATTCCAATTTCTATAGTTACTCATCACGAAATCTCGGGAACTATAGGACTTACAAATGTGAAACTTGGTAGGAATATTACTTTCGTTGTGTAGAGGTCAACTAAAAACGGATTTTAAGAAATTCATCCCCAAAAGGGGATTGCGGGGGCATTAACAATGAACAATTCCCGTTTTTAAACTATAGCTCCTATAAATTCTAAATTTGGTAGGAATCTTCTGTAAGAGATGTAGAAATAGTCTATGAACGAATTTTACGGTAGCTCACCCCACAGGGGATTGCGGGGGTGGTTTAACAATGAAATTTTTTATTTTTTAAGCCGTAGCTCCTACAGACTCCAAATTTAGCTAGAGTCGTCTATATGTGATGCAGAAATGATTTAAGAGCGGATTTTACAACAACCCACCGCCGAAAAAGATTGCGGTAGTGGGTGTTAAAATGTGAAATTTCTATTTCCAAACTGTAACCTCTATAGACTCTAAATTTGGTAGTTAATTTATAAAAAAAGTTTATTAATATATTAACACATAATATTTAATCTTCATCTTCATCTTATGGATTGCAAGAATTGGTAACTCTTCAACTACGAATTCGTTCGAGAAAGTGATTTGATCGAAGAATATTCTAAATTTTGAGTCGGATAGAAATTGATCATTGATAGTTGGGCAGTGACAAACAAAATCCGCAGCATTTGAGATCGTCACAATCTATATTAATGATCAATTTTTTTTTATATAAATTCAAAATGGATGCGATTAAATTGAGAAGAAAAAAATAATTGAAATGACGGTAGAACTTTGCTTAGACATTACTTGATGTTTGTTTATTCTTAAACAATGACGAAGTGGAGCATTTTCAACTGCAAACAGATAATTATATGAACGCATTCCCGTTAAAATAAAAACGTACTAATTTCTTCCTCCATAAGTTTGAAAACCATATATTTCTTCTACATAATCACGAAAACTGAATCGCGATAAATGTAAATTTACGTAATGTGTCTATCGTTATCTATTTAATTATTTTTATACCTGTTATTTCTTCTATAAAAGTATCCGTCATTTGGATGAATAATAATAAATGAGTCCCTGATTAAGTTTACGACGTTATCATGGTTATTCATCTTTCACAGGTTATATCAATCTGTCATTTAATAGATAGCCTTTTGTTTTGTCATTTGTTTTCTTTGGTTATGTTAGTCTGTTATTTAATCGATCGTCTTTTTTTAAAAACAAAAATAACATAATATAATTTTAAGGTTAGTTGAATGAAGAAGAAGTTTATAATCAGTTCATAAAGAAGATACGTATATTCATTATATTTATTTATCTTTTAATAAGATATATATTAATTTATCATTTGTGATAATAAGTGTATTTATAAATCGAATATTAAATATTTATAAATTATGTAAAAATAGTAAAATTATGGCGAAAAAAAGAGAAGCTCAAATTGGCCGATCGACACGTAGAACGAAGAGACAAAAAATAGTACGTTCACAACAATTTGTCGATGAAGCAATTGACGAAAATATTGTCAACGACAACGATATAAATAATGAAGAAATTAGAGAAAATAATATCAATGACAACGATGATATTAATAATGAAGATAATAATGATATTGATAATAATAATAATAATAATAAGCCCCTAATACAACCACACGTCCTGATTGAAAACCTAATCACGTGGGAGGCGGACACACGAATGAGAAATTAGTGGCGTGGCTAACGTGGCTCTGGAAACCCATCAAAAATGGAGCTACGATCTAAACGTAAACGTATAGGACCGCTGCCCGGGGGCGATCGCCGGGACACACCTGGAGCTGACGCTGGGTGTCTCAGCATGCGAATTGTCAGCGGTGAGGAGTTGAACAGGCGGGCTCCCACCGACAAAGATGCTACAGCCGAAATCCGTGACGATGGTGATAGTTTAACAGTCAGAACAAACACTCCAATAGAACCATATAGCCCAAGTACTGTATCGTACACACCCTCCAGATCATCTTCACCTTCCGTATCATCGTCACCCCAAACACTCTCTTTTATCCCAGATCCACCCATACCAGTCTTGAATGTTGCACGGGACCACCAAGGCTGGGAAATCACGAGTACGCATGAAATGGAGCAAAGATGTGAATACATTTATCATGCGTACTTATCTTCACATAACCAAATTAGAGACCGACATGACCACATATAGGCAACAATTACATCAACTTTTTTCCCAACAATATCCGGAAGGAACCGTTTCAGAACAAAGAATATTAATAATTAAAAAAAGGTTAAATAAATCTATGTCATTCGCCTGGCAAAGTAATCCGTTTCATAATTCGATGAGATAGAGTGAATATGTACATTACATGTTGATGAAGAAGAAATAACGTTTACTAATACTTAGTTATACGTTTATAATGTTCGTTGCAACGATAAACATGAAGTTAATAAATAAACAACAAAAAAAATTGAATGGTTACTAGGTGAATTGTTTTTTGATATTAAAAAAAAATAAGCAAATAAACATTTAGACATCTGTCATCAACGCTACTATCAACATCAACTTCATGAATTTTCAACGGCCACCATTTTTCCGGCAAGGGCGTCGTTATGAGTATGTCTTTTTTATAATTTTTAATTGAATTTAAAATCTTTTTTGTTTATTTTATAAATTATTGTTTTTTTTTTTTCAGATTCACTGGGTACGTTCAGGAGCTTTTCGGGTACCGTGAATTACTCTTTACCAACAATTTTTCATTTGGTATCCGTGATCGGTCTGGAGATCATGTTATAATGATTGTCGATAATCAACATGAGCTTGAGTCGATTATCGAAAAGGTTGTGGTTAAACGTACTCTCTGCTCACCGTATTGGTCCGCAGTGGTTATACGTTTAACCATTTCCATTAAAACATTTTATGATATTTCTTTTTCAAATATCATATCGCGTTACAGATGCCATCTGGAACTTAATATAATAATATATTTTTTTTACTTTTTGAAGGTGCTGATGGTGCGCGTGATCTGCCAGTATGGGCGGAGCTTTGATGTCGGTCAAAATGACTCGCCGTTTGAATTTCGACTTTTTAGTTTGAACTTCGTTATGTTAACGAGTATGTTTTACGTCCCGGCAAACTCAACTTACGAGCGACGAGTCGTCGAATGTGAGATGGAGGAAGATTAATACTCATTTCTCCATGAATCGGACCATTTCTATTCACTAATTTCTCCATTTATTCTTTGTTCTGTTGTTCATCAACATTTATTTTTATTATAATAATAATTATAATAATAATTTATTATATCAATAAATTTTATTTTAAGTGAATTTGACTCTTCTTTGAAAAATATTTTAAATTTCAGAAAAAAAAATTAACAAAAAAAGCAAACAAATTATGTATAAAATTTAATTTATTTCCTTTGAAAATTCGCCCAGCGAAGCGGGCGGGGACGGCTAGTAGATAAATATATAGAATAAACAGAAAATATAATAGAAAATAGAACATAAATAAACAATTTAATAAACAGAATTAATTAAAATATAGATATATAAATGTAATAGTAATAAAAACTGTAATAGATAATAAGAGTTGTAACAAAAGAGAAAAAAAGAAAATCAAAGAAACTAAAATTAATAAAGATACCCCCCTTATCATCCCTAGTACATTAGAAATAGAATTACTTAATTAGAACAAGATACGAAAAGAAAAGTCTCTGTCTTGACATATGACGGAGGAGTGGACTAATATTTAAAAAAAAATGCGCGGGGATTGCAAGACGCTATAAACCCAAGGCACAATTGCTAACTGGGAAATAGGTGGCGCCAACACCTGCCAAGCCGCCTTGGACGAGCAGTGGGACTGTAATATATAGACCATCTGTTTAAACTGCATTTATATATTTATTACTAGAATGTAAGAAATTGTACTATGTATTATGTATACCACCATCGTCATTATAATCTCAATTCATTCCTGGGGTTGTCTGGAAAAGATCGCTTTTTAGCGATAAGACCGCCCTTTGTGCATAATGAGACATAGTTTGTAAGTTTTTTTTAAATATTCGTGTATAATAAAGAGTTATTGATTGAGTGATTGGGAGGCTCGAGCCCAGCAGTGGGACGTTTAATCAGTATAGTGTAAATACCTCTCAAACGCTTGTCATAGTTTATTTTCATTGAAATTTTTTAACTACGACTACACTGATTTACGGAATTTTTCTCCAAAACGTGATGTACATTATTTTAGTATTCAGTCAACTTACGAATAAGATTTTATTATCGCTTTAACAGACATCTATTAAATGGACAACTTATTACTTAACTGAAAATATAACCCAAGTACTTAACTAGCCAGTTTCGCAAATTAAATAACCACTTGATATAATGCAAATGTAACATTTTTTTCTTTGCCATGTGTAATCTTACTTAAGGATTTTTTTAAACCTGGGTCCCATGACATGTGTGATTTTGGAGGTGGGGGCGGGCACCTTGGACCACGTTTCGGCACAACAAAATAGTGAGCGCCAATCTCATTTCTAAAATTGTAGCATACAATATTTTTAATATATTTTTTTATTGTGTTTAATAAACAATCTAATCTAAAATAACTAAATTATAAATAAATTAATATAAAGTATGAACAAATCGCTGCCAAAGGGAAGCGTGCCCAGAAGGCTGGCTGCATTGCCGCGCTGTAAGGTGAATGTGATAAATCAAAACTAGTATGGAAGAGTAGAAATTGCACCACGAGATATATTTAATCAATTTATTAAATTTGCACCATTACATGTCTGAAGGAAATGATTTTTATGTGACAAAATAAAAACAAAACAATTGTTGGTGGGTTAGTTAGGATCTTTACTGTGACGAATACGCGTTACAGCCGCGCGGAGGTGCATAAGCTTAGACTAGACGTGGTGAGAGGCGGCATATTGTTAGAGTAGACTGTAGATGGTTTTTTTGGTTCCGGGTCGAATTCAGTATTTTTGTTTAATATAATATGTTTAAATAAAAAATGCATTCATTAAAATGTACCTAACCTAACCAAATCATAATTTGCAGTAAACCTGCGAAAAATCGAAATGTTTACGGGCAGATTTTCAAATTGGACAAGTACATTAACAATCTGCCCGTAAAACTTCAAGTTAAAATTTTGTTGCGATTCGTTTGTCCACTTTTCCGTTGAAGTTTCACTTCTACTGTGTCCCAGCACACATTTCGATTTTTTTATTGTTTTGTATGTATTTTGAGTGTTTAGTACGAGTTTTTTTTACTACTCGATCATGTTCATGTTTTCCTTCACGCTCACGAGATGGCGCTAACTCATTCGCATACGAAATTGCGTTAACTTGAGCGTGATCGAACATTTAAAAAAACTCGTACTAATCTCACTGTTGTTTTGTGTGTTCCATTTATAAATAAATAATCTTCTTTCTAAGCATTATTCAAAAAAGCACTTTTTAGCTATCTATACTCCTTTTTTTAGTCAGCGGAAATCCGTTTGAGGACCAAGCAGCGACAGGCACAGAAGCCTGGGGGGATAATTCGCGACCCGTGTCTGGGATTCGCCAGATCGGGGGTGGCACTAGCGCGCCCAGTCAGAACTGGTGCCACACTATTACCACTCCCCAGTTAGGGATACCTACTAAAACCCCTAGGTGTTTCGTCCTTCGTTCGTAAATGGGATTCCCAGCTCCGCGTTCCCTGGCAGGCGTGGGCCTCACACACAGGCCTCTTCCTTGCCGGGGGAGTTCTCTTCTCTAGGTCTAGTCCGGGCGTGGGGCGGTCTGTGACGCGCCCCACGGGAAGACGAATGAGCGCGCGCGGAACACTCGCGCTCACATCTCGACGGCATGTGCAGGTGAGCTATCTATAACCCCGGCCTATGCACCTAAATGTAGGTGCATTTGCCACACCATTATCCTTTCAAGTTTCCCGCAAAGAAAAGATGGATTTAAATAATGTTTGTAGTTATGAAATATCAAATAAAAACACGTGTTCGTCCGTGCGTTGACCTTTTTTTAGTTTAAGATATTTATAAATTATTTGCGTAGTAAATTACAGTAGAGTGTAAAGCAATTGAGAGCAGATGGTCGATATCTGTTTACTATTTGGTGAGAAGTGACGTCAATGTTGCGATTATTTTGGACATTTGCGAATTTGGCAGACTCCAGCCGAATTACTTTTAATTCGTTGAAATGATCTAAATTACTGTCGGTTCTTGTTGTAGTTTGGTACAAAATGCTAAACACTGGCTATGTAAATATATAATATTACATGCCGTCAAAGATAAACGCACAGCTGCCTGCCGTAAGCGCAGTTTATTGTCTTCCCGGATTTAGGAATTCTTTTATGTTTAGAAATTGTAATTAAGAAAAATATGCTATTGTTTTCCTACTTGTTTTATGACCATCATTGGCGTCGAACTAATCCTTATTGTTATTGTTTTCGACTTGTTGGCCGTTCGCAGGTGAGGAAATTACTATTTCTGGCGTGGCCAATTTTTTTGTACTGTGTAGTTAGTATAAGACAATGCCCGAATGGAGGGGTGGGCAGTCAAGCGACGAGTACGAAACGAGTAAGTCGTTTGTAGCACTCTCGATTAGCGATATAGACGACGGACTTTGCGCGTGTCGAATTGTATTGAATCGTGCAGTGTGAACTGGTTGCATCCAGTTTTATTTTATACGTGTTTGTACAGTTCTAATAAATTCTATAGTAATTTCAACGGCATTATTAATTCGAGTCCTGTAGCTCGTAACAATAATACTGAACATAGAACAGTATTTATAATGTCATATTTAAATATTGTTGGACGATTCCCGGATTACTTTCAGGGTACCGTGGGGTGGGGGTGAATAAAACAAACCCTTAATAACCCGTATATTGGAATCTCTTTTGATATACACCTTAGGTAAAATAGATAAAACAATACAACGTAAAGATCGCCTTTCATTTTAGAATAGCGACATCTAGTGGGCGATTAAGCAAAACAATTTCCATTGAGCCGATGTGGAGCGTTTAGGTAACAATTATAAAATAAAAAACATTGTTCAATCCAAGCTTGCATTGAAAGAAATCGTTTTATTTCAGTGGAAGTCACAAATTATTTAACTTGCAATGTTTGTTAGTTAGTTGGAGCGGAATTAGTACCAGTTCCTTTAGACTAACGAGTTTGCAATTTTTAATGCCTTTTTAGTCTTTATGACAATACACAAAAATAACTATTTAAAAAGGGGTAATTAATCATTTAAAATACTTTTTTTATATTTTACAGTAAAATAGGGACACATGTCCAGCGAAAACTATAAATGAATATTTATTAAATTGAAAATTTAATTAATAAAAAGAATAAGTTAATAAATTCTAACATATTTTCATTTTTTTATTATATTAGAAGGTCTCTATGACCACGGGCCATAAAAATGGCCCGGACTTTTGGAGGGCTTGCGTGGGGCCATAGGAAGGCCAACACGTAAAGGCCCCTTACAGAAATTTAAACTTGGCGTGATACAGACCGACAATTATCCCTGTCTGCACCATATTTTAAATCATTTTTTTATTATTATTATGTATTACATGTTATGTACTTTGTAAAATTAATTTATAGGTTTATTGGCTTTATGATTAGCTGTCATAACCCGGTAACCATAAAACAAATTCGCATTAAAATCGATTCAGCAGCTTTGAAGTTATTATATTATGTCTACACTCATATTTAGCATGTAACTAAAACAACTCTTATTATTATCTCGAAATTAAAATAACGAAGTAATGAAACAGATTATTCATAAACTTTATTAATTTTTATTTTACATTACTCTAATAGTAATTACTTACAAAACAGACAATAATTCGGTTTAAACAATGTTATACTCAGCAAAAATATTGTATTATTAATTTTACTTATGCATAAAAACTAGCTTATATCCCGAGCCATCACATAGGACACTTTTATTCCCGATAAATGACGTCATTTTCATGCGATACAGGAATATAGCGAAAAAGGTGTCCCTGGGATTGAGTTATTGAAGTGAAATTTCTATATAGACGGGGTTTTAGGATTTTTCTGTCATGAAAATGCCTCATGGCTTCGTGGAGAAGCGGTATAAACTTAGACTAGACGTGGTGAGAGGCAGCATAATTTTAGAGTAGACTATGGATGCGTTTTTTGGTTCCGGATCGAATTCACTATATTTGTTTGATAAAATAAAATATGTTTAAATAAAAAATGCATTCATTAAAATGTACCTAACCTAACCAAATCATAATTTGCAGTAAACCTGCGAAAAATCGAAATGTGTGCTGGGACACAGTAGAAGTGAAACTTCAACAGACAAGTGACAAAACGAATGACAACAAAATTTTAACTTGAAGTTTTACGGGCAGGTTTTCAAATTGGACAAGTACATTAACAATCTGCCCAAAACTTCAAGTTAAAATTTTGTTGCGATTCGTTTTTCCACTTGTCCGTTGAAGGTTTTTTTTCATGAAAATTCGCTGGCACTTGCAAGTCCCAAATAACTATTCTCGTACTATAATATCTCTTCAGGCTACAATAGGTGGCACTGTCTTCTAACTATAATGCGCAATACACACCAAAGCCGCCGACACGCCGCTCTATGTCGGAAAACTTTTTCGTCGGCATATTGGCGCCTCGAGATGAGGAACAAAAAATACACGTCACTACGGCTTGAGTGTCGCTGGGACTTAGTGCTTGCGTACACAAGCCGCCTACATGTCGGCGGGCAGCACGCCCGGGCGCATGTTGCCGACATGATTGTTTTCATATTGACCGCTGAGTTGTGCCGGCAGGTGTGTATTGCGCTTTAACATTAGTAAAACCTCTATAACTCTGTTTGGCTTACATTATGCTTATTCTGAATATTCTGAATATACTTCTCCGGTTGGAACCTCCTGAAATTCCACCCGAAACTTCTTTGGGTTCCAGCCATCCTATTCAAACTCGGTGAAGACTGTAAAGAGTCTCCTGGCTTGGACAATGTAGAAGAATCTTCTGGACTCAAAGACAAGTTTGTCGGCGTAACTGATAGGTTTGTCGGTGTCGCTGACAGGTCTGTCGGCGAAGAGAGGACGTTTGACGACAGCTTGATGTCTTCTTCGAACTCTTTGAGGCGACTCGCGCTGCAAAGTGGTGTTGGTACTTGTTCCACTTCGTTAAGACTCTCTACGTCTATCTCGTATGCTTCTTTCTGTTTTGAGTAGCTGAGGGAAATAAAATTTGAAACATTTAAAGGGTTTAAAAGTGGTATGTCTTATTTGCCGACCTTGCCTTGGAACGTGGATACCGTCCCCAACGTTTAAGGTGGGCTAGGAGGGATGGAATAGGCGCATGGGAAGTGAGCCATTGAATCTCTCACTCACCGTACGAAATATATGTTAATTAAACTCAAGGTTAACCATTTGACGCCAATAATCTGTGATTGCGTAGTATCACACTCACCAGGCCGGCCCTAATAGCTGTAATGAAAATATTGATTTCAACATGACTGTAACACGTTCAAAGCAGGGCTTGCAAATGTTTTCAATTACCTTTTTAAAATATAGGTATATTCGAAAAAGATACTGCCATACCGGTATATTTTTTTACCGTTACTTGGTAACTTTAATGATTTTAACGTTAAAAATCCTATGTATAACGTTATACGTATCGGTAATTTTGACGTTATTTCGGGCCATTTTTAAGAATTGGTTTCATTACACTACATGTTACCGAAACAATAGACAGACATAACTCTAAATAGTACGCGCGCTCTTAGCACAGTGCTGTTCGACGATCTTTGCGAAAGAGAACGACGATGATAACGAAACGTAGTTATAACGGTAAAATTACCGATAAAATAGTATTAACGTTATATTTTACCGGTAAAATGGTTAGAAATAACGGTAAGTTGTATAAATATATCGTTGTGAGTTTGCGGGACTCGCAACTGCGTAATACTGCGGATTAAAATGCCATTAGAATTATTATAGAGTTTATTTAAACTATACAAACACGTATAACACAGGTACAAATATAACCGAACACAACAAATCCAAACGTAATCCAGAAGGTCGCAATTCAATGAAACGCGCAAAGTCCGTTAATATTAGATTCCCGAATGTAAACACGTCGCGCCTTGGTCGTAGTTGTAGCTCAACTGACTGCCTCTCTCAATCCGGCCATCGTTGTATACTTCACAAATGCAAATGTGCCCGCCCGACAACGTCGACCTAATTTCCTAGAATTAGATTTTATTTATAATCGGTTTTTATATTCTACCGTAGAAGGCAAAAAAGCATTTTTCATTTGATAAACTGTTTTTGAAATTGTATAATTAATTTTCTTCTAAAAATTCGTTGATGTTCCTTAATACTTACTGCAAAACATTCTTGAACCTGTATCCCCAAATGATTTCTTTGGACAAGTAGGAAGTTCTGCTTTGTGTCATGGTGCCCATGTTCTTGGATGAGCCCGTGAGGCATACCACTATTTCGAACCTGCAAATTATAATTTGATGAAAAACGGCATTGGAAAGCCTTGCTTCTTAGCAAGCTACTAGCCTGGCACGAAATGTAACATTAAGCATGTGGGTCAAAGTGCCGCCGGTGAGTGTTGAAGCCGACAGAACGCATAAATAATACGACTGATAATAATATCTCAGTAAATGAGGTGACTACTACATGACTACATACTATAAGCTATTCTCTTCGCGTTTTATATCAAACTAGCGGGCGCGGCAGACGTTGTTCTGCCCGGAAAAAATAAAAATCTAGGACCCGATCCCAGCGCCACCTACCGGTTCCAATTGTGAAGCTAAACCATCCGGGGACCCACTCATACACACAAAAATTTCATCAATTCCTGTAAAGTCGTTCTCCAATTATGCGCATACGTACATTTCTGCGATTCATTTTTTTTATTTATATAGGAAATATAATCCAACGATGAAAGTCTTAATTACTTTCCATCTTTGATTAAAATAAAGATGTTAAAAAACTATGTTTAACAACTTTTTTTTACGTTGGGTAATTCGTTGGTGCATCGTCGCGGCCTGTGTGTAGGGCTCCCCCGACGCCAATCAATCAGTACGACCGGCGCCGGGTATACCCATGAAACCCTATGGGTGCCTTCTTCCGCCGGGGTGCCGGGTTACGGTATATCGCGTGAGCATAGCCCGCGACCCGGCGGGAGGTGGGCCGCCTCATAAGCAGAGGCAGGTGAGACATCCCCAGCGCCGAGAAGGTTGCGCGGCTATCTCTCACGCCCTCTCGCGGCATTGTTGCCTCGGCGCCTGCTGCTGCCCGCCGTGGCTTCTTTTCCCACGGGCGTGTCTAACAAAACTTTTTTTTTACAAGGGGAAATCCATTTGCCGGATACCCACTAAAACCCCTTGGTGCCACCTAACGCCATGTGCCAGGGTTACGGGATGTGCGCGAGCTTTTCTTCCGCGACCCCGGCTGGTGTGGGCCCGCCCTAGCAGGTAGGCCTCTCCGTACACAAGGATTGAGAGGGGCGCGCGCGGGCACTGACGCGCCCCCTACTCGCCAGCTTTAGATGCGAGTGACGCCCTTATAGGCTCCCCTGACCGTCATCCGCGCCGCGCGTTCATGGCGGCCGGAGGTCCTGAAACCTCCGGCGCCGCGACCGGTTATTTCGGCGGGAGAGGAGCACGGCTGCTCGCTCTCTCTCCCACTCCACCGCCTCCTTTGCGGACATGACGGCCTCGCAAAAGGAGGCGATGGCGTCCCATTCGGTTTGGCCCCCGACCATGGCCTGGACCATGGCTGGGAGCGACAGGTCCGTTCCGATGAATGCGTTGAGGACACGGCGCTCCTCGTCCCAGGCTGAACACTCCTGTAGAGTGTGCAGCACCGTGTCCTCGACGCTGGCACTGCAGTGATGGCACCCTGACGACGTTTCACGCCCTATCTGACACAGGAACCGGCCGAAGCAGCCGTGCCCGGTCAGTACCTGCGTCTGGCGGAACGTCTGGGTGCCGTCTATCCAGTTTGACAGGACGGGCCTAACCGCCTCAACGGTTCTGTGACCGACGCTGGGCTGCGCAAGTCGATTCTGCCATTCCACCATGAGATCCTTTCGGAACTCCGCCTTTTTGGCCTCCGTTTCCCGAGGCGCGGGAGTGTCTAATAACATTATGTTAACCTTACGCAACAATGTATCTGCTAGATTGCTCTATCTTGAACTGTAATCTGCTGTCCATGAGTAAGTCATTTTTTTTCTTTTTTAAATGTTTATTTGTATTAACAAGTTGAGAATTTCCTTTCAGTGCATCAGGTTGCCTGGAAGAGATCGCTTAAAGCATTAAGGCCGCCGTTTACCTAGTATGTAAATACTATCTTGTGTGTTTTAGTAATCTGTGTTGTGATGAACAATAACGTGTTATATCTAACTAACTACCTATCTCCTCCTAACTTTTAAAGTATTATTATTACCTATTTACATGCAGACAACTAGATCCAAATATTACAGTAAATAACTATTTGGTCCTCTGCATGAGTGCAAACATTAGAGGACTATCGTTTCTTGGCTATCACGTTCAGGATGCTGTTGTGTAAGATTGTGAAAAAATTGAGGGTGGAAGGCTAAAGAGCATTAAACGAAAATAGGATTAAACAGCATCCGTTGAGTTTTTCAGGCATGTTTCAGATTAAATGCTTGTTATGGTTTCATAGCCAAATTTCGAGAACAGCGGATGGTTTGTAGTACATTCTCTACGGAATACTTCGTTGTGCGCTCATTGCTTCTCACTGAATTTATTGGAGCAATGACAAAGGTGCAGAAAACAAAAATTGTAGTGTCTGGATTATATAAGTAATCGGATGCATAAGTAAGTGAAAGCTGACTCATGACAAATGTGAAACGTCGAATAGTCAAGTCAATAGTTATTGTTATCTATACCGTTTCCAAGCGTTTATGTTACTTATAACGTTTGCACGTCTATCAAGTTGCATATTTCTTGACAGTAAAGTAAATAATTATCGTATTTCATAGTCGTGGGTGACGTAATAGTGATGTTCTGTGAGTCATGTAACGATAAGACTATTAAACCATCGACACTATACGTAAATAAATCGATAGTAATCGATTTAAATAAAAAATATTGTACTTTATTTAAAAAAATGGTTATTTAATATATGTAAAATATATTAATTGAAATATGGATATATTTATATTATACGATATAGTATTTTTAGCAAAAATCGTATTTAAATTTGCAATTAGACAATAGCCTATTGTTTTTCTTTTCAACTTTATTGGCCATTCGCAACAATAGATAACCAGGTGTGCAAATTACTGTTTCGCGGAAACTCAGTGCGCACGGCCGATTTTTTTGTACTGTATAGTTAGTATAAGACAATGACCGAACGAAGGGGTGGGGCAGTCAAGCGACGACTACGAAACGAGTAAAACGTTTTGTAGTACTCTCGATTAGCGGTATAGACGACGGACTTTGTGCGTATCGAATTGTATTGAATCGTGTAGTGTGAACTGGTTGCATCCAGTTTTATTTGTATTTGTTTTATACGTGTTTGTACAGTTCTAATAAACTCTAATTCCAACGGCATTTATTTTAATTCGAGTCCTGTAGCTCGTAACAATATATAGGTAAGTTAAATTGATTGAAACTTTTTTATAAATGAAGTCAATTTATGTAATAAATATAGTGGGTAACGCATTAGGCCATTACTAATTGATGTGTCACCGAGCTGTCAAAAGTAAAATTAATGCTTGGAAAGGGTATAATGTATCTTGTTTTTGAGCAAATTAATAATTGATTGATTGGCTCGAATGTGGTTATACCAAGGTCATTATGAAGTACCTGTAATCCATCATGTCCTGGGCAGAGAAGTCGTAGAGCGGACTCTCGGCGTCGATGACGTGCACCACGGTGATGGGCCACAGCAGGAAGGCCCTGGCCTGCTTCAGGTTCAGCTGGTGGATGTAGTTATGCACCATCTCTCCCTCAAGAGTCCTAGAAATATATTTTGAAATAATGAGGAAGTATGAGGCGACAAAATGACCCACAGCCAAGTGGTACAGCATTTACCCGTCTGGATTGCTACCACTCCAGATCTAAAGTATGCCACCATAACCACCTTGAGTTATGTTTCGGCATTAGTGGTCAGGTTCTACACTCCCTTTAGAGAGCGGCAGCACATTGCTCGCACCCTTGCTGTTGCAAATGTCCATAGGCCATGGTAACCGTTTTCCACCACGTGGACCGTCTGCCTGTCTGCTGAAGTTATACAATAAAAAAATACTAGATCTAATAGCACATTGCTGTCTAAAATAGGTAAGTATAAGCCGAATACAACAATATAGTACACAATCGACTTGAAAATCAGAGCTTTAATGTCCACAGTGGTTTCCTAGACTCTTCCCCAAGGCTACTCCGAGGGTAAAACCTTAGGGAGTACCACCATTTCATTTACACATAAACAAATAATGGCATAAGGAGTGGAAGAGTTACAGTGACCAATATGTAGAGTGATTAGGGGAGTTTTAGAAGTAGATTCAATGTTCGAACACCAAAAGCGATGCTTAAGAGCCATGTTTAATCTCAAACAGACTGAGAGTTGCGAACCTTTTTAAAAAAAACATAATATTTTAACTGTCCCCTCTCTATACATATTAAAAATTTGTATGTTTGTTAAAAAACTCGTCCTCACTTATTTAGTCAGCGTTCAGAGATCTCCCACGTAACAGACGCTATGAATTTAAAATCTGCACTAAATTCAAATTCAAAAGTTTTTATTCAAAATAAGTTCCACTGGAGAACACTTTTAGAAGGTAAATACATATAATAATCCAAACTTTTTTTTAAAATAAATTTCATACATAATTATGTTAAACAATCACTTTTCGAAGAATTAATGGAGTTGTATCAAACAGTGCATACTCAGTAAGACAGACACAATAAAAGGAAAGAAAAATATTATTATAGTTATAATAACGACATGACGTACTAAAATTTTATACTGCAACATATCTCCATAAATTCCTTAGAAGCTTGGCAAGATAAAAATGTTATACAAAATATAGTATAAGAGGTTGGAGAGAGCTGCTAAGTAAATGAAGTTTTGTCAGTTGTACGTACGTAGTCAAAAATAAATGCACAGAATTGTGGAAGGAACACTTTGGTGAGAGATCTGTAACAAAGGGCATATGGTATAGGACTACTCAACCCAATTTAACACGCTCACCGGGGCTTGGGGGGTCATCCTTGTCTAGATCTGAAATGGTGACAGCTTTTCGACTTCGCTCCGGACACATACCACTAAACGGGTTCGCATTTTTAATGAAAAGGTTACAGAAGATGTATATCACATTTTGGTGGAGTGCGTACGCAACGAGATTGAAAGAAATTTGTTAGGATGTGACTTGCACGAAATTGGTGCGTGTAATAGTATCCCCTATCGGATGATGCCAGGATGCTATACAATCTAGTTAAAGTAGGTATTAAGCGGCGATAAATTAAGTGTGTTTTTCCTATGAGGGCGGCATGATCAATACTGACCAAACCCTTCTTATAAATAAGAAGGAAAAAAAAGTTTTGTCAGTTAAGTATTCTTCATCACTATAAATTCATTGCTGCAATGATGTGCAAAAGTGTCTATTGTATGGGACACCCTTTGGAAGTTTATTATATAATAAACTTCCGATGTCTCTTAGAGAGTTACCATGTACATTATTTAAAAACGAACTTAAGTAAGCGATTAATGACTGCATGTTAATAGAATACAAACATATTTATGATAAAATATTGTAAAATTGACATAAATATATTTGACATGCCGTATGTATGATTATTATTATTGATTTTTTCTCACTTTTTTTAAATTATTAATTGTAATTTATAATGTAAGACAATATTGTAAATTAATTTTGCACGCCTTTGTATGGGCAGAATACATTGATACTATGACAACTGTGATTTCTTGGACATATTCTATTCAATTTTGGAAATGTTTGTATACTTGCTATAGCTTAATGTTTATTCTTAGGGAATTGCGATCACACTTCGTAGAATACCACTGTGGGGCTCTATGTATTAATATATTGCAGTGCTCGAGGTGTGAGAGAAATTAAACCAGGTTTAGTTTTTAACTATTTATACGGTATATTTTTTACACACAAAATTTACATATACACCACCTTAAATAGAAGTTATAACAACATCTATGGCTCAGTCTCCTATACGTATTTAGGTAGTTATGATGTGTGAATCTTATTATATAATCTGTATACCTGATAGGTTTGAGCATGTAGGCGGTGATGGTGCTTCCTATGATATGAAGGTTGAGGAGATCCCATACCCTGAATTGAAGACAGAGCTCGCCATCTCGGAGGCATACCTATAATATAAACAATCCTTAACTATGTGCATTTATTTTACAAAAACAATAATTAAAACATAGTCTGCTTACTCTCATAGCTAAAAAACTTAATTTGTGAGAATTCAATATCAAAGCAATCCTTATGCAATAATAATTTTGCAATTATGTTTCAAGAAACTCACTGTAGCTTTTTTGCTGAATCCAACAGAAGATACATGCTTGTTGGGCCTCACCAGTTTGGTGAAAAGCAAGCTGGACAGACCTCCAGACAATGCTGTACCGGCCACAATCTGTACATTTAGAAGTTACTCATTAGTGACCGACGCAGAGATTTCAAAACAGCCTGAGTGTATAAAAACCACTGGTGTCGTTACCTCGAGAACCATTATTATGATAGCTTCTGGACACTCCTCATTAGGATATCTAACTCCGTAGCCGATGGTCATCTGTAAATTATAAACAATTTAATAAATATTATTATATTGACCTCATTTAAATAAAAATTTTAGGTAATTTTCGTTTAATTGTATTTTTTTGTAACTAATTGTTTGAGCCACTTTTTATTTTTATTATATAAATTATTGTTTAGTGGAAACTTGATTGATATATGTATTAATATTGTTTTATATTTAAGAATATTAATTATTGTATGTTTTTCAAACAAATTAAATAAATTAATTAATTAAAAGGCATTTCGCTCCAAATGTCTCCTGTGGAAGGTTCATTCTGTTCCCTTAAGGAGTAAATTATATTTTTTGTTCAAATATGTAGTACCTAGTATTGATGACTTCATTGTAATTTTAATTCGTTTGTGAAAGTAAACGTTCTCTATACTTAATGTTATGAGCTGCAAGCTTTATTACTTTACTTAACGCCTTTCAAAGTTCCTATACATATAACAAATTCCTTGACATTTTCATACTTAAAGTTATGCCGAGTCAACAAAAGAATAATGCTTTATAACATCTATAATATTCTATAAGATAGCTTTAATTATATTGTCTAACGTTTAATAGTATAAATTTACTTTAATTTTTGTACGATAAATAGAATTACATGTATACCTTACTTTTAAGCAGTCTCGGTACTTATATCATCTTACAACACTAAACTTATATAGCTATCAATACCACTTGTATTTAAAAAAATGGCAAGGGCTTGATAAACGTAGTACTGACCTGCGTCTCAACAGACATCATCAGTAACCCAGCAAAGGAAGACGTACCAGTGACGCAATGCTCCTTACCATCACCAATATCGTCAGCATATGAGGTGGCCACGGCATACCAGATGGCGGCGAAGATGAACCAGAAGACAAAGTGGGTGCAGATCATTAGCAGGATTATGAAGCGCCATTTGCTGTTGATCTGGAAGGGTGAGCTGAAGCTTAAATAGTTGACTAAAGCAAATTTTGATATGTTATGTAGTTACTTTAATATTCCATGATGATGATATCAGCCAATCTGAAGTAATTGGAACGTATAAATTTGCGATAGGGTTTGCTTCACATAATTATTATTGATTTGTTTCAGTTTAGGTAGAGTTTTGCAGGACTTGAATTTAGCTTATTACAATCGCCAATGCTCTTGATGCAGCTTTACTCGTCTAAATTTCGCGTTTGTATTGCATGGGAAAACATCTTATGTTTTGGTATAAAAAGTATCCTATGCAAGTACATACACAAAGTTTTATTTTTTCGAAAACCGTGAAAAAGGAACGTCCAACCTAAGTAATTTCTACATTTATATATTAATGAATTCGAAAGTTTTGTTGGCTTAACAGCTAAGAAAGAATCCATGTCGTAAGTAGGTTCCAACTTAACGGTAGACTCTAGCCACTTAAGCACTATTTCTAGTTATGAAGTAATGCGATGATAAAAGAAATGTCGTACAGAAATCATAATTACTGATGTTGAACTTAGCCAACCTTCGATAAACAGGGCGAGTGAAAGCTACGATTAAAGCCTAAATGTCTCTAATTTGTTAAACTTATTACACAAAAAGTAACATGACATCCAGGCCGTCATGTCATCGTTAATAGATCATTATTTATATTTTAGCGCTTGGGTCGAATTTTTACATCCCACAGACTACTCCAAAATTTTATTAATTCTTAAATTTTAATTGTACTCAATTATTAGCGAAACAATTCCCCAATCTGGTGACCATTTCAAGTTTCAGCCAGCAATATAATCAGTATTACTTACAACAGTATTGACAATATCACGCATGTACTTGATGGATTTGGCTGGGATGTTGCTTCTGACTGGTACATTCTCCTCGCCTGATTTGTACACGACTCGTCTGGAACGAGTGGGTCGACCAGGTTGACGACGTCTGAAATAAAATTTGAAGTAAACTTTTTTTTAAAACCGATACTGTGGTGCTGTCTTTGCTTTGAAACTTTGAACGATATTTAAACCTAGATCTTCTATATAAATAAAGATGAATCGTAGAAATTACACGTACGCGCATAACTTGAGAATGACTTTACTGATTTTAATGTTTTTTTTTGTGTGTGTTTGAGTGGGTCCCCGGATGCTATAGATTTGCAATTGAAACCGGTAGCTATTGGACCTGTAGTTTACAACAGTACTTATATTTTACTTTGAAACTTGTTTATACAAGTAAATAATTTCACTTTCGTCGCCCTAGTAATGTATCGCCTGTGTTGAAATAAACCTCTCTTAACAACAAGAACCTTTTTGTAAGGCGTCTTCTATATTTAAGTGATATTAGAATATAGTACGTCTTTGCGTCTATTGTTATTAGGTTTCCAAGTAAATTATAAACCGCTACGCGTATAAGCATGTAAGAATAAAACTCTTCTAGTATTCATAATATTTTATGTGCTGTATTATTTCCCAGTCCATAACCAACAGTCTATTTGAGCTTCTGGTTTTAAAGTTCGCTATTTGACTTTCTTTCAACCTTGTATGAACCTTTCTCCTAAGAATAATTATTAACCTCCTATTAACTAGTATATTGTTTATTATGACATCTAGGGCCAATGTTTCAATCATCAGATATAAGTTATCAGTCGAATAAATCATAATCTGAAGCGAATTCAAAAGTAAAACTATTCAACTGTTTTGTTCATGCAACTAATATCTTTATTTTTTCCATGTTATGTTATTTCTACTTTATTCTGTGAAACACTTTTATCTATTGATTGAAAAATCGGCCTTAAAGAAAGCAATACTTAATCTTATCATTAAAATGACTTAAGTTATTATATTATGGGGCTATCCTACTGTCTAAAATATTTAAGATTTATAATGCTTTTGCTTAATTTAATAAGCCTCCAGTACACCAGTAGTATTCCAGTAGATTTGCGAAGTTATATCTCGGTAAAAGTTGCATGAGGGAAGTAAGTCGATGACAACTTTTAATCTACACAAGCCGTTCAAATAAATGTATAATATATTATTTTAGTAAATAATAAAAATATTTGCTCAACATAAATCTTATCGTATTCAAGGTATTGTTATCAGATCGATATGAATCATTTTTGACATTTTCTGTGTTGTTTAACATTTAGGAAAATCGGTGACACCATCCTTTTAGGAAGACTCGGTAATATTAATGCTAAGCGGACGTTGAAATATACGTCATATATTTAAAGTTCTATACTATTGACCACCACAGACATCTTGGCTTTTTATTGGCCTTATGACTAAGAGAACAGGGAAAACTACAAACATCTTGATTATTTCAACGATTCTCAGTATAAGATCTATATATTTTTTAGCCTTCAATGTGGGCAAAGTGATGGTGACAATATCTGCAACCTCATTACGATTAAGTCTGTCTTTTTTGGATGAATCAATCAAAATGATCTATATACACCTAAACTTGAATCATTCAATGTCATTGAATACGATTCATTAAATGTCTTTCACTGCTATGGCTTTGAATCAAATTGATTAACCCGTCTAATTGGTTATATTGCTGTCCGTATATTTGTGAATATTTCTTTACACAATTAGTTACTTAATAATATGACTTACCTATTCTTAGCATTTTTCTTCCTTTTCGTGTAAGGCGTAGAAAAAGCGTGCGCAGATGGTCCTAAAGTTTCATGTCCATCTATAACACTGTCAGCTACTTCGATAGTATCATATAAATCAGGATTCGTTCTACGTGAACTATCAGATACAACCTTAGTCACTACTGAATTCTTATAACTTTCCCCCTCATCTATAGAGAGAACTAGACCATCGTCAGTTTGTTCATCTTCGCTAGTGTAAACAGAAGCATCTGTTGTCGTAACTTCGTATATTGGTGTATCTTGCTTAGAGTCATAATTAGTAACTACTGATGGAAATGCTATTTCTTTACCTTCGACGTAAGTTTGGCTGATGCGATAATTTTTTTTCAATTCCTCATTGGTGTAGACATCTGTGTGTACTATGGGAGGGATTTCAATCGATGATCTGCCAGATCCGCTACCTATAGCTTCGGAGTAGCTCAGAGATCTCTCTAAGACCCGACTGCGGCTGCCGCGTCTTTCTTCGCCATTACTCATATTTCAGATATAATTGTCTATCTTATTTCTTGAATTAAATTATCATCAGACAATTTAATAAAATATTTTTTTCTTCATTTACTAAATGTGATCAAAAGATCAAAAGCTCATTTTAATGGTATGTTGTTCTTTAAGGAAATTAGTCTTATACGTTAGAAATATTGCTTGTTAGGCTGTTGATGCTAATTATTATTATTTTAAGTACTTTTAGCCACTTACCATCAGATAACTTTCTTTAAAAACTTTCTTTTGTGTCTTGTTTATCACTATAGAATATCTCTACCTTTGTTTACATCACCACTTACGGTTTCAACTTCAATATGGGTCAATGTGTTAATTTTGTAAATTTTAAAATTTACATTTTTTATTTTAAATATTTTCAATGCAAACCGATATATCGAAAAGACGTACACATGCGTCGGTTATGTTACATTATCTGATAAGACATGCCTCAATCCTGTAAGATAAGGAATTGTACCTACTTCTGATGTTTTCATTGCCCTAGAATCTCGATGGAGCGTTGACATGTCTTCACGCTGTGTCCGGTAAGCGGAAGGTAGACAGACACCTTTACTATCGTCTTTCTTCTTCTATTTTTAGAATAGGAAAATGTTATCATATGTATGAGTAACGTTTTCTTTGTATATTATATGGAGTAGGCAGAGACAATAGGGTTCCACTTGCTACGATCTGAACTATGTACTTTCATTAGTCGTGTCACATATATACGTTTATTGTAGGTGTTTCTACCTGATCATTCTTCAAGACATCTTTGTTTATTATATATAGTAACAGGGTTACCCTTGAAACGTTGGTTCTTGAGGGTTAAAATAGGACAAAAATTAAATATAAAATCTACATTTTATTTTTTAAATGTTTTTTGAATGTACAAGAATGTATAATAAATTCTACTCATAGTTAAAGTTATGTACAATATAATAAAAAATTAAAAAAAATATTATCTTGGGGAAAAAGTTTCTTCGCATTTTATATAAAAATTCAAAAGGTTTTTTTAAAAAGTTTATTTACATTTGACTAAAGTATGTAGGTGCCATTTTGTTGGATAACTTTTTGCCATCTTTTAGGTAGGGACGTGATCCCATTGCTATAAAAATTTTGGGGCTTCCGATCAAAAAACTGCGACAAGTGGTTTTGGCAGTCCTCTCGTGATGTTAACCTGACACTGCCTAAGAAATTCCACAGAGACCGAAACAGGTGAAAATCTGAAGGTGCAAGGTCAGGACTATACGGCGAATGCATTAACACCTCCCAGCCAAACTCTCGTAATTTTTCCTGAGTGGCTAAAGATGTGTGAGGTCTAGCGTTATCGTGGTGAAAAACCACACCCCTTCTGTTGATTAATTCCGGCCGCTTTCTCTCAACTTTTTTTTTTTTGTTTTAATCTCATCAGTTGTTCGCAGTACAGTTCAGAATCGATAGTCCTGCCTGACGGTAACAGCTCATAATGAATAATGCCCTTCCAATCCCACCATACACACAGCATCACCGTGTTGCGAGCTAACCCGGGTTTCGCCACAGTCTGTGAAGCTTGACCGGCCTTTGACCACGATCTTCTTCGCACGTTCTTGTCGTTCGTGATCCACTTTTCATCACCAGTTATCAGTTTCTTCAAAGATGGTTCGGTTTCATTACGTCGTAATAAAGAATCACAAATGAGTACACGGTTTATTAGGTTTCTTTCAGTGAGCTCACGAGGCACCCAAATATCGAGCTTTTTTATGTACCCAGCTTTTTTCAAATGCGCCAAAACCGTTTTGCGGTCAATTCCCAGTTCTCCAGCTACATCGTAACTATTAATATGTCGATCTTGCTCCACTTTTTCAAAAATGGCATCAATTTTGTCCGTAACAGGGCGACCAGAGCGACGTGCATCTTTGATATTAAAATTTCCGGTTTGAAAACGCTTAAATCAAATTTGCACTACTCTCACAGGTACTGCATTAGGTCCATAAACATAACAAATTTTTTTCGCGGCTTGTGTTGCATTTTTACCTTTTCTGTAGTAAAATTTTAAAATGTATCGAATTTCTTCTTTAGATTCACTCAATTTAACAATAAGAAAAACAAATGAAAATTACACATTTTCCTAATTTGAATTTGGAATTGTCTTCTTTAAAAGTAAAACTTTTTAATGATACCAAAACCAGCCACATACAAATGGCATAGCCAAAGAAATCTTATTACAAGTTCATACATACTATATGCGAAAAGACTTTTTCCTCAACCTAAATAAACAAAATACTTATCATAAAATAATTTATATTAGTTTTATTTGAATACTATTAGTATTAATTCATATAAAATTATTAGAAAGCGAATGTGTATGGTGAAAGTAACATAGCATTGGATACTAGAATGCCATATTTCTTAAAGTGTTGTTTTTTTGTGAGGTTAGTGTAATTAAAAATTTTCTTTGAACTAAGTATGTTTGTCTATTTTTCGTTGACTATATTCTACGTTTTGTTTTTCTGTTTCCTGAAGGATGATGTTCTCCCGACCTGGAACACTGTCATCTTGCTGTTGAAAGTGTTCGGGGTGCTCGGCACAGGTATCGGGAGGTCTGTTTGTCTCTTAATTGACCTGCAGAGAGGTTTATCATAATTCATTACATTGTAAATGCAGTGGCACTAGTCTTCAGCAGTGCGAAGAAGAATAGAAATAAGTTTTGATTTGATTTTGATTTACGAGGACCTTCATTTTGGAGATGCTCTGTATAAAGGGGGTAGCCACATTTAAATATCTAGGCTGCACCGGTTACCTATACGAACACCTGAGAGGACGCAAGGTAATGGTGTACGGGCTTCTAAGTAGGAAAACCAAAATAAGGAATTGTAAAACTGTTATACGGTCCATCCTGATGTACGCTTGCGAAGTCTGGACGCTTACCCTCAAGAAGAAGAACCTTCTCTGTAAGATTTTGGGCCCAACAAGGAGAGACGATGATAGCTTTTTTTAAAAGTTAATTTATTTATTCTTTTTTTAACGATATGCTTACATTCATATACATTAGAAACACATTTGACTGTGCCACAGAAACCTCATGGGTTTATTTATGCTGCAGAGAGTCGTGTACACAATATTGTTATATCAAAAATAGGAGCAGAAGCGAGTAATTGTTATCTAGTGTTTAGTTCTGATTTGATAACAAAAGCGGGGTTATCAACATTCTAGTATATGGTTCTAATTTTAGTCCCAGGTCTGCACATGTGACCCTGATGGTCCGCTTTGGGAATCAATATAGAATCTTCTCAGATAATATTTGATCGATTTATGGTTATATTAGTACTTTGATTGCAGGTCCTCTGGGAGAAGCTGGAGAGTCCGAACCGACGTTGAAATTGAAAATCTCGTGACCGAGCCTAACATAATAGGAGTGGTAAAATCTCACCGCCTCCGTTGGTTCGTACACGTGGAACGGATGAGAGGATCGAAGTGTGAAGAGGATGTGTATTTGGACGATCGCTCCAAGTACCGCGCGAGGGATAAGAAACAGCACAGGACAGAAACAGGTGGCATGTTCTCGTTTGGGAGGCCAAGACACATTTCGGGTTGTTGAGCCAACCCAGTTAGTTAGTTAAAACAAAACCGATTTCAAAAGTAACTGAAAAACAAAGAAAATATATTTTTGATTTTGAAGTCGGTACGTAGTATATAAAATTGCTGTATTTTGCAAATTGGTTGTTTTCTTTTATGTCTTAACTACCTCCTCCGCCGCCGCTTCTAAGGGGAAACGAAATAGTTGTTTTTACTGTATTACCAGCATTTTTGTCATATTTACTCACCTAAACCTTCCCTGGACTTCCAAAAATAATTCAAAACCAAAATTAGCCAAATCAGTCCAGCTGTTGTCGAGTTTTAGTTAGACTAACGAACAGCAATTGATTTTTATATATATAGATTGGAACCGACTTCAAGATGTACAAAATATTTATTTTTTCCCTTTGATGTAGTTACTGGTAAAGTCGGTTTTGTTTTTTTAATTATTTTTCTATTTTTTATTTAAACAAATACATGAATAGCTTTAGAAAAATATGTGAATCACGTTATATGTGCCTATAATATTCGTGGGTTACTCTCGTTTTTCTGGGATCCACTCACTAGATCCTAATTTGATGACAATGACACAACCTCAAAAGTATACTAGTAGTATACTGTTTTGAATAAAAACGATGTTTAAAAATCAGTCAACAACTGGCGCAGAAACCGCGTTGCAAACATACAATCGAATTGAAAACTTCCACCTTTTTAAAGTCAGGTAATAAAATTATTTCTGACTAGCTGTGTCCGCGACTTAGTCCGCGTGGAATTTTTTTCGCTGGACCCTAATTTTAATTGTAGCTAAAGTTACTCCTTATAACATCAGCTATCTACCAGTGCAAGTCCCGACAAAGTCGGTCCAACCGTTTTACAGATTAGCCGGAACAAACAGACAAAAAGACAAAAGTTGCATTTTCGGAATCTCCTGCTCCGAATTATGATGATTTTATCACATTTTTATTTTGACATTACAAACAGTCACTTCAATTTTAATTATCTGTTGCTTTATACTAGCGTCCGATAGCGAAACTTCGTTCGCGTCGTTGCCATGACGACAACGTATTTGTTGGTGAATTGCAAAGGCAGCGCCAAATACCTTGGCCGCAGCGCAACATTTTTTGCTATATTTACATGTCGTTGTTCATACATTAGCAAAATATTTCATACCCGTCGAGGAGTTCCGCACTGCACTGGGGAGTATCCACTGCCTCTGTTAGTTCCAGCTTCTTGTGGTCAATCACGTACTTCTGTTTACGGCAGTCATATCTGAAAAAAATAATAAAATATTTTATTATCTAGTACAATTAAGTTTTTTCATTATTAGACTTCCTCAACCATTATGGCAATAAATGAAATCTTATAAAACCGTCATGTCCGCCCTTTCGTCTGTACATCTGCTTTTGCCGAAACTTCTGGGTCTATAGTTAGTGTTACAAGATGTCCACCACAGTAGTCCTGAGAACCATAGTGTATATTAATATGACATAGACAATCGTCATAGATAATATTTTTAGTCTATTTATCAGATGATTCGATTTATAACTAAATTACCATTTTCTACCGGTTAGTTAACTTTATAAGCCCACTAAATTATCATCTAGATAATTTAGTGCTACAGTAACTAATTATTATAATTGTTTTTATGATCCTGGCAACACTATGATGTAATTGTTATTCTTAGCAATGATGCAATATTATTGTTTTGTAGGGTAGCATTTTTCGTATAAAAGGCGTAGTGGCGTTTAGACTGTGTTCATTGCTTACTGTGCTGTGTGAATATTCACATCAAAGGCTGAACAATAAGGGAAGCCCTGTCCAAATAGTTAATATTTGGTATATTTGGTACTTTCTTACCCAAATCTCTTCTTGCATTTTACATTAGAAAATAATCACGTCGAGGTCACCACTGTTAAGACTATGCTCTATTATACGCGTGGGTGACCAAAAGGAAAGGCGTTTTATTTTATATCACCTTTAATATAATAACGCGTGTACATCGCGTGCTCACCAAATATACAATTACAAAAATGCACGATTACAATATTGTTATGGTAGAAACAATCGGCGGCCTTATCGCTTAAAGCAATCTCTTCCAGGCAATCTAACATAAGGAATAATTTAACCTAATCTGGCGATGAAGGTGGTGCATATTGTTAGGTAGAACTTAAATTACATATTTTACAAATTACATACATACAAACATATTTAGAAGATATATACTGATTAGTCTATAGTATCAGAATTAGACATAATTATTTAAGAAAATACTGTATTCTGAGTGCGTTCTTAAATGTAGGCAACCCTTTGGCCTGTGTGGCAGTAAGAGGTAGTGCATTCCAAAGTTTGACAGCCTGCACTATAAAAGAGTTATCATAAAAGGATGAAGTGTGTGCAGATGTACTGAGTTTACGATACGTATGAGTGTGTAAATTGTGAGAAATAGAAAGCCGAAGGAATTAAAAATGTTCCTTAAGGTAAGCGGGACTACAAGGAATAAATAATTTTGTTACGATTTAGCCAAATTTCCACGAAGCAAGCCGACAAATGCGAATGCGCACCTGCCGGCCATAAAGCCCAAGTTTATTACCTGCTCGCATTTGCACTTCTTTTCTTTGTGTTTAATATTTGTAATTAGAAAAGCCGCCTATTGTTTATTGTAAACCTCTCTAGTAGGCGGTGGCCAGGTGTGGTTCTAAGAATCCATTGTTTACGCGGTCGTGACATATTGTAAGCTGAGTATAAAGGGATGCCCGAACGGAGAGATCGGCAAACAAGCGACGATTACGATCAAAGCAAGACGTATGTACATTCGATAAGCTATATAGTGACTGACTTAGCGCGTGCTATTGAATCGTGCAGTTTGTACTGGTTTCGTCCAGTTATATTTGTACCTGTGTTATACGTGTTTGTATAGTTCTAATAAATTCTATGGTAATTCCAACGGCATTTTAATTCGAGTCCTGCACTGTTAACAATATGTTATAAAGTAAGGTCTATACATGAAATTTACTTTATGGCTTTTTGATCCTTCGAGCCGCATTCATAGGTCGGTGGTTCAAATCCGGCTCGAAGGACCATAAAAGTAGATAGGATCTTTGATTGGAACTACATACTTTATCTTGGATACTTGATTTATTTTATCCCTTGATACGGATAGAGGTGTGTTGATATGCAGCGGTGAGCATGCGCGTGCGCTACCTTAATGAAGAACGTCCCTACTCATGTTAAAAGCAACCATCGCACGTTTTCACCTATATTGATGGAGCGCAGTTACTAATAATATTGTCGTTTTCTGTCCTTTTAATGTATATAAAACTGACCTAGTTGGTAATCTTCAGTTTTTACTAGTATGTATACGAGGACACTTACTTGACGACTGGTGGAAAGCGATGCCCCCAGATAATCTCCTTAGGCAGGTACGAGGTCTGGCTTTGAGTGAAGGTGCCCATCGACGCGGAAGCGCCCTTCAGGCTCACCGTTATTTCGTAGCTGGAATTCAAGTTAAGTACAATTTAAAGATCATAGCTTATTAGAGCTACCAGGAATTCGACCAGCACCGGATCCTGTCGATATCAAGCTGTCCACGCACGATCGACGAGTGAACCACTCGCTGACAACCCGCTGCTCGGGATAATTCATCTAGCAGATTTTGTTACAATAATAAAATATTATTTCTTCGGATTCAATGTATTGTTTAATTTTTGATTATTACAATCTTCCGACTACCATGACACCATAATGAAGCAGAGAGAGAGAGAGAGAGGAGGTAGAAAGAAAAAAATATAGACTAACTACACCACTGTAACAAAGATTATATGTTAACAACAAGCCCTTTGAGTCTATTTTGTTTATTGTCTATTAAATACTGCGATAATTCACGTATAGATCCATCTACCAATCGTTGACAGAGTACTCGGCAATTCGTGTATCATGTGACGTGTTGACCACGGGAGGTTCACTGGTTGACAACGCGGCGCATGGACGATGCTTGTCAAGTATCAGGTGACTTTAAGGAGCTACTCAAATAGAGTTGGCACTTTGGAATATAATAGAACAGAATGTAACAGAACGGAACAGAACAGAATAGAATATTCTTTATTGTACACAATGTTATAAAACAAATTTATACATACAGTGGTACAACGGTAAGTACATTGAGTGGTCTTATCGCTAGGGGTGCTTTTTTCCCCAGACATTTTTTGGTTGGACCGAAACTCTGTGTGAATAGGGGTAGAAATAATTACGACAAATCTGTACTCTATGAATCTTAACAAATCCTTATATATATATATATTTTTTAATCTAAAGAAGTGTACTTGTATGAAATATTTTTTTTACGTTATGATTTGCGTAATGGAGAAGAAAAGTTAGGAAAGCGGACTCTGAATTTCGGATCGAACGCTCTGAACGCAACCGGGATTTACTCGGATGATGATGACTTATAATAAATGAACTAACCACAACCTTTTTACTGAAACCAACGTCATCTCTCGTGTCGTAAGTAAACCATTTGAATTAGTGTAGTGAAAAATTTAAACTGTATATAAGTGATGTTTAGGACACGAAAACTTGTGAATGCACCCTAACAGATAATGACTAGGTAACGTCCCGATGGACACATTCTTAGATATCACTTATTAGCCTCTATAGGCTAGATCGTAATATTTAGTAAAGTAATTGGTTAAGAACTAGAGTTCACCCCGCAGCTATGTCGCGTATTAAGCCCTAAGCAGTAGCTTGGTTTTACTTACACAAAAACTTAACTCGATTTTTATGTACAATAATAACAAACAAACTAAATCCATATAGTGTAGACAACTGCCCAGCAAAACATAGAGGTGAGTCGAAGCCAACCTGATTTGAAGTAATTCTATATATATTATTAATACGTGAAGCAAAACTTTGCACCCCTTTTTACGAGATTGCGCGGACGGAGGAGTATGAAATTTCGCACACTAATAGTTTATACAGAGAAGAAGCGACGAATGCTATTTTTTTTTTAAATTATGCATAAAAAAAACATTACTCACACTACCATGTATTTGACACACACGCATGTATACTCATCTGTTTATTGTTGCCCTGGCGAAACCTGTGATTATAGGAGTATAGTCTTTGACATTAATTATTATGGTCGAATTTCGACCACGGGCGACCACTCGTACAACGAATGACATGAATTCACTAATTGAAAAAACGGGAATGCAGCGCCTTCTTTTTAGCTAATCCGTCTATTCTAAACGAAACGGCATCATGTATCGGAATAAAAAGTATCCAAGTGTTGATTCAGGATATCTGTTCTGTATTGAGTTTCATTTATATACGTTCAGTAGTTTCCAAAAAGGACGCGATCGCAGCGCCACCTTTTTCGATATTTATCTATCCCACGGAAACGACGTCATTTATCGGGATGAAAAGTATCCTAAGTTACGGCCCGGGATATAAGCTAGCTCTATGTCGAGTTTCATTTAAATCTGTTCAGTAGTTTTCAAGTGATGCTCTAACAGACAGACAGACAAAAATTCTAAAAAATACATTTTAGGAATCTGCTCGTCCTACATTAACGCATAAAACATAGTTGTAAGTATATTCTGTGAATTTATTATACTTTTGAAAGTCTGGTAATGTGCGAGTGAGATTGAGGCGTCCACTTAAGCAGCCCCTTAATAAGATAATGGTGTTCTTCTTATGGTGAATCTATAGTTAAAGTAAATAGTTGTCCATGTGTATATATGAAATATAACGAACATCTTTTTGCTGATTGTAAAAGGACATTTAAATTTTAGGTTTAGAATTCCTGTAAATATATAAATACTACTACAAACGCAAAAACTTCTCGAAGCTAATTTACCTAAAATGATGGATAAGCTTTACCTGCTATGGTTGATGACGTCAGGCCCGTACCTATACAAAGGGCTGTCGTGGTCGATGACGTGGACCAGGGTCACCGGCCAGAGCAGGAACTGGCGCTGCTGCAGCACAAGCTTCTGGGCGTAGTATCTTATTATTTCACCTTCTTTTGTCCTGGTGGAAACATTTTTCAAAGTAGCAACACTCATTTTAAACTTAAGTATTTAAGCATTTTAGCGTTTGGTATCCAAATGTTACGTGGCTAGTGGCTTTGTAATGTCATAATAATAGATTTTTTTTCTTTATTTTATCGCAGGAGTTCAGACAGGCAGATGGCCCACTTGATAGAAAGCAGTTGCCATCGCATATAGACATTTGCAAGACCAAAGGTGCTACAAATGCCCTGCTGTTCTCTTAAGGGAGACAGCAACCTGACCTCTAATGTTGGAACACAACTCAAAGTTGTTTGGCGATATACTTTAGACCAGGGGTGGTAGTCATCCAGTCGGACAAATGCCCTACCACCTGGCTGTGGGTTGTTTTGTCGCCTCATACAACAGGCCGCCCCAACGCAGGAAATTGTATTCTTTCTCTGTTCCTGCACAGATAAAATACTTTACTAAATGAATATGAAAGTATATACGGTACTTATGTCAAAAAATCATTTTGTCTCTTTGTCACGTCATCATCATTTTGTCTGTCTGTCTGTTTGTTTCGGTTAATCTCTGAAATGGTTGGACCGATTTTGACGGGACTCTGACTGCCAGATAGCTGATGTTATAAGAAGTAACTTATGCTACTTTAGAAAAAGAAAAAAAGCACTTCGCCGCCGCACCGAAAGGTAAATTAAGTTAAATGAAATTCCACGCGGACGAAGTCGAGGGTAAAAAAGATGGCACTGTGGTCGCGTTTTCTTGTTGTCACCGTTACAAAATGTGTCGTCATGGTGGCGACGCGGACGAAGTTTAGCTGGCACATACTATTAAATAATATTAACGCAACTAGGATTTAAATGTAGAAAGATGATGTTGCTAGTAAATAATATTGTACTGAATGTCTTATGTCACACATCTTTATGATGAAGAGCATAATGTTTGATCACTCACTTGTGGGTGCTGATGAAGTGGGCCGTGAATTCGGAGCTGATGATGTGGTCGTAGTTGAGGTCCCAGGCCCTGATCATCAGACAGAGGCGGCCGTCACGCATGCTTATCTAAAAACAACACTAGTAAAATTACCGGCTGCGCTTTGACCCAGAACGGCATGAGATTAAGGGTAATTTGAGTTTAGGAGTATACAAAAGCCTTTTATATAGCCACTAGACCTGTTATTTGGGGCAGGATACAAGATTTTAGGGTCAACCATAAAGTTTTGAATGAATAATAGGATAAATAAAAACACGTTAGATAAACGAGGTTATGTCACTTTTGTTGATAACAAACTGTGATTTGTGTTTAGGAATATACTTATGCTTAATATATTAAATTAGTTTTAAATTAGTCAAATTTTTTTTTACATATATTGCGATGATGGTTACTAATTAATCGGTTGTGACACTTGCTGACCGCTGCCATGGTACGCTCGCTTGGTTTGTAGGCTTTAGTCGAAAGTTGCGACCAGTGACCAGGATTAAGTTAGGTTAGACTTTAAACCAAAGCGACCAAACAGACCGGTTACTGCCAGCTGGTCACCATCGTCGCAATATAACGAAACATAGGAACGAAAAAAATTTATATCTCAAGAACTACATGTCTCCGAGACATGGGTGTTGCAGAAGGGAGAAGTACGCCCCCCTCTGCCCCCTCACTACTTAAAATTCAGTGACCACTAAGCTAAAGTTTACCTAAATTACCACTTCTGAATTTTAGTGCCTTGGTCATCAATATTTTGACCCCGTAGAGTATGAAGTAAGAACGCCTGGAATACCTCACTTCTCCCATGCCTAACGTTCCCAAATTGACGTGACTTAATTTGTGTATGACCCCTAAGCATACGGTAGAAAAAGAGTTAATATTACCGAATTGATTTTGAAAAAGTCCAACTTTATAGTTGAAAGACGTTGACTGACATGTGTACAACAATAATTATGCACAAACAAAATTAGACATGTGCAAGTTTAACAATAAAATTAAGTTTAGAAGTCCAATTCCAAAATAGGCACTAGTAACAATGCGCAATTGCGCTAGCTCATTTAATTGCGCCAGTGTCTTCAGTGGCGGATACACCAGTAGGCTTAGTAGGTTAGAGCCTAGGGCAGCAGTTTTAAAGACAATATTTTTTTAGGTTTTACAAAAATTACGACTCATATTTATACTTAAATGTTATCACAAACAATACAGCATTTAATATGTTGGATGGATGGATGGACCACTTAGAATCTAACATATACCAGCTATACTCAACCCAAGGTCCGCAGGCCGCAGGTGGCCCGCCAAGCTTTTGTAAGTGACCCACCCATATGATATACTAATAGTTGTACAATTACATTGGTAACGCCTCTGGTGTTGCAAAAGTCCATATATGACAGTAACCACTTTCCATCATGTTGGCCACAAGGCTCTTTACGGTACTCTAGTAATGAAAAAAAACACCTAAATAAATTAATGTTATGGGCCGCAGCACCTTATCTAATACGTCTATGTGGCCTTTATAAGAAAAAGGTTGAGTATCGCCAACTTAGATAAATTTTTCATAGAAAAAGTTTGTGTTATTAGTTAGTGCCCAAAGCATAAAGTTACAATTTCATTGACAATTAAATGTAATTAATATGTTTGTGAACTAAAGACTGTAGAAGTTTGTAGGGGAGGCAAAATTTGAATAGCCTACTGGAAATAAATGTGAAAATCAACCAATAGATGTGCTGTCACACTTGTTCCAAGTTTTTTGGAACGTAACTCATTTCCATGCAATTAGTCTGCGCGCTGTATTGATGCTAACGCTGCCTGCATTGCTGCGCTAAAGCCCACTGTCGCGGGGTGCGAGTGGCGCGCACTTAGCCACACAATTTTGAATTAACTCAAAGCGCTGGTGTAGTGTACTTGGTCTGACTTACTGAGTTGCTAATTCATCCATGTTGTATAGTACCACGGGATATTTTAAATATATCAATTAATATCTCAAGCGCTGCTTTGTGCTACAACGTTATTATAATTTACAGACTTAAAAACATGGCTGTCGTCTCATTGCCTGTTAATACATTAAACTGACCAAGCCCTTTTTGCTGAAACCGACGCCATCTCTTGACAGTTTCTCGGGACGAGTCAGCTTGGCGTACACCACACAAGTCAACACCCCGGACAGGCCTGTGCCCAGGATCAGCTGTAATTATAAGAAATCATTTTTTTATTTACAACGTATGTCAATTAGACGAATAAAACACAGAGTATACATCTATTATAGGTATTTTCTCATAATACTAAATTGCTTGAATATAAATCACACATAGATGGCGGTACTTGTACCAGGTGTTAAAATTATTTCTTGAAATTGAAAGATATCTCAATTTTAGTTCTCGTGTATTATTTGATGGAGTTATTTGCATTTTTGTTTAATTTGCTACAATTACCACGTGCTAACAACGGTGAAGGAAAACATCGTGATGCAATCTGGACATTAAGATAACCGATGTGTCAAACCTGCCAAGCTGCCTTTGACAAGCGTGACGTGCTAACAACGGTGAAGGAAAACATCGTGATGCAATCTGGACATTAAGATAACCGATGTGTCAAACCTGCCAAGCCGCCTTTGACAAGCGTGACAGATATACTATCCGTTCCCCCTATAATGGGAGGCCCGAGACCAGCAGTGGGACATTTATGGGCTGATATTATTATGTTATATTTTTTTGTCTTCTTTTTAATTTTCAAGTCTGCGCTTTGCTCCGCTTCTAAAATATAAATCTAGTATTACTTTATACAACTTAGAGAGAAAGAGAGAGATAATACTGTTACATGCCGTCAAAAAAGAGCGCACTTTATTGTTCTTCCCAGATTATTGAATTCCTTTGTGTTTTCAATTTGTAACATGCTTATTGTTTTTCTACTTGTTTTATAACCATCATTAGCGTCGAACTAATCCCTATTGTTATTGTATTCGACTTTGTGGACGTTCGCAGGTGTACAAATTAAATTTCTTAGAAACTCAGTGTGCGCCTCCAATTCCTTTGTACTGTGTAGTTAGTGTAAGACAATGCCCGGATGGAGGGGCGGGCAGTCAAGCGACGACTACGAAGCGAGTAAAACCTTTTCTAGTACTCTCGATTAGCGATATAGACGACGGCCTTTGCGCGTGTCGAATTGTATTGAATCGTGCAGTGTGAACTGGTTGCATCCAGTTTTATTTGTATTTCTTTTATACGTGTTTGTACAGTTTTAGTAAATTCTATAGTAGTTCCAACGGCATTTTTAATTCGAGTCCTGTAGTTCGTAACAATATGTTTAAAAGATATATACCTATCCTTCTGGTATAATACTTATTATTTTCTTTAACCCTGACAATATGAGTGCAAAATTTTACATACAATGATCGGTTCAGTACTTAGACATTACCTATATACCTATATACACATATATATTTCATATTTACATTTTTGACATTGTATTCTAATTCTGTATGGAATAAATCTGCACTTGACATATTTACATATCTATAATTACTGTATAATTCTAAAAAAAAAGTAATATTAATGTGGTCTGAGTGGATTACAGTCTATTTTTGTGAAGTAGTTGATTTTAAACTTTTAATTCCTATTTGTATGCCTGAAAGGACAAAAACATATGAGACATAAAATAACATATTGAGATGTAATGTTTTTAGGCAAATAAATGATTTGATTTGATTGATATCAAACAAACCCACATTGGCATTTACAACATTAGCTAGGATTTTCTATCCCACAGGAAGAAGATACATGGTAGAAACAAGATGGCTAAGCCATATGAGAAGGTGTGTTTATTTTTAATTTACCTGCATGATGAACAGAAATATGGCCTCAGGACACTCCTCGTCGATTGCTCGATCACCAAAACCGATTGTGGTCTGAAACACGGAGAGCAGTAATCAAAATAATTTTGGAAACAGAGAATTCGAATTTTTACCGGAAAATCTAGCCAGAGACCAGGGGCCTAGTTCTGGTATTACTATGTCGTCAAAATCGTCGGACACTGTGGTTTTAATCGTAAGTTTGCCTGATTTTGATATTCACTTAATTCCAATGGCAACATTTAGTTGAAAAAAACTGGTGTTTCCTTCCAATCCTAAGTGTGTAACCCCCCTCCCCTCGCACGTAACAATATGTAGGAAACCTTATTTAAACACATGAGACCTGATAGACAGACAGACAAATATTAACTCCAATATTGTATAATGACTCCTATAAATATAATGTAGTATATATAGTTGCTAAATAAGTTGGCTTATATGTACGACACCTTGGTCAAGCGTAGCGGGTATACTGGCCGTTCCCCTATATTAGAAGGCGCGAGCCCAGCAGTGGGACATTTATGGACCATTATTATTATAATAGGTTGGGGAAAAAGTCTTTTCGCATATAGTATGTATGAACTTGTAATAAGATCTCTTTGGCTATACCATTTGTATCTGGTTTTGGTATCATTAAAAAGTTTTAGTTTTAAAGAAGACAATTCCAAATTCAAATTAGGAAAATGTGTGATTTTCATTTGATTTTCTTATTGTTAAAATGAGTGAATCTAAAGAAGAAATTCGATACATTTTAAAATTTTACTACAAAAAAGGTAAAAATGCAACACAAGCCGCGAAAAAATTTGTGATGTTTATGGACCTAACTAATGCAGTATCTGTGAGTGTAGCGAAAATTTGGTTTAAGTGTTTTCAATACGGAAATTTTGATATCAAAGATGCACGTCGCTCTGGTCGCCCTGTTACGGACAAAATTGATGCCATTTTTAAAAAGGGGAGCAAGATCGGCATATTAGTAGTTACGATGTAGCTGGAGAACTGGGAATTGACCACAAAACGGTTTTGGCGCATTTGAAAAAAGCTGGGTCCACAAAAAAGCTCGATATTTGGGTGCCTCATGAGCTCACTGAAAGAAACCTAAGGAACCGTGTACTCATTTGTGATTCTTTATTACGAAGTAATGAAACCGAACCATTTTTGAAGAAGCTGATAACTGGTGATGAAAAGTGGATCACGTACGACAAGAACGTACGAAGAAGATCGTGGTCAAAGGCCGGTCAGGCTTCACAGACTGTGGCGAAACCCGGGTTAACTCGCAACAAGGTGATGCTGTGTTTATGGTGGGATTGGAAGGGCATTATTCTTTATGAGCTATTACCGCCAGGCAGGACCATCGATTCTGAACTGTACTGCGAACAACTGATGAGATTAAAGCAAAAAGTTGAGGGAAAGCGGCCGGAATTAATCAACAGATGGGGTGTGGTTTTTCACCATGATAATGCTAGACCTCACACATCTTTAGCCACTCAGCAAAAATTACGAGAGTTTGGCTGGGAGGTGTTAATGCATCCGCCGTATAGTCCTGACCTTGCTCCTTCAGATTTTCACCTGTTTCGGTTTCTGCAGAATTCCTTAGGCAGTATCAGGTTAACATCACGAGAGGACTGCCAAAACCACTTGTCGCAGTTTTTTGATCAGAAGTCCCAAAATTTTCATTGTAATGGAATCACGTCCCTACCTACAAGATGGCAAAAAGTTATCCAACAAAATGGCACCTACATATTTTAGTCAAACGTAAATAAACTTTATAAAAAAACCTTTTGAATTTTTATATAAAATGCGAAGAAACTTTTTCCTCAACCTAATATTTATAAAAAATATTTTTTAAATAATGAGACTTATATATATATAGATTAATAATTTAAGTGTGGTCTATTCATATATATATAATTGCTTTGCCTTATTGACCGACTGATTGACTGACATATCAACGCACAGACGAAACTACTTGGGCGACGATCATGAAAATTTGTATGCGGGTTCTTTACATACTGTAGATGCGCACTAAGAAAGGATTTTTGAAAATTCAACTAAGGGGGTGAAAGGGGGATGAAAGTTTATAAATTTCTTTATTGCAGGAGTTCAGCACACAGGCAGATGGCCCACTTGATGGAAAGCGGTTATCATCGCCTATGGACATTTGCAACACCAAAGGTGCTACAAATGCGCTGCTGCTCTCTTAAGGGCGACTGGAACCTGGTCACTAATACCGGAACACAACTCAAGGTTGTTATAGCGGCATACTTTAGACCAGGGGTGGTAGCCATCCAGTCGGGGAAATGCCCTACCACCTGGCTGTGGGTTGTTTCGTCGCCTCCTACGGCAGGCCGCCCGGCCGCAGGAAATTAATAAGTTTCAATTTACGCAGGCGAACCCGCAAGCAACAGCTAGTTTTCTATAACAACAAAAGCACACTGGCAGAGCCATCTGTGATTGCAGATTGTGTTACGTTTTTTTACTATACAAATGTCATTCTTTAGTTAACTTTAATAGATATTCCTTTCTTTAATGGTATAAAATAGATTAGAGTTAGATGAAGTTTCCAAGTGAATCAGCATGACATAAATTTAGCGGTAATTCAATTATAACGTCCAGACACCTCGTTTATTCATAAAAACAAACAAACAGAGGACGATTTGGTTGGAATTGCCTCAAATGGCTTCCTCTTTTGGGGAATTAACTGACAGACGGACAGCGCGACACGTAATGGCTAAATTACAGGCGAGATTGTGCCCAAGAGATTGGCTATTTGCCCATTGTGATGGGCTCCTTATATCTACTATAGCTGGTTTCTATGTCGTACTACCTATGAAATCTTTTACCTTACCATTGGTCGAAAATTGAGATTGTTTATATTGGTTATCTATAGATAGATAGAAAGATAGACAGATACACGTAATTGCTCATCAAAACAAAAATGCACAAGGAGACATTAGTTAATTTCATATATTGTTACATGCCGTCAAAGATAAACGCACAGCTGCCTGTCGTAAGCGCAGTTTATTATCTTCCCGGATTTAGTAATTCTTTTGTGTTTTGAATTGTAATTAAGAAAAACATGCTATTGTTTTTCTTCTTCTTTTATGACCATCATTAGCGTCGAACTAATCCTTATTGTTATTGTTTTCCGTTCGCAGGTGTGCAAATTACTATTTCTCGGAAACTCAGTGCGCGCGGCCAATTGTTTTGTACTATGTAGTTAGTATAAGACAATGCCCGAATGGAGGGGTGGGCAGTCAAGCGACGACTACGAGACGAGTAAGACGTTTGTAGTACTCTCGATTAACGGTATAGACGACGGACTTTGCGCGTGTCGAATTGCATTGAATCGTGCAGTGTGAACTGGTTGTATCCAGTTTTATTTGTATTTGTTTTATACCTGTTTGTACAGTTCTAATAAATTCTATAGTAGTTCCAATGGCATTTTTAATTCGAGTCCTGTAGCTCGTAACAATATAATAAACAATATATTTAATAATCTATAGTACTTAATATTATAAAATGAACGATTTGTATTTTTGTATGTTTGTAACGAATAAAGTCAAGAACCAATTTCGAAAATTCTTTCACCATTAAGATGCTACATTACGTCAGTCAAAAAGCCGTCGTATGGGTTAGCGCACTCACGTCAAACTCAAAGGGCGCAGATTCAAATCCTGGCCGGAAAGTATGCAGCATTTAACCAGTATTCTGACTTAATATGCACATTTTTACAGTTACCACATGCTAATGATTAAAGAAAACATCGAGATAACCGTGTTCTATGCAACCTGTCAATCTGCCTTGGACAAACGTGGCGGTATGCGCAAGCGCTATACTGGAATCATCATTTTGATTACAGCCCTTAGAACCGACTTGATCAGTGTGATGCCATGCTTTAACAGAATATAGGCGTGAAACAGTTAGCCTTGTGCTTGAGTTTCGTACCATGACTGTGAGTTACGATGGCGTATTGCAAACGTCTGTAGGTGACGGTAACCACTTTCCATGAGCTTGACCGTCTGCCTGTTTGGCACCTTTGCCGATCCCCTATAAATAGGAGACCCGATCCCAGCAGTAGGGCGTTTTTTGGGCTTTTATTAATGTACCTACAATGATTAAAGAGGTTATTGAAAAGACGTGTGGTATATACGCAAACGAAATACCCTTCTTGCTCTGAAGAGAATGCTTAGAATATCTACTATCTCTTTACTATAATTAAATTAGGCTCCCATAGCCTAAATAAATGCCATAAACAAATATTAAAATGATGAAGAAGTTGAGAGTAGGCTAAACAATAACTTAAACATTACTTATTGACACTTCACATCTTTGTCTTCCGTGGTCACGGCTGCTGAAAACTGACTGAAACGTTGGAATAAAAATCAAATAAAATTCCCCGCCTAAAACGCTAATACTATATAATAATAGTGCAATTTTTGATAATAATAGACCAACATAACACGTAGTAGGCGACAACCAATTTGGATCCCAACTAACTATAGCAACACCTGGGCAGATAACTGCCATGGACTAATAGTACAATGTGAATCTACTATTCACATGTCACAGTAACAGATTAATGACACCACCAATAGACATACAAACAAGGAAGCATTCGTATTGTGATTCGCTGAATGACATCACAGACTATGACACTATCTAATTGTAAATACAGGCAGGGGGGCTTTGTGGCGAAGCCTTAGGAGAGTACCAACACCTCGTACCCGACTCTAGGGGGTCAACGCAAGGCCCCCGTGCTTGCCTTCGCCAGCCGACACGGAGTGGAGAGAGCTAGAGCTAAGACTCAAGCTCCAGGGGTGGAAGTGATAAATGGCATGGCGTCCTCTCGACACCCCTTAGCCACTCACCTCACACCCATGTTGCCCTGTCTTCTATAGCATTTTTAGGGGCCCATGCAGTGTGTGGCGAGTCACCGTCTGCTCATTTTTTCCGTGTTCCTTGAATATTGCGACGGGCAGACGCCATAGTCCCCATAGTCCCAGACCCCTAGTACCACTAGCAGTTCACCCCAATAGCCCGTTTTTTGTTTGTTTTGCTTTTAGTTCTCATTCCCACAATAGTCCTGGCCGGGCTTATCCTTGGGTGCATTATTATACGGTGTAGACATAGGATAATCGCCGGTCAATGTCACGCCATATTTACATTAAATTTATCAAGGGGCCTCTACGTGTTGGCCTTCCCATGGCCCCAGGCAAACCCTCCAAAAGTCCGAGCCATTTTTAAGGCCCGTGGTCTTCAAAGACATACATTATAATAATAAACCCGCAGGGGGGTTTGTGACGAAGACTTAGGGGAGTAGCGACATCTCGGACTCGCCTCCGTGCTTGCCTTAGCCAGCAGGTACGAAGTGGATATCGCTAGAGTTAGCTCTACAGTCTGAGTCTTAGGACTCAAGCTTTAGGGGTGGAAGCGATAAATACCATGTAGTCGGAAGTAACTTCAGTAAGTCTCAGATGCCTAGTTCCACGAGCAGTTCATCCCAATAGCCCAGTACCTTGAAATTTGTCTAAGGGGCCTCTACCCATGACCCCCACGCAAGCTCTCCAAAAGATCGGTCACATAATAATGCCGATAATAATAATATACGAACCGTCACAAATCTGTCATATTAAGCGGTTCTTTGGTCGTTTATCGTCAAATTATGTCAGAAAGATTGATGGGTCAATTCACTTTGTTTACAATTTACTAACATTGACTACAGATGAGATAAAATGTTGCCAGAAGGCAAAAAAATTAGTTCGTGTTCTACCAGGTCATACGAAATAGAGAAAGTTGAACGCTATACAACAAGTTAACAACATAATAGTATGTACGCTGGATGCGAAACTAGCATTATGCTGAGCAAGAGCCTTTTTAGGACACCACAATTAATTGTTAGATATATTATCATGTAAGACTTTTTGTACCTTGTCCTAAATAAATCTTTTTTCTTTCTTTCTTTCTTTCAATCAGTTGGGAGCTAGAATGATTTTAAAATAATATATTAAAACAACTACGCTGACCTGAGCTTCAACGGACGCCAAGAATATGGTGACGAAATCCTTTCCACCGGTGACACAGCTCCGCTTGGGGGGGTCCGGTTCGAAGTCATAGTGCGCCAGCGCCGTGATGTACCAGAACATCGCGAACACCAGCCAGATCAGGAAGTGGACCAGCACCGTGCCAATCACGATCCAACGCCAGCGGAGGTTGATCTGAAACGAAGAAGAACCGTTTTAATATCCACTTACTCTCTACCCTCACTTACTCTTAACTCGTACTCACTGATAATTCTAACTTACTCTCCACTAATACTTACTGCTTACTTTAGGGCGGGGCTTGAAAACATTATCAATTACCTTTAAAAATATAGGCAATTACCGGTATTTTCGAAAAAGATACTGCCATTCCGGTATATTTTTTTACTGTTACTTGATAACTTTTATGATTTTAACGTTAAAAATCGTATGTATACCGTTATACGTATCGGTAATTTTGACGTTATTTCGGGCGACGATGCCATTTTCAAGAATTGTGTTTATTATGACTGCATGTTACCGAAACAATCGACAAACATAACTCTAAATAGTACGCGCGCTCTTAGCACAGTGCTGTTTGACGATCTTTGCGAGTGAAAGAGAGCGACCATGGTAAGAAAACATAGTTATAACAGTAATATTACCGATAATAATAGTATTAAGATTATATTTTTTTACCGGTAAAATGGCTAGAAATAATGGTAAGTTTTAAAACGATACCACATTTTTATCGGTATTTCAAGCCCTGGTATGTAGGGTTAAAGATAATTGAAAAGATGTAGGATACTAAGCTCTTTCATTGCTATATTGTAATTATTATTAGTGATGAAGCGATTATATCACTTTAGTGAATACGATTCATTATCATCAAACTAGCGTTAAAAGCCGGTTGCGCTCGGAGTGTTTAACTCGACACCCGGAGTCCGTTATCCTACTTTATATTCTTCATTTCGCGTGGCCATCGGCAGCCCTAATTGTGAGACCATTGGTACGAATGTTTTGCCTTACGACGTCAAGCCAACATTTCTTGAGCCTACAACTTTTACTGGGACCCAGCGAAGGCGGTTTAATTAGATATATAGTTTTTATGAATGAAACGATTAGGCTTTAGCTAATCGTAATTCGTACGTTGAATGAGAGTTCCAAAGCCCCACTTCTCCCTCTGTCTATTCTATATTCCCTATTCTTCCACCTTATTACATTCTCCTACCCCATGCCGTCTACCATGTTCCTTGTGTTTGATCCTTTCTAACCCGTCGCATTTATCTGTTCCTAAAGGCCGACAACCCTATGGCTTCGTGGCTGGGGTTCAAGCGTCCATAGGCGACGGTAACCACTTTCCATCCGGTGGACCATCTGATTGTTTGTCAGTTTCGCAATAAAAAAAACTAGTTTTAGGTATATTTGGTACATTGTGGTAGAAGAGAATTTACCCGTCGAGATGGCTATCACGTCTGGTCTAAAGTCTCTCTGTTCTCTTTCACCGTTTCCCACTTATTTGAGGTCGGTACAATGTTTTTTTCTTTCCACATTCCTCTATTCTAGGGTTGCTATCTCTATAATTTCAACAAAACGCGTGAAAACCCCGGATTTTGGAGGCCACAATCCGGACATGTCAACAGGTTTTTTTTAGACTTAGTATAATAAAAAACTGTTCAAAGTGTCATAAATCAACTTTTTATTTTGTGAGTCATTGCCAGTGTCACTGCGGCGAAGTCGAAGTGCACACGGTGGCAACTGCGACTTACGGTAAATCTAACGAGTCGGTACGTCGGTTGATCGCGGCACGGCGCGCGTATGGCGCTGCCGTTGCGTCGCCGGACGTCTGTCCAAGACGTCTGTCGAAATTTTTAAACCCAGACTACGAATGAAACCCCGCCCGGACGCTATCCGGACGCCTAAACTAGGACAAATCCGGGGAAACCCTGACGGATGGCATCCTTACTTTTATCTGACATACGTCCTCTGACACACCATATATCATCATTTCATTCTTCACACAACTCAATCCATCTCTTTTCTAGTCTACCTTTACATTTGTGCCCATCAATGTTGTAGTTTAATGTTCTTTTTGTCGTGCCCATACCACCTTAATCCTCTTAATTCTACAGTCACGGGTGCAACTGTCAAAGATTCCCTTATGTACTAATTTCTCACCTTATCCATTCTTGTAACACCACATCATCCATCCATCTCAACATTCTCATCATAGCTGAATGGAAGCGTTTGTGGCCTATCACTTTAGTAGCCCAACATTCGGACCCCTATAACATGACCGATTGTATGACAGATTTATATATAAGACCTTTTAGTTTCAATGGCATTAGTTTCTCGCATGTCACACCGGTTACCTGTTTCCACTTTAGCCATGCCACATTTATTCTTCTCCTGGTCTAGAATATGCCGTCATAACCATTTTAAGTTGTGTTCTTGCACCAGTGGTCAGGATCCACCAGTACCCACCCTCCTTTCCAGGTCGGCAGCATCTTAGTAGCACCACTGGTGTTCCAAACGTAAATAGAAGACGGTAACCACTTTCCATGAGATGGGCGTCAGCTTGTCTGCTGCAATAACAGAAACTCTACTTACCAATGTGTGAAAAGTGTCGTTTAGCAGTCTTATCTTCTCGAAAGGCACGTTTGAAATGAGGGCAACGTTTTCCAACCCAGTTTTGGAAACGAGTCGTTTTGGAAATTCCCCATAGGCTTTTCTTGTTCTGGGTGCATGCGGTGATCTGGTTATGCTGCAAAATAATTTCAATACAACTAATATTAATAAATCTAGTTTATTTAAAAGAGATATTTAAATGGAGTCCGCTAGCTAGCTCGCGCATGACCACTTTATTGAAAATATAAATTAATTCCATATATACCTTTTTTTAATTACAAATTTCCCAAAAAAAGTCATGTGATTTAAGCAAGGTTTTATACATCAAAATACATTTTTATATATAGAAATGTATTTGAAATGACAGTTTTATGTAAAACATTCGTAATTTTACAAGCTACAGAGCATAGAAAATTGCAAAACGCGGCTTTGACTTCCATGCTATATGATAGAAGAATTCATGATTATTAGGACTGGGTATATGATTATATTAGTAATGTCGGTGATTACAGTATAGTAAATAATGAAAGAACGGTCAGTAAAAAGTAACTTGCTAGTAAAAATTTGCTGATAAATATCTTCAGAACCTTAATAAATATGTGTACATATTTAACTTACTTGTAAACTGGTAGCTTGTCAACCCTCGGCAACGCAAATTTCGGTTCAGGTTTGACTCGTTTCTCAACGGACATATCCAAACTTGTGATGCTTGATGTAATTATAATTTTAGGCAATTGCTGGGATAGTTTTCTTAATCTCTCTGATTTTACTGAAGTAAGACTTTCTAATGATTTCACTTCATTATCCAGTTTATAAACGATGGGTTTCTCATAAATGCTCTTGTCTCCTTCTTGAAAAGTTATTTGTTTCAGTGTTCTTGGACTATTTTCTAAGTTTTGTACTTTCGATTTTACGACTATTTTCTCGTCATCTATATGTTCTTCTGAGATATTATACAATATTTCATCAGAGTGATTAGTTTCGTCACCTATTTCCATAGCACTATCATTTAAGTCGTCATTGTTAATAATAATTTCAATATTTTCCTCTTCTATTGCATTATTTACAAAATTTACCTGTGTATTTATTGTTTCATACACATTATTTTGAGATTCGTCATATTTAAATAAAGCTAATTGATTTTTGTTTTTATCTTCTGTGTTTATATGAATTATTTTGTCATCCGGAAATTTGACTACTGTATCAGGAGTTTCGTATAAAATATCACTATCATTGTGATTTACAGTTCGTGCTTTATTATCAATTTCTATTATTTTCATGTCCGTGGGATTAGTAACTAAAATATTTGTTTTTTTTAAATCAGTAATATCAAAATCATTTAGTAGTTTAACTTGATTTTCGTTTTCATCGTTATAATTGTCAGTTACGCAATTAAATTCTTCTTTAGTTATATGATTGCTATTTGACTGGAGCTCTTTGATAGTTTCATAACCAGGCTCTTCAGTTTCGATTATGGTTTCTAAATCTTTATGGTTTTCTTTTAAATAGTCGAGACATTCGTCATAGAGTTTTATTAATTGAACATATTCAAGCTGATTTAGTTGATCTGACATTTTATAAATATTTCCTAAGTTTCACTTGATAGGCTTCTTTAGATATTTAAAGTTTTGTCAAGTTGCTTTGTACATTTTCATAGCTATTTCGTAGTCAATAATATATATAACATTGTAAATTATAAAGGAAATATTAAGTGTAGTTTGCAAGAATATTTACAAAGGAAAATAAAAGTGTGTGAGCAAAAGCTTTCACACTTTCTTGTTTCAAAAAAAAATACTTTTCAGCAGCCACTTTATCACCTCTCTGTTTGTTTTTCAATATCATATCATTACAATCATGTTTTACACAATTTTATTTTTTACAAAAAAGCTGTGAATTTTTGAATAAATGAAATTTAGAGCTCTTACCAAATTAAAGTTTTTTTTGAAAAAAAGTTAATATACAGCACCACCGGAAATTACAACAGCGCTATGATTGATAACGCATAAATTAACCAACGAATTTGATTCATCCACATATTATTCACAAAATGTTACAAAAGATTTTTTACACAAAACCGCACAGTGTATTATTCCATAACCGAGAAGTTAACATTGGATTCACCTTAAACTTCTTATCAGCTGATATCTCCTTATCAGTACTAATTGTGTGAGTTGAGATGGCTCACTAAGCTTCACTGACTGAGTTGCCAGCTTGAGAGAATTCCGTAAAATTGGGAACTATGAGGATATCGTTAAAATTAAAGTGAAATATGAACGTAATTGTATATATCCTAAAATAGCTGTATATGTTTCTACGTGTGTATTTTTGGGACATATCAGTACCAACATAGGCGTATATATGGCTCTGAATCCATCGGGTGCATGGTTCTCTGCAGCAATAACAGTACTCTGAACATAATAGCCAATTAGTACACATTCCTCTTATGTTATTTGTACCTCGGATAACCCCAAAACCCCAATTACTTATTTAATAACGTTTTTAAGCTTAACTAAAAACTATATGAATCAAAAATATTTTAAATTAAGTAATAAATAAATAAATGAAAATAAGTTTACCTGGAAATTTATTTGTCCATTATTTGTTTGTAAATTTTAAAGATTGTTTAATCTTTAACTTAAGTATGAACTAATTTACATGAAAATTCATATATAGATAACTTAAAAGACCCCAGATTAACACCACTTACTATTATTTATTTTTTATAATATAGTGCATTTCCACTATCGTAGTCAGGAACAATATTTAGCTACATCCTTACCATCACCATTACCATCTCGTCGCTATTTCTCCAAATGAACTTTTCCTTTCTTTCTTTCGTCCATCAACAACAGTCCATAAGAGTAGGTTAGGAATTTTTAGTCCAAAAGTGCGTGTCCACTATATCAAAATAATTTTGAATAAATAAAAAAAAATGAGAAAGAACTATATGTCACTTTTAACTAACTTCTAACTTCTAATTTAATTTGAAAGACAATTTTTCGTCATTTGTATTTTTGTTTTGATTGTGGTCAAAATTAAAAATTAATGAAAATACGACTATACTTATATATAGTCCTCCTTGGCGTATCTGTCAACGGCAAACCTTGTCAAGTCCGTCTGTGCGAGTGCAGGTGGCTAGCGAAACCAAATTTAGTTTTAAAAGTTCTTTTGCAAGGAGCGCAGTACAGCCGTCCTGATGAGTCATATGTGTAACTGTAGGAGATTTTAGGGCGGTTCTTTTTGATAAGGTGTTGCACATCAGAATGGTGGTGTCTCTATAAACCTAATATTAGGCGCCTCGACTCTTTCCACATCAAGTGTTGAAGATCAATCCTTCATGTGAAGTGGCAAGACCGAATACCGAACACTGCAATGCTGCGGCGGACGAAGCTAAGTGGTGTGGAAGCAATGCTTATACAGAGACAATTGTGATGGTGCGGCCACGTTGTGCGCATAAAAGACACTAGAATGCCTAAAGTTGTCTTTCACTCACAGCTTAAGGATGGAAAGCCCAAATCTGACGGTCAATTTCTGCGTTACAGGGACGTACTCAAGCGCCATCTTTCTGCATGTGACACCTCAAGTGACAGTTGGGAAGATCTTGCTCTGCAAAGAAGGGAGTGGAGTAGTTTTACTGATAAAGCTGTTACTGCCTTCGAAACGCAACGCGTAAAACACTATATATACTAACGGTGCCCGCGACTTCATCCATGTGTAGATTTTTCGCGAAACCCTAGAAATAAAAGTAGCCTAAGTTACTCCTTATAACATCAACTATCTGTCAGTGCAAGTTCCGTCAAAATCGGTACAGCCTTTCTAGAGATTAGCTGGAACATCCAGATAGACAAACATAAAATTTAAAAATTGATTTTTTGATATATGTACCGTATATACTTTCAAATGCATTTAGTAAAAAAAAAGTTTTGACATTACAAACAGACACTTCAATTTTATTTATCTGTATAGATTAAATTTGTGTAACAAAAAAAATGTTCCCATTGTATTCTTTTTTTCTTGGAATTTTTGCCTCCGTAGCTGGCAATCGCGTTCGCTACATCTCGCAGCATTGGCGAATCAGCCGGGCGTATTCTAGACATCGTAGTCATTTCCAATGTTCTTTCGCAACCTAACATTTAGAAGTTTCCAGAACTTCATTTTTATTAATAAAATATATTGCTTTTTTCACTTATTAGAACGAACAGTTATAAGCCATAATACAACAAACAGTAAAAAAACCGGACAAGTGCATGCCAGTTCAAGAACTTACTTACGTAACTAAAGTTTAACAAACCTATTTCCGAAATTTGGTTATGGAACCATAAAAAATGTTACGGGTCTATCTAAATGGAGTACAATAATTGGACCCAGGAGATACTGAAAACGCAATGGACCGATTTTGACGGGACTTTGAGAGGCAGATAGGTGATGTTATAAGCAGTAAATTAGGCTATATATAAAAGTGAAAACTTAGAACTTTTAGTATTAAAATTTGAAATTTCATGTTTGAATTAAAATACTATTTCAACAATGTACAGTATATACACATTGAACTCTTCACTAAATCCATTCAATTTCACTTATAAGATATACACAGCACAATATGTCAGCTGTATAGCCACAGATACACTGCTATAAGCATGTCGGTGACGCGAACGCACGAGTTTTCAACCATCCAAAAAGCGTCTAACGCGCACAGCACACGGACACTGCGCATGCGCCAATCATGAGCATGTCGGTGACGCGAACCCATAAAATTTTCTCCCTACCAAACAGTGCCCAACGCGGCTCTACAAAAACACACCCGGACGTAATCCCGGGCACAGCTACTTCTTAATATTGTTGCTGATATTTGTGTAACACAGATTAGTCGTAAGTAAAGTTTATTCATTTATATTTGCAATAGTAAGACAGCGAACTTCATTTAAGTAGCCCTTTAGCCAAATTAATAAGAATCCGTCCAGAATACGACTCCCGCGATTTCACTACAAACACAAGCCACGTACGATGATGACGATTTCGGTAGTAAAACATGACTAACGTCTCACAAGTATTTTATTGATGATTACAACTATTTGCGCTGTAATTATATTCTAATTCTCCGTTTCATTCCTTCTTTTAGATATGATCTTCGTTAACACAGATGTAACTAATAATTACGTATAACTTGTATATTTTTTAAACTCAGGCATACTATTTAATCAAGTGTATAAAAGATTTAATCCTAAGCTAACTTAAAAATTAACTATAAATTACAAATATTCAAACCTAATTATATACTACGACAATGGCAAGAGACCAGATGCAATGTCGTTGGTGCCATGGAAGATGGGATGCCCCTTAGTATGGGATGCAACTTGTGTTGATACTTTGGAGGCTTCCCATCTCCCAGTCACAGCCGTGACAGCCGGTGCTGCTGCCGCACATCAGGGGGAACTGAAACGCCGCAAATGTGTCCATTGGTAATGGATACGTATTTGTGGCTTTCGGGGTCGAGATCCTGGGGCCGTGGGGGCCTGGAGCTCATCACCTCTATCGAGATATCCAATAATTGAGGTATTGCGTGACCAGAAGGCTGGCTTGCCGTTACCATCCATCGTGGGAATGCGGCCAGCATTTTGTGCACGCTCCCCGCCGACAGCGACCTGGAGTCTATTTTTTACTTAAAGATTATTGTTACGAGTTGCAGGACTCGAATTAAAATGCCGTTGGATATATTATAGAGTTTATTAGAACTATACAAACACGTATAACAGGTACAAATATTACCGAATGTACACAAGTCTTGCTTCGCTCGTAGTTATCGCTCGACTGCCGCGTCCCTCAATCGGGGCATTGCTTTATACTGCACAGATGCAATATGTCTGCCCGACCGCGTGGACCGAATTTCCTAAAATCAGTTTATACTTTAAATCCGACACACCTGACTAATGACTGCCATAAAAGATTACAATACACAATGGGCTGTTTTCTAATCACAAATTTTAAACACAAAGTAAACAAAAGAAGTCCAAATGCCGAAAGGTAATAAAATGTGTTTTTACAGGTATGCAGGTGTGAATTTGTTTTTGTCAGCGTCTAGGTCGTAACATTATTATTATTGAATTTATCATATAAATAATACTTGTATTGTATGATATGTTTTTCAATATTTAAAATTTGTAACGATTTCATATTTTGTATTTTACTTATAATTTATATAGTAATTTTCAGTCAAACACACATATTGCATATGCCCTAAGCTAAGCAAGTTACGCTTGTGTTATGGCTTATACACAAACCACTCTGGAGCCAGTCCCAGACACCCAGGCCATGCTAACGGTAATTGTGTTTGTGAAATATACCATGCCAGGAATCGAATCCAGAGTCTCTGTGTTGTAGTGAAGTTGGCCAGCTTAGCCCACTCGAGGCCAACAAAGTTAGAACAATATCCATTGAGCAATTTTTAGATATAAAATATTTTTGGTTAAGTGCTTTTAAGGATCTGAAGACTTTTTCGAATACTGACAGAATCTGGCCTAATGTCTTAGTTGTCACAATTACCACGTGCTGATGATGAAGGAAAACATCATTATGAAACCTGCACATCACGATAATCGATGTGTCAAATCCGTCAATTCCCCTTGGACAAGCGAGTGGGTATACTGTCCGTTCCCTTAATAAAGTGGGATGCCCAGCAGTGGGATAATCATGAGTTGTTATTATTACATTTCAGTTGGTATTTTCCATAAATCACTATGTGAAAGGTTACTAATATTAAAACCACGTTTAGGCATAATATAATAATTTATTATTGCCTATAAATATAATGTATATATAACAATACATCTATAATTAAAGTATAATATTAAATATATTTTTAATATGATGGTGTTTCTTTTTCTGCTAGAAGTACAGTTTTTATACTTGTTTTTCAATAAATTAAATATACATCGAATTTTATCTTTAACCGCTATGACGTAAGAAGAGATGACAATTACCAAGTACAGAAAATAACTTTTGAAAACTCCCAAATCCCAGGTAGATAGATGGAGCTACATGCGGACTTGTCAAATTTATAAAGAAACTTTAAAGATAGGCCCTTAAGAGCAATTTGAAATGCAGTTCGCTGTCTCGCTCGCGCATGACCACATTTCTCAAAATATCTTATACTAATATATAAAGCTTAAGAGTTTGTTTGTTTGATTGAACGCGCTAATCTCAGGAACTAGTGGTCTGATTTGAAAAATTCTTTCAGTGTTAGGTAGCCCATTTATCGAGGAAGGCTATTGGCTATATATCATCACGCTAAGACCAATAGGAGCGGAGCACCAATGAAGAATGTTTCAAAGTCGGGGGGTTTCAAAAACAAATTCCACGCGGACGATGTCGCGGGCACAGCTATTAATTTGATAAAACTCAATTACGACAAATCTGTGTTCTACGAATCTTAACAATAGTATTACGTTATATACCCAATTCGGCTGTTACTAACTCGTCAAAATCGCCGAACACTATCGTGTCAATTGTAGGTGTTGGTATTCTGTTAATTCTAATGGCACGCCTGTGACACGACACTATAAATATTTATAGGCGAAAATTTGCGAAATAAATGTTTAAATTTTTGATAGCTTTTCGATATTCATTTCAGCTAATGCCATCTCTTGTAGTATACCAATTTATTTCTATTATAATTCTGCTGCGACGATATCGAAATATTGTGGATTTAGTAGAATACGAATTTTTCACATGATTGTAATGGAATATAGAATATCTTCGGAACACCCAGATACTGAAATAGTAGAATTGGGGCGCTGGTCGCAGTGCAAATGCGATTCATTGCGAATTCCTATGCCTAGGAATCATACAAGACATATAAAAATACAATCTTGGTAAGTCAGGCAGATTGGCACATGTCATGGGACCGATAATCTATACTAATATTATAAAGAGGAAAGATTTGTTTGTTTGTTTGCATTGAATAGGCTCCGAAACTACTAAACCGATTTGAAAAATTATTTCACTGTTGGCAAGCGACACTATTCCCGGTTGACATAGGCTATATTATATTTTCAAAAAAATTAGGGATCCTTACTAAAACTCCAACAATGTAACCCAAGGTGTAAAAAAATATCTAAAATCGCCTACACTGCGAAAATTATTGATGATAGAATAAAATAATTTATTACGACTTTGCAGAACACATCCTTATTTACAATATTTATCCTTATCAAAATAAATTACTTCATATTCAAGACTGCTTCAATACCTTTATATAACTTTTTGAATTATTCCATTCGGATGTGCCATTCAAAAGATATCACGAGTTTAAAAATGTAAGTACTAGAAAAAAGTTGCGTGGTCGCCGCGCACCCTGCTCGGCTAGCTAGGCTTATGCGATGTAGACGTCACTGGGGTACGGGAGGGGAATATTTTGAATTCGCTTAGTAGGTAATTAAACTCAACAAAAAATTATTTTTAGATACCCGTGCGAGGCCGGGCTGGTCCGCTAGTATATAATAAACTCCCGATAAACATAACAGACTGACCATCTGTCAATTTGTTCAAAATACGGCTCAAGATGTTTCAAGCGGAATTTATGACATACATTTAAATTATACAAACAACTGACGTGTTGATGATATTACCAAAAATATATAAAAATAGAATTACAAAAAATTATTTTTAAACAGAAATTTTCTGTAAAAAATATCATAATATTATCGTTGAGATTAGTGTCAAGCCGCGGCTTTACATTGAACAGATTTGCACCAACGCATTTGGACCAATACACCAATGCGTGGATTAGTCTTTGGACACAATGTGAACATCGAGTACAATCCCCCTCCAGTGTCCATTACTGACGTATACCGAGTTGCTTTTTGAAAAAAGTTCAAAGGCGAGTAAAATCAAAGAGTGTGCGCGCCATCTTGGACATTCTGCGCTCATACCTCACATTGGTATAACAATTGTCGCGGATTGCAACTCCTAATCAAACCTGATTTTTGTTTGTAATTATTTACACCTGAACCATATACGTATATAGTGCAAATAAGTTATCTTCCCAGGATATGGATACAAAGTTGGTATTGAAGCCAATCCGCGAGTCAGTAGGTGGGTTCAATATTGGCCATTTATATTGGGGCCAGGCTTGGATGCAAAGTTGAATCCAATGTGTGGCCGCGGCTTTATATAGATTTATCGTAAGTATATCTATCAATTTATAGCCTCAAAAATATAGTAGTGCTCGAATGAGACAGCGAACTCCGTGTAGGTAGCCCCTTCGTAAATGCAACGCGGCTGCTAAGCGGTAAAGCTCTCAAATAAAGAAATACTAAAATTTTGACCAGTGTAGTTAATAATAATAGCTAATTGTTCAGATTATAAATCAGGATTATTTAGATATAAATGAACAAACGTTAAAATAACATCATTTTACTTTCAACTTGTGACGTCATATGTTGTTACGCTCCTACAAAATCTGTGAGGCCCCAACATAACAAGTATCTCAGTGATTTGATTGTTAACTACTCTATCGATAGAGATTTAAATTGTCAAATAATAGCGATATATACAAATACGCGCATGTGTAAACGGCACCGCTGTCACGCTACTATTCTGTGAATTTCTGTGTATACGCGAATGTTGTCGCCCACCCTATATCGCCGCCCCACCACTGACATCCGCTTAACAACGTAAGCGCGGCGACGGCGCGGTAGCAGCGTCGTTTACACAAGCGCTAAAAAGGAATAATACGGCCGCGGACAGATGTTACAATAAATTGTAATATTTTTATATTTGAAAGAACAGGCGGTAAAAAACATCTGACTTTTAAAATGTCATGTTCAAAATAATTTAATTTATAATGCATTATTTGACCACTTTTACTTGTATCTAATTATGACGTCATAAGTTAGTACGCTCGCACTAAATCTATGAGGCTGCGACGTTTTGTAAAGTAATATAAAGCATCTCAATTCACTTGACTGTCGGCTGTCTTATTGAAAAAATAAATTACTACCAAAATTCTAACGGAACAAGGAAATTGTCATTTTAGCTGTAATTTGGTAATTTCAAACTCGATGCCAATTACTAGTAATTGTCCATTTGTGGGAACAATTACGTCCTCGGTGCCATCTAAGTGAAGTCTAGATGTAAACTCGACTGGGACACACCGTCTAGTTAATAGATAATCTCTATCTATAACTCTAGACCATAGAGTCTAGATATTTTTTCTAACCTAATATGGATATTTTAAAAGCAGCAGATATTGGCTTTGAAGAAAACTCAAGTAATAACTAAAGTCTAGTCCATTGGTTCCCAAAGGGTCTATATTGACCCCCACGGGTCGACTATGAACTTCAAGGGGTCTGTGTCAATGATCAATGGAATATGGGGATCCACGATAGTAAATCTCAGGTCAGGACTATAATTTTGAGTTTAATACAACAATCCATTAACATAGAAAGTACCTATGACGTACCGTATAGAAGATATAATGTAAATAAAAATAATTTATAAATTTACTTATAAAGTAAAGGTTTCGAAACATTCATGAAGACAGTATAGTCAAGAAATATTTTAAAATGGGAACTTTTCCCATTTTTTGCATGTATTAATTTTAATACCTTATTCCATGTTCTGGGATAGATAGTATAGTATTAGAATATACATACACACCAAATTTTATGATTTTACCATATAGGGTTCATTGCGTTTTGTTCGCAAAACTTCATTATTAAGTAAGGAAAATAAAAAAACATGCCAAGTGGTCTATGATTTACAAAAGTTTGGAGGCCAATGAACTAGTCTCAGGTTCAATAGATCTTGGCATGGACACACAGTGTAGGTAGTTTCTCTCACATTTACTATGCATATTGTAATAAATTGGTCAAGTGCCTGTCAGATATGTAGGTTTCCGTAGAGGCGTCGAACGACCACTATTATTACCACTATGGTTTTTGAAGTCTAAAATATATATATTTTTTATAAGTTTTACTATTACCTTATTGCTTATTTACTGCAAAATAATTTATATTACAATTTTATGATACAAAACGTTAACTTTGCTATGGTTGTAGATGGTAAAGCTGGGAGGAACTATGAATTTACGGTAATGCTTTGTTTACATATCTTACACGGTAGCAAGCAGGGAAGTTGGCAGGATGAGTATGTAAACGCAATTTTTTACGAAAAGTTGATAGTCGCACAGCCCACTTCCTTACTTGTTACCGTGGATATGTACCTATTGTATACTAAAAATAGTGTATTCTATATAGTTTGTATTATTTAACAAAACTTAGCTTAAAACTGGCCTCTAAGTTATTATCTAAGCAACAACTGTAAGTGTGACTCTTTATTTTGAAAGAGCGTAACAAAGGGAAGCCCTAAAAATTAAAAAAGAAAACTACACATATAAATCAGTTATGTGCTTACTTGTGTGCGTAAAACTATGTAGTATGCAAGTGGTTTGTGTCTATGTGGTTAATAGTATCCACTGGAAATTAATCCACCTCCATCCGTACTAATTCGATTATTCTCGTAACGCACTGCGGTGCGATCGGCTTCCTATCCCAAAATCGACCTCCTTTAGCCAGCTTCATTCTGTTAACTCGGGGCTTAGTTCGGCACGAACTATAAGGTCGATATAAATCATCATTTTAAAAAATATTTAAAGGAATACGTCACATGTTGTGTCCTTGATGATAATATTATCTCATTATTATATATGTACTACTTACTATAGAAGAAGAATAGAAGAGATACATAGCAAAGGAAAGTAAATTTAAATTTTACCTTATATATTTATATGACCTTCAAAAAGTGTTCTCCAGTGGAATTCATTTTGAATAAAATCTTTTGAATTTGAATACTAAAGGAATTGCTTGTAAAATTTTGTAACTTTTTTAAAATAAATACTTAAAAAAAGAGCATAATGACTGTTCAACTAATTTTAATACGCTTACATGAATCATAATTATATGACACATCGGACTGCGCATATAGGTTATGTCCAAAATCTATATTATAATAAATCTGTAAAGTATTAAAAAAAAATTAGGGGACTAATTCGGCCTAGTAGATTGAATAGAAGTTTTATGGCCTTACTTATAATCGTTAGTTAAATTTTAAGAAACTGCTCAGCAACTGCTTTGTGAAAATCTTACCCATAACCTCCTCTTAAGGGTAAGAGGTGGTAAAGCAACTCATAAATAACTGTCAAAAATAACCAACATCGAGAGGTAGTTTAAGAGACCGCTAAGAGGCAAGGTGGCAATTTTTATTTGAAACAGCTAGGGTTTTGGTCCGTTTGTTAGAGCATCACGTAAAAACGGGCTTAAATAAAAGTCGACACATAACCTCAATATCCCTAGTCGATACTTAGCCCGCTGTTTATCCCGATTATGAACTCGTTCAGCCAAAAAAATACGTAGTGGTCATAGCAACGCAAACGAAGTTTAGTCAGTATACGCCTAGTATTCAATAAAATAAAATTATCGAGTGAATTTCACAACCCTATTATAAACTCTTTAGATTCTTTTAAAATCAACATTAACATCAGATTTAAAATGTGATAAAAAATGTTATAAATTCATCGTAGAATCTTAATGGACACGAAATTATTTTCAATGATATGTTGTTTTGGGTATTAATCTATCTAATATCTAATCTACATAAGATTACAGTTATATGTCAATAGATTTAAATATAAAGATAACACTAATTAATATTTTTTATATACGTAAAGATACACAGATATCGGAGTGAAATATTTAACTTCGCACTCAGAGATAGTTAATAGTCCGTTAATCTTAAACGGAATATTGCGTTTTACTGAATTTATTTATTATACGTGCGCAGAAGGTTTGCCGATAGCCTCATGATGTCACGCGTCGATGGTCAGTAGGGTTGACAAAAAAGGTTACATAAATAGTTGTTGCAATAAATTTATTATTGTATATACTTTACACAAGTATATACAATAACAGTAAGTAATACAATACAATAGTAAGTAGTCATCGGCACACCTTCTGCGCACGGCTTATAAGTCTGACTTCATTTAATTTAATTGGCTGACAGTAAGCGAAATGAAGTCAAACTTAAATAAAAACTAAACTTGGTGAATAAATTGAAATTATTGCTGACATTAATTTTAAATTGCAGAAGTATGCACTATTACAATTTTATGGATTTTATCATCCTTTGTGATTGCGGCAATAACTAATTTGAATTTTTTTTCAAATTCTCTTATAAATATTTTATTGATTTATATCTAATAAAATAATAATGTTAAAATTTAACATAAATATAAATAAAATATAGGAAAAAATAAAATAAAAGATGAAACCATATAAAATGATAGTTTATTTTTGATACAAAAAAAATCAAAATAAAATTGTTACAATATTAGCAAATAATTTACAACATTTAATCCTTTAAACATTATGGCATAATTTTATCAAAAATCACAACAATTCTTGAACTTCTTTACACTAGTTCTAAACATATATTATATATATATTTTTTTTTATATACATATTTATAAAGTATACCAAATATTTAACTATATTACTAACTGCATACAATATACAGTTACTATTAATCAAAGATGGCGGTACCAAAAACTGTCATGGCGGACAATGAGCTGACTTTGGAAAAATAATATACGAAATATATTTTACACTTATTATTTTGTTTTATGACTAACTATTAAAATCATTAAATCACAATAAACAACACTCACATCTGTGTTTTGAATATAATTACTACGTATTTGGTTTTCACCGACATCGATAAAAAAAATTAAACGCAGCACTATTCTATTTCAAAGAAACTAGATGACAATTCATAGAAAACAAATTTAACAGAATATATTATTAACTATTTGAGTGACACTCTTTCAATATTTTTATCGACATCGATAAATTTAACTTACTTTTCTCTAAACGTCACTATAAATATCCCTGGGACTTATTACAGGACTCCTGAAAAAAAAGACAAATAAAATATAAGTGAGTTTAAAACATTACAAAAAGAAAACTATTTTTTAATTTTTTTATAAAGTATTTGAGTTAAAATGTCACTTTCATTTCGAGTATTCTTTTTTTATGAATTATAGCATATTCCATTTAGACAAGATATACGTGTGGAATGCTACAGTGATAGAATAACACCCAGACCGAACAATTCTAATCATCGTTAAAATATTCCCAAATAGAGATCGAATCCAGTATTCATATTATGTGAAATGTTATTTAGGATTGATATCATAAATCCGAGTGAATAAAGTCTGTCATTTACACTAGTTAAGATGCAAGTTAACGTGACAAATTGGCGGGTTAAGTCTATCACACTTTTAGCGGACAACTACTTAACTGATACATTATTACTTAACCAGAAAATTGTGTCCAAACCATGATAAAAGCTTAACTAGCTTTTTTACTAATAAAAATGGTAAATCAGGGTTAAGTGGTACTCACTCGACTGCATTCATAAGTCGAATGAGTTTAGTCGAGTGAGTTCGTTCGCTTAAGTGAGATTTGCCTTAGTGAAATGAGTTAATAAAATAGCATTAAAGAACAGTTATAAAACATAAAAGAATTTGACTGAATCTTTGTTTCTAGTCATCGTCACCAAATATGACAAATTTCTTTATCTAGAATGATAGTAATACAATGATAACGGATCGTACCATTTACGAGGCAGTTATGAAGTGGTCTATAGGAATTCAGCTACACATCACTTGTGTACCTGAAATATGATAATAGTGTGTATAATTCTCGGTACGATTCTTGGGAGTTCACCTTAGCCCGCGCACATGTGAAAATTTGGATCTTTTGGAGGTATATCGTCCCTTTCAAGGAGAGAGATAAAAAAAATATTATTAATAAACGATAAATCGCATCACTACGCTCAATATGCAAACCGATCCCTACTTGGTTAGCTGACCCAGAATGACTTAGACATAGACAAGGACGTAAGCAGAAGGATAAATGGATTGCTAAAGATTATGATTTAATCGAATAACATTGAACAAAGTTGTTGGAACCCGAACGAGCAGACTTACATAGTACAGGCTGGGATATTTTTGCATATACAAACCAACATAAGTAAAAACGATTTGCTATTAATCTTAAGACGTAGTGGCTTTGGTAGGTAGCGAAGGTGTATAGGACTATAGAGTGGAAACTTCTATCGAAAATTCTTCTGTAGAAATTAAAAAAATATTTTCAAAATGTAGGAAGGTGCATGCGCAGAAATATATTCAGCTTTTACGCTATAACGTTAATGAGACGAAGCTGTTGGGTAGTTAAAAAAAATTGGACTTGAATGTTGAGCTACTAAAGTGATAAACCAAAAACATCTCCACCCAGCCGAGATGAGAGTATCTATGAAGACTCCTAGAATTTCCGGTACTATACCGGTACGATAGTAAACCGAACAAGATAAAACTCGAATTAGTCAGAGTTATTGACGTTTAAAAAATGGCATACAGGAAAAAAGTAGTAGAACATACCTAAAAATTCCAGGGAAAGGAACAGGTTGTCAGTGACATGATATCCCCTTTTCCCTGTTAAATCTGACTTAAGATAGTTTTTGATTTTTAAGTGATTCAACTTACACTTTATTGTGAAGCATTTCCGAAGCACAAGGTCCCAAACTTTAAAAATGCGATATTTCAAAACAATGTTGCTCGACAAGTTCGTCTCTTTCCCTGGGGTCTTCATGTGGTGTTAAAAAAATTAATATGGTGAGAAACGAGTAAATAAGGGAGTTACAGAGATAAAATGAAAGAAAGAAAATGAAAGTACGATGGTCAATGATCGTGTAATCAAGCCTGAAAATGATGTAACCAAAAGAATGCCAAACTAGAATAATGATCGATTCAACAATGATGATGATGTGATGATGTTACAGATGATGTTTTGCACCAAAATGGTTAGTGAAAAATGATGAAATATGAGACAAAATACCTTTCGCGCGTAGGAATGACGTCTTCGTCAGAATCGAATCCATACATCTCATCGCGGACGTAGCTTCTGTTTGCGTAGCCACCCAAGTCCACTGCGAATTAAAAAACATATTATAGAAATACAATAAAGTCGGAACATCGGTTCCAAATTGGAAGCTAGACGTTTTAAACTTGGCTAATCAGCTTCTTGAATACCTTTCATAGAATAGAATAATATTGATTGCATGAACTGAGTTTTTAGCTAACTATTACTGCAACTTAACTGAAAGAAATCATATTTTTGTTACTGGTTAACAGACAGTACACAGGCTAGTGCCCCACCTGTTGGTAAGTATTTACTGTTGTTTATCAACACTGCATGTGGTCTAAAAGTCGTAAAGAGGGAAGTAATAACTGACCATCTAACGGACCTTGTGCACGTTTCTTTCAAATTAGACGCTTAGCCTACGGAGTGAGACTTTGTGTCTCTCTGCGTATTGCACCGTCTGTACAATGGCGAGCTTTCCGAGGAACTTTTGATGAAATTACAGATTACTTCATGAATCTATCACCGCTTCCAAAGCAATTTTAGTTACTGTTAAAGATGAAGAGGCGCAACAGACAACTGCTAAACCCACAGGTCAACATCGGCGAGATGTGGTGGTGTTCGCCCTCATTCTCTAAAGCTACCACGGTCAACTACGCAACGGTAGTCTAGAACGTACAATAACGACTTGAAGATAATCTCTCGCCGAGGTTTTCGTTCTGCGCTTCGACATGGGATTATTTAAGAAGGGCTTTATATTTCGTCGAGGCGGGCAACGTCCCTGCTTCTGTAAATGTCTATAGGCGGCGGTGATCACTTTTCGTCAGGTAGACCGTTTGCCTGTTTGTATAAAATTGAATGAAAAGTAGTCACCTCTGGTGGATCCGTCGTACTTGTCATCATGCCACTTGTACTCGCTTTCGGCGTAGAGGGGCGGCAGGGTCTGGTGCGGCGTTGGGTACAAGTCCAAGTTGCGCTTCTCGTTCTTCAGGCTGTCAGAGTCGTTGAACGCGCGCATCCTGGAAAGGAAAGTCGACCAAGTGTTAATATCAAGTATAATTCCAATCTGCTTTCTTTCTAGTTGCCTGTAAGAGATCGCTATTTAACGATTAGACTAGCCTGTGTGCATAATAAGGTTGAGATGAGTACGGCTAACACTAATTCGGATGGACAGGCAACCTCGTGTGAGACCACAAGACCGCACCCGAGTGCGGATTGGCAGATTCGCGCATCCATACCGACCATTACTATTGAAAGTGACCTTAATAAATTTGGTTTAACAAATCAATACCCTCATAGTCTGTTGCACGCGGTAGTCAGTCGGACCCATATGGATCTTAAGGACCACGGGACCTGGATGTGCTTCTTTCCACCTCTTTAATAGGTTACTTGACAATCATATCAACAGAGATAATGTCACAACCTCTTTAGTTTTACATTACTATGGACGCGTTCCTTTAGTATCTCACATCGCCCAAAATGCTCCGCTGCCGTTCCACAAGGCGACCGCGGTCGTTGTGGTCGTAGCGAAAACATCACTAATGACGTCATCATTTTCGATCACACAGCGCTCACAACGACCCAAGTCAAGAGGTGGTCTAAGGGGGCGTTGACCACAGAGCATTAATCTCTTGACATTGAAAAAGGCGCGATTTTCAAATCAACCAAGGACATTTGTGTATTTTGTCGTTTATGATTGTAACGTCCGCAAGCAAGTGGAAGGGGAAAAATGGCGGTCGTGAAAGTGGTAATTGTGAGTCCCTTCTGGAACGTAGCCTATGTCGTGATAATTCTAACTAATCACATCTGTTATCACACAGATTATTTTAATTGGAATAATACTTAAATGGCGCTGTAAGACATTTGTATTTAATATAATTATTTGATATCATTTGTATCTTTTGACATATAAAAATATTCTAATAAATATTTTCTGTGGTCGCGTCAATAATACTTTCATAATTCTATTTAATACTGGGTTATTTATGCCCACGACTTCGTCCACGCTTGACTTGAAATTCCCGCGGGATCCCGGGACACAAATACCGCAGCTATTGTTTTAGTGAAAACTGTGTCAAACCGTGCAGAAACGGAGAAAGAATACAATTTCCTGCGTTGGGGTGGCCTGTCGTAAGAGGCGACTAAACAACCCACAGCCAGGTGAGTAGGGCATTTGCCCGACTGGATGGCTACCACCCTTGGTCTAAAGTATGTCGTCATAATAACCTCTCACTTCAGAGAGCAGCAGCGCATTTGTAGCACCTTTGGTGTTGCAAATGTCCATAGGTGATGGTAACCGCTTTCCATCAAGTGGACCGTCTGCCTGTATGCTGAACTCCTGCGACAAAAAAAAATAAAAAAAACGTTCCCCGGAAAATTAAGAGTAAATAAGTAGCGCAGATTTTAAGTCTAAGAATTTGTTGTCAATCAGCGAAAACCTAATTATCAAAATCGGCCCAGTAGTTTTTATGTGAATCCCGAACAAATAGACAGTAATCTCAAAAAAAATGCATCTTGTTCTCCATCTTTTATATAGTCTATTCCAGTTGTTTTTTATTTAATAGCTTCAATACACAAACACGGCATGTTTAGAATTTTATAATATTATATATAACTGGTCTTAGGCAGTGTTGTAATATTTGTACGCCTTATGGAATGGCGTTCGGGCTTATATATAACTAAAGACCTGTATAATTTGTATATACCATGTCACATGCAAAAAATTAATTTCAATACATTAATTCTGTTTAAACAGGAATTAAATTTATATTTATGGTGAAATGTTTAAAAAATAAGATGATAGCACGAAAAAGATTTATCTTCCATGTTTTTCGCGAAAAATTACTTTTGGGGCCCATGCAGGGAGTGGCGAGTCAGCGTCTGCCCATTTTCCCATATTCCCCGAACATTGCTACGGGCAGACCCCTAATACCACTAGCAGTTCACCCCAATAGCCCGGTACTTTCTGATCTCATTTCTCACAATAGTCCTACACTGGCCGGGGCTTGTCCTTGGGTGCATTATTATATGGTGTAGACAGGGGTAATCGCCGGTCAGTGTCGCGCCACATTTACGTTAAATGTTTAGTAATATAAAAACGTTATACAGGAGACAGTATAAGACGATGGAATGAGCTGCTATGTAAACGAAGTTTAGTCACTTAAACATTGATGTCTCTTTAAAATCACAATACTATTTTTTTTAAACATTTCTACGTACTCGAGTTCCGTACTCTTTTATATAACTTAATTTTGAAGAAAGTTTTAAGTATTTATACACGCTTCTTGGCAATTTTTGTTTTTGCGTGTGACATTTGTTCAATCATATGTGTGTTGGGGTGTACCTTACGAATAACTTATTATAATAATGTATTCTAATTTTAATATTAAACTTATTCTAATGTAGAGTGTATTTGTTACATGCTGGTGTTGTGAGGAAGTGCATGTGCAGTGTGTGCCTTATGTCTATACCTATATATATTAACCTAACTAGTGCCGTGTGTTGTTTTTTCGTTTCTATGCTGAGTTATTAATTTTTACGCTCTTTGTGTGTCTTGGTTTGTTTGTGAAGTGTGCGTGTAATGCAATGCGGTGGTATTACACACACATACAACACAATACACGATATTTAATTTGATTTCAAAATTTAAGGATAAGAAGATCTAATCCATCCATTCGGAATCTTATTGTAAAAGCGCATTCCATAATATAATATATAGAACAGATGTTGCAAACTTCCAACATACCTGGTGTAGTCCTCGAAGCAACTGAACCTCCAGAGGGCTACGGCCAGCATGGCCACGGAGATCAGGACCCCGAACGCGATCACGGTCCACGCGGTCATCGCGGACCTACTGTCAGGCACCGTAAACTCCTGAAAGTATTAAAGAGACGATCTAAGAATAAGTCCTAATATCATTGATTGAATGGTTTTGTAACAGCCCATGAATGTCCCACTGCTGGGCTCGAGCTCGTGTTCACCCACCACGCTTATCCGAGGCGGCTTGGCACATCGGTTATGTCAATGTGCAGGTTTCATCGCGATGTTTTCCTCCACCGTTATTAGCACGTGATAATTGTAACAATGTGCACATTAAGTCAGAAACCTGCCTAAGTATAGTATGCATTCCGGCCAGGATTCTAACTGATTTACATTTACATTTCTTTTGAACCTGAAGTAGGTATATGCAGTGTAATGCATAAGCAAACACAAAAACAGTCACACTCATATATATATACACACACATACACACACAAATGTCTGTTTGGTCAATATTAAATTGAATTTTAAATGTCTGCCTCAGGTCAATATTAAAAAGAATTTTAAAATGACATACTTATAAAAGCCAAAGCTTTAAGGTATCGCAGCTTTTAGAGCTCAAAGCTTTTGTTTGAATCGTACTAACCACTATCCTTTTCTCATAATGTTTTATTATTACAAATTGGATATAAAAATTAAAAAGGTTTTTTTATAAAGTTTATTTACATTTGGCCATTTTGTTGGATAACTTTTTCCCATCTTGTAGGTAGGGACGTGATCCCATTGCTATAAAAATTTTGGGGCTTCTGATCAAAAAACTGCGACAAGTGGTTTTAGCAGTCATCTCGTGATGTTAACCTGACACTGCCTAAGGAATTCTGCAGAGACCGAGACAGGGGAAAATCTGAAGGAGCAAGGTCAGGACTATGTGGCGGATGCATTAAAACCTCCCAGCCAAACTCTCGTAATTTTTGCTGAGTGGCTAAAGATGTGTGAGGTGTAGCGTTATCTTGGTGAAAAACCACAACCCTTCTGTTGATTAATTCCGGCCGCTTTCTCTCAACTTTTGCTTTAATCTCATCAGTTGTTTGCAGTACAGTTCAGAATCGATGGTCCTGCCTGGCGGTAACAGCTCACAATGAATAATGCCCTTCCAATCCCATCATACACACAGCATCACCTTGTTGTGAGTTAACCCGGGTTTCGCCACAGTCTGTGAAGCCTGACCGGCCTTTGACCACGATCTTTTTCGCACGTTCTTGTCGTACGTGATCCACTTTCCATCACCAGTTATCAGCTTCTTCAAAAATGGTTCGGTTTCATTACGTCGTAATAAAGAATCACAAATGAGTACACGGTTCATTAGGTTTCTTTCAGTAAGCTCATGAGGCACCCAAATATCGAGCTTTTTTGTGTACCCAGATTTTTTCAAATGCGCCAAAACCGTTTTGCTGTCAATTCCCAGTTCTCCAGCTACATCGTAACTACTAATATGCCGACCTTGCTCCACTTTTTCAAAAATGGCATCAATTTTATCCGTAACAGGGCGACCAGAGCGACGTGCATCTTTGATATCAAAATTTCCGAATTGAAAACGCTTAAACCAAATTTGCGCTACTCTCACAGATACTGCATTAGGTCCATAAACATCACAAAAAATTTTCGCGGCTTGTGTTGCATTTTTACCTTTTCTGTAGTAAAATTTTAAAATGTATCGAATTTCTTCATTAGATTCGCTCATTTTAACAATAAGAAAAACAAATGAAAATCACATATTTTCCTATTTTGAATTTGGAATTGTCTTTAAAATTAAAACTTTTTAATGATACCAAAACCAGCCAGATACAAATGGTATAGCCAAAGAGATCTTATTATAAGTTCATACATACTATATGCGAAAAGACTTTTTCCCCAACCTATTACAAACAGTGAAGGAAAACATCGTGATGAATTCTACATATCGAGATAACCAATGTGTCAAAACCGACAATCCGCCTTGGACACGCGTGGCCGGTATACTGTCCGTTCCCCTATAGCGGGAGGCCCGAGCCCAGCAGTGGGGCGTTTAATAATGTTAAAACTCATTCTAACATGACGTCATTAATTAGTACGCTCGTACAAAATCTGTGTTACCGGGGTGTTTTGTAATCCGCAAGTCCGCTCCCCAATAACACCCAGACCGAAAATAGTTAATTAGATATAATAAAAAATAAATTAACAAAAATAAAACCGAATTTTGCTTGACTAAAATGCAATAAATAAATATTTTCTACAACATCTTGAAGTTAGTGCATTTTGCTCTTTTGTTGTTGTTTTTTTGTTTTACTTGGTACCAACTTGAAGACGTAGTGGAAACAAACAATATTTGCTCTCGATTTTCTTGGGTTCCACTCATCAGATCCTAACTTCCTGAAAATGGGACCACCTCCGGAGTATTCTCTTTCAAATAAAGAAAACTAATTGAAAATCGGTCCACAATTGACAGAAAAATCGCGTGACAAACATACAGCGGAATTGAGCACATCCTTGCAGAAGTCGGTCAAAGAATATAGTACGTACTACGTATTGAGTATATTAATATTGTTTTTTGCTGATACCTCGTTGAAAACAATTTCCTTATCTCCGACTGATACACGTAAACCTCCTTTATTAGAGTGGCTTTAGTTTAATGCATGTTAATCCATCATTTTAATGTACTTTTATCAATTATATTACGTTTTAACAACATTTGTGATACCATTAACTCTTGGGTATTTTGGCAGTCAAAGCAACGATACGACAACGATCACATACGAGAAACGCTTTATGCCGTTACAACTTTCAGGCGTCAAATAGCTTATTGATTATTGTTTATAAAGTGATATGTAATTTTATATAATTAGTGTTATATTGCATATAGCTATATGTTTATTGTTTAAATACAGCGTAAACTCTATATAACGACACTGAAAGGACTGTGCATTTTATGGCGTTATAGAGAGTTGTCGTTAAATGGAGAGAAGTCTGTTATTTTTGTCCGACGTCTTTTGCTGCACCAGTCATTTTGTTGTATTTTTTTACTTATTTTATCCATATCTTGCGATATCGAGGCATCTTGGTGATAAAGGAAGATGCCGACAGTCGAGTTTATTACGGGCTAGGATAATAAAGCGATAAAAGAATTTAGACAGCTGCGCAGTTTCTACTAATTTTGGCTATTAATTGATGTCGTTATTGAAAGTGGGTGTAATGCTATATAGAGTGTATCATTCTATGGAAGACAAGCTAAACCAACCAAAGCCAAGTGATTTCGACGTTTAAGGGAGTTTGTCGTTAAATCGAGTGACGTTACATGGAGTTTACACTGTAGTTGCATTTTATCACTATTTCTTGTATATGTATATAATTTATGTGTATATTTGTATATATAGTATAGTTACATATTTATTATGAAAATGTAAGTAATCGTACAATAATTATGTATTGTTGTACGATTTGTCTGGAAGAGTGCCGCGGGTTGTCTGGAAGAGATCGCGTTTTAGCGATAAGACCGCCCTTTGTACACAATTAGAATAATACTAGTTCGTAAGTTTTCTGTAATGGTGTACAATAAAGTGTTATCTATCTATCTAAAATTCTATAATGAACTGTTGAATGTAATATGATGACAAGATATTTTGAAGCCTGCTCTTTTACAGGAATACAGTTTTAGACTTTATTGCAAATACCCAATTAAAACAATGACAGCGCTTCTTAAGTCGGGTTTCATATTTCGTTAGAGTTTACTTCCTTAATAATCGAATTTCATATAAGGCCCCCGATGTGGAAGGTTTATGAGAACTAAAATAATACAAGTGTTAACTCAAAAGCAATACCTTTTTATTATACAATTTCGAACTTTAATTCAATGACATAAGATCTAAAATAATATGCATCAGTGCATATTCAACGACAATCGTACTTAAGGAGCAAACTCCAATTGTCAGACGAATATGTCAAACCCTAATCAATAGCTTTATTTTACTACTTTCGGTTTTTTACAAGTAATATAATTACATACATCAGCAAAAACGAAGTGCATATAATCTAGACCACTGCCCAGCAAAAGATAGAGGTGAGTCGAAGCCAACCTGATTTCAAGTAACACGCTATAAGAAAAACGCTATTGTAGCGCCATCTATTTTGCTAACCCGTCTATTCCATGCAAACGACGTCATTTATCGGGATAAAACATATCCTAAATTACGACCAGGGATACCAACTAGCGCTGAGTCGAGTTGCGTTTCAATGCGTTCAGTAGTTTTCACGTGATGCTCTAACAGACAGACAGATATAAATTCTAAAAATTGTATTTTTTTAAATTCTTTGGTCCCAATTATCCTCCTTGATTTTTTGACATTTTAAAATGCAATGTACCGACTTGACCCATTTATTATTAGTATATTATTATAGAATAGATTATTTGACCTTACTGACTGACATACCAACGCACAGCCCACACTATTGAGCCTAGGACCGTGAAAATTTGTATACGGGCTCTTTCTATACTGTAGGTGCGCACTAAGAACGGATTTTTGAAAATTCAACCCCTAAGGGGTTCGAAGAGAATGAAGGTTTGTATGAAAATCCGTCGTATTCAAAGTAAGGACCACGAAATTGTACACAACTGCTTCTGGTTAGAAGAAATAAATCGACTACAGAAGCCTAAAAACGCAATACTCACAACAATTCCCAAGTCGAAGAGCTTCATCGCGAAGGGTTGCGTGTGGAAGAGGCTGTTCCACATGTCCTGCAGCTCCGTGGAGTTGAGCCTCAGCTCTGCTGTCTCGTTCTCATACCTCAGAGGAACTGAGAAGGTGACCTCCACGCAGTGCTCGTAGTTCGGCCAGCGGATGTTGCACACCGCCGTCTTGACGATCGTCGTTACTTCTTGCCTGGAAGATTTTTATCATCATCAGTCATATATGGAGGTTAGTTTAGTTAGTTTTTGAATATTAATTTTAACAAAAATGCATATTTGCGAAGCCTGTATACATTGTTCGAAAGTTAAAAATTACGTACAATACAATAGAACGTGCGTAAATAGGTACTTAGTTGAAAAAATATATAAGAGTTGCATCAAGGAGTTTCACATCTTGAAAACAAATAAGCTGAATAATCGAACCTTCTTGGAAGCTCTTTTGATTTACATTTGTCTCCCTATAATACTGTAGAGAAAACGAGACGAAAGATGTAATTCTAATTTTCACCTTACGCATGTGCCGCCATTTCATATTAGAAACGATAAACATTGTTGCGACTTTCCGACTGATGCTTGTGTTTGTTTCATTACCTATTGTGTTGTTTTGTCGTAAATGTGTTGAAAAACGTATGATACACGTGCGTCTGTTGGTTTTTACAAACTCGTCGTTACGTTCATCTACCCGTTTGTAAAAACCAACTTACCGCACCAGTATCATGAATAACTATACTTCAGATTTGTCAGTCTCAGCTCTTTTTTATTTGTTAGCAGAATCCAAGAAATACCATAGTGCCTCTACTACACATGATATAGAATAGAATTGAAAACACTTTATTTATTGTTCACCAAATAAACAATTACAGAATGAATAATTACAATAATTTAACGGCAAAACAAAGGGCGGCCTTATCGCTTGAAGCGACCTCTTCCAGGCAACCTGACTAATGCCCGGTTTCTGAGGTTACCAGTTATCACTTCAATAGCAATTGATTCCATAGATTTATGTAATAGATAAACTTAGGGTTAACTGTCATTGACTTTTTGAATACGTATGGAAGCGTTCGATTTTCTTCAAACAAAATATATGGAATGGATAAACGCCTAAAACGCAATTTTATAAGTTATTGAACCGATAGCGCTAACGAATAGATAAACTACAGTTAAAAGTGCCTCAGAAACCAGGAATGAGAGGATACTTTTAACAACTTACGTCTAGATATAATATAATTAAAAAGAAGTAAAATAAAAAAGGAAGAACAGTAAAATATGGACAGTAAAAGGCTAAGTTAAGAAGAATGGAAAAATATGTATTTAATTATAAACTAGGGTAATGGTTATTGACAGATTTTTTAAAAAATATGGCAAGTGATTTAGCTTTTCTGACATATACTGGTAAAGAGTTCCAAAGACAAACAGCCTGCACAGCGATGGATTTGGAGTAAAATGTTAAGAATGTGCAGGTGCTTTTAACAGGAGGTTATTGGAGGAGCGCAAATCGAAAGCGTGTGATGTATGAAGGAAGTTGAAACATTCCTTGAGGTAAGGAGGAGTGTAAAGTATAAATAGTGTACGATATAATAAATGTAGAAGATGAGCATTCTGGCAAAGTGAGATTGGTAGCCACTTGAGTCTTTTGCGATAGTCAGAAATGTGGTCATATTTTTTAACAATAATATTAGTGTTAGGGACTGTTCACGCAAATGTAGACAAGGGTTTAAAAGATCATTTGTGCGACATTGTTAATGATGTTAAACATTGAAAGATAACTCAATTAGCGCGTTATTTTCAACGCTGTAAGTAAGTCGCCTTTGGTCACGGTCACTAAATACTAACACAGGGCATAAGATGATTTGAAGGTTTCCTTCTTCTGCAAGTCCATCATGTCGCAGAAGGAGGCCGCAGAGATTGCGTGTTTATTGTTGTTGTTGTTGTTGTGTTTATGTTAATTACGTGTCAATATTAAAACGAGCAACTTCATAAACATAAAACTGGCTGTGAGATGATTAATTGATGCCGGTTATTTCAGTCTGAAGGTTGCTTATCAGACATGATTCAACATCAGAGGATTATTCACAAACCAATCAATAACAATTTGCAAAAGATATAAGTGTAATGATGAGAGAAGCCGTGGTAGTTGATGATATTAGACGACATTGAATGATTCAAGTTGATTAACTCAAATTGAAAGACAGAAATTAATCATCTAATATTGGGCTAAAAAGCATTCGCGTCTCAAGTGACGCGAGTTCGAATCCTGACCGGGAAGCACGCATCACTTAGAAAGATTTCCGACCCATTGTGTAAGGAAACAGTATAATGAAGTGTGTATAACGGGATTTACCAAAGATATGAGTGTAATGATGATACAAACCGTAGAATAATTGCAGGTAATAAGGTGTATGGAGCGCTAAACTATTTTATGAAAAGCCAAAGTGTCTGTAAAGGCACGCTTGGCTGTCCATCAAGGGGTGTTGGTGCCAACACTAATGTACGGCAGTGAACGTTGGGTGTGGCAGAAGAAGCAAGAAAGTAGAATAAATGCAGTTGAAATGAGAGCTTTGACAAGTATACGTGAGGTAAGCATGAATGGTATGACATGGAATAGTGTAATAATGGAACGTTGTGGATTGAAAGAAGATGTAATAACAAGAGTACAAAATGGAATGTTACCCCATGTAACTATATGAGTGTAAGAAAAATCTAACTGAATGGCTCCTTACCCTTAATTATGATGAAGTGGAAGACATCTTGGCTACATTAGCGTGAAACTGATACATGCTTAATGTATTCAATAAGACTCATAATAAATTAGTAGGGATTTGTGTTCCATTCAGACTACCACCCGCACACACACACACACACACACATACACTCACGCACACACACACACATACACTCACTCACACACACGCATACACGCACACGCATACACACACATACACGCGCACACCCGCACCTCACACCTGTTTGCTATTTACCCACTGCGGACACAATCACTCGAAACCCATCTATTTATCTCTTTCTTTATTTTATTTAATATTTGTAAAAGTACTCTCTGTAATTCAGTAAATAGATAGTCTTAAAATTTAAGCAACATAGGAAGAGCGAGGTTTCCCAACACAAGTATCATTTGATTACTTTCTGGGAAGCCCCGGCAACTTACATGTATGGACTTATTGAAATAAATACATTTTTTTTTTTTTTAAGGTGGTTTGGGCATGTAGAGAAGATGGATGAAAATAGAATCACAAAACAAGTGTATGACGGTATTGTGAATTGAAGTTGGTACCGGTAGACCACGACGTACAGACCATGATCAAATAACAGAAGTGTTAAAACGAAGTCAGGTAAAAGTATATCAAATAAACGTGCATGCATGAAGAGGTTAATGAAAGTAGATGAAGCGAAAGTTGTTTGTCAGGATCGTCACAAGTGGACATCTGTAGTCTGCCTACCCCCATGGGAAAATGGCGTGATAATATGTATGTATGTATATCGAGATAATTGACGTGTCAAACCCACCAAGTTGTCTTGGGGTAGCGTGGAAGGTATACTGTCCTTTGCCCCAATAAAATGCACTCCAATCCAGCAGTGGGATTTTTTCCCACTTCTTCTTCCACCGTCTGTGTATATTATCGGATCATTGTGACTTTTTTAAAATATTTATTTTCTTTTCGTCTAATACGTACACGCTGTTTTTTATTTGAGTACAGCAACCTATTAAACTTTAAGGAAATTATGCCCCTCGCCTAGTAAAGAAATCCCAAAATGGCTGCAATGGAACCCATAAAACTATGTTCTATGTTTGCGATTAAGGAAACTTCTTCATTTCATGAAACCTCATTACATCATAACATTATACTATTAAAAATCACACATGTCACTCGCCTTGTAAGGCGTATGTATATGTCTAACATAAATAACTATATTATCAAATATTCTAGAAATAGCTTAAAACCATTGATCTCGTTATAGTAGGTACGTATTTTGAAAAACAGTGAATTAATTGTTTGAACAAGAACATCTTTGTAAACAAACCATTCGTAAATGCATTAGAATAAATATAAATAAAACGTGTAAACAGAAAGCGTATGTTTATTTACTCGAACAATAATTAGCTGAGACGCAGAAGATAACACACATGTCGCACGCTTAGTCCAATACTGGCACTATGCAAAATTTTACCAAATCGACTTTTTAATGCCATCTATCGTAAAACAGGGAAATAAGTGTAATAGCGCTAAAGTTGGTTAATAAGTAACATGAATGAATATCCACTTCGAAGGCATTGTAATAATGCATGTACTGATAATCATGCTTAAAAACGTTTTTTGAGTCTCCTGTAAAATTCACTTTTTGGATAGTGTTAGCAGGGGCCATCCAGGAATTACGTCACACGAATTTAATATATTTTGACCGCTCCCCCGTTCTTGTCACAGTTGGTCACATTTGTGAGACTCCTCTCGCCCTCATCCCCTTACACCAACAAATTATCCATATATTAATACGTGAAGCAAAAACTTTGTACCCCTTTTTACGAAAGTTGCGTAAACGGGGGAGTATGAAATTTCGCACACTTGTAGTATATATAGAGAAGGAGTACAGAATGCTAATATTGTTTTTAAATTATGCATAAAAAATACACTAAATCAATAAAAAAAACATTACACACACTACCACGTGTATTTGATACAGCCACGCATATATACTCTTTTGTTTATTGTTACCTTGGCGAAATCTGTGATTATAGAAGTATAGTCTTTGACAGCAGAACCTTAGTAATGTTCAAACTTGTTATGGTCGAATTTCGACTAGTTAAATGAAAACAGCAGTTCCGCAATTAGATTTATAACCATTTAAATTATTTTTTAATACTTTAAAAACACATGTTCATACATATGAACATATAATTGGAAATATTTTGAAGGTTTCGTTAATAGTTCAACCTACGCGTTTTAAAGCTTAAATATGTATTAGTTTTTGAAATGTGACGTCACAAAATTCAGGTCACCTCCCATCCCTTGTCACACAATGTCACACTTTGTCGACTTTAGATTTATTTCGAAAATTTGAACCACCTTGACTAATTAACCTTTGGTAACTTAAAAGTTTGAGAATGGACAGTCAGTGTAGGTTTAAGTCGTGATGGTGTAATGGCTGAAGCATTCACACATCTTTTGACTGATATGAGTTCAAATCCTAACGAAAAAAGATCGCGCCGCAAAATTACCAGACGAAACGGAACGCGCAGGTAAAATATATGATAGTTTCAACGGTTTCGGGTCTTCCCCGTCTTCACAAAATTTCAGTCGTCGAAGTAATGTATTTGCCGTTGAGACGCTTGGACCGTGGGGTCTTGAGGCCATGAGCCTCTACCAAAATTTATCAAAGTGACTCATTGATTCTTCAGGTGATCAGAGGGCTGGTGCTTACCTCGGCCAACGGATCAGTATGGCGATCCAGCGAGGAAACGTAGCCAGCCTTCTGGGCACCTTACCCATAGAAGACGGTGATCTAGGCTCAGTATTCTACTTATAGTCTTGAGAGACTATGGGTAGAATACAATACAAATAAGTTCTCTTTTACTGTATTAGATTATTACTACTTATATCACTTTATAATATTGTAATAAATTGGTTCTTAAGTAATATACGTAATTAGCATTTTTCAAGTTTTTCATTTCAATACACACCACATACAAATACACAGCCATTGACATACCTATACATTTAAAATATTAACACGAATATTTCCAAATGTATTTTTTTTTTATTATAGTATAGGTTCGCGTTTGACCACAATCTCGCCCTATGTGGAGCGAAGATGTGGTCTAGGATGAAACATGCTTACCTAGAAGGTACCTATTCACACGGGACTTGAAGACACCCAGGTTATAAGTATCGGGAAAGACAGACTCCGGCAATGAGTTCCACTCCTTTGCGGTGCGTCTGATGAAGCTAGATGCAAAGCGCTTCGTTCTTACAGGTGGAATATCCACCATATAACGGTGCGTCTGGTTGTCCGACAATGGAAGAGAGATGGCGGGATCAGATCGAAGAGCTAAGCTGCACACTCCAAGGTCAATCCGATAGAAAACCGATAAGCTGGCAACCCTGCGTCGATGTTCGAGACTTTGCGTTTTGTCGTCGAAAAGCTGGTCGTTGCCAACCAGGTTCCTGGCTCTCCGCTCAATCGACTCTAGTGCTTCGAGTTAATATTTGGCTGAACCATCCCAAAAGGTGAGAGCAGTACTCCATACATGCTCGTACTTGAGTTTTGTACAACACTAGCAGCTGTTCAGATGTGAAGTACCGTCTCACCTTCGAGAGTGTATGCCCAGCTTTTTTGCCGCAGTTTATTCTATACACTCGATGTAGGAGCCAAAGTTGAGTGTCGATGTCAAGGAGACGCCAAGAAGCTGAAGTTCATCGGTTATCGGGATGGGTACTCTTCGGAAAGTAGTAGTTAGTTCAAAAGAACTCCTTTTCGCAGTAAAAAGACCTGCCTGGGTCTTAGAGGTATTAACCGTAACTAAGTTAGCTTTATAAACTTTAATATAATTATCTTTTTATAACGTATAACAAACGAATTGTCTGGAAGTGGGCGCTAACAACTGCAACACAGTATTATACTACAGCAGTTGTCTGCGATACTGAATTGTTTCTGTACACTATGTTAATGGTTTCGAATAAATTCTTTAATACTACCTGAAGAGTATCTCTATCACATTCAGATATAATACTACTATGGTATTCTTCTGGATATATTTATAAATATATTTGCTGGTGTTTGTGGAAGAAAAAATAAAAAAATATTGTGAATAGATCTGTATAATTATTGATAATGTCGATCTGTTAATCATGACAAGCATACCGTCCTGGAATGAATAGGAAAGTTGGCCCGAGCCCAGCAGTGGGACGTTTCTAGCCGGTTTCTATAGCTAACTATCTTTTATCTACATATAATTGCTTGATCTTACTGAGTGACTGATTGACTGACATACCAACGCACAGCCCAAAATACTGAACATTTTTGAAAATTCAACCCTTAAGGGGGTGAAAGGAGGGCTAACTTTTTTGACTACTCAAACTATGACTATGTTTAATCTACGCGAGCAAAGCCGCTGGCAACAGCTACTTAAGCATATATAACATGATTCTAAGGTTCCGTAACGATTTTGGCAACGACAGCGACGACGTGTGCTCCCAAAGTCGTAAAATTTCACTTTCTAGCTTTAAAAGTAAAAAGTGAAAAATGTGAAATAGACTAAATTAAAAATAAATATACATGCCTAGACAAAAACGACGAAACAATAAAGCAAGAACTACATTAGGCACACACCTTAAGTGGCTTCCACACGGTACAGTTCTACGACCAACTTGACTAGATTGACAATCGAATTGTATAGTGTGGACAGTATATGAAATCCAAGGCCATTCATTGGTTGGTCGGGACCGCACGATTCGATTTTGTCCAATCAAATCAGGTGCTGTGGATCCAAGTTAGTCAATTTTTGACGTTGTTATTTATCAGCACAGCGGCGTACAGAGCGGGTTACTAATTACTAAATTATTCTAATAATTACTAAATTCAATAATTCGTGAACCATTCTCATAAAATTTCTGAAATCATCACTGTCCAGCTCTTTAACTATAACCAGCTATTTAAGTGACTCGGTTGTTTTATTTTTAACTTGTTTTATTTCCTCATTTACATTTGTAGTTAGAGCCAAGGCCTACATTTTTGCTTCTTGTTAAGAGACAAGTCTTGCTTGGCACAAGTTCGTTCACCAGGCATCTAGGGAGCAGAGGAGTCTTCACCCCTGTTGCCGAAGTGAGTTTGCCTTTCCCGGGGCATTCTCGAGCACCGATGCCCTAGGATCAGCGTGGGCGTAACTACGTTCTTAGTCTCACGCTCTTCCTGCCATAAGCGCGGGGCACATGAGAAGAGGGTGGTTTTAGTGGAGTACGATTTGACTTTGGTGACCATTCGTGGTATCACCTCTCGTCGCATTGGTCTAATCCGTAGGAAAGGACCCGGTAGTGTGCGAAATGCATTTACCCGCTTCAAAAAAAAACAAGTCCGTTCAGTAGAGGCAACACAATAAAAGTAAACTTGGGGATCTTCTTTTGTACGTGTGGACAATCAGATCACATATTGGCAATGAAATCGTATCGTGTGGAAGGTGTTTTATATAGTTGCTAGTTGTTTGGAACTACATTAATCCACGCCACGCGATGCGACGCTATATATGCGACGCCAACTTAGCGATTCTACATTTTTGTCGAATGATGGAGGCGTATAACGGCGTGTACGTTATGTAGCTCCAATTTACAGAGCGACAGGAGATCTAGCATGCTAAAATGGGATGGTGTGCTCTGCCATCATTGCTCATCTAGTGCACTAGCAAGCGCACCAGATTTAGCGCCCTGCAAATTGGATTAGGTAATGTCCGCTATGTCTCTGAACGCCATCTGTTGAAGGCTGACGATGAGAAGAGTTGCTACAACCAACGCGAAATGCGCGACACAGCGCACATGTCCCACGTCATAGATAATACACTATATATAAAAGTGTACACCAACCTTCCACGCCTCAGACCTATGCTACTATACATCGCCCTGATGTAGTTCTCGCACCAGTGTACGCGTCTAACACCACCGGCACTGGTAGTCTATCTTCTGTATATCTACAATGGTATAAAATTATAAAAGTGTAGTCTTTGTTTCTTAAGTTTCTTGTGTTTGTCGGTTTATTCGGGATTTACGTAAAAACCACTTGGCCGATTTCAATGCGGTTTTTGCTGAATGATAGTAAATTTCTAGACTTAAAATCTGCAGTACTTTATATCTCGAGAATTCTACGCCAGTTTTCTTGGGAGAGGTTTAAAGTGGCCAGGTCGAAAAAAAAAATTTCTTGCGATGCGAAATTTTCACTGATCAATTAAATCTTTAGTAAAACAATTGTACTTGTGTATGCCTAGTAATATTACTTATCCCGAGTTTTTACGGGAATTTCCGGGATTCATACTAAACAATCCATTACCCTGCTGAAAATAATCTTTGAATTTATATTTAGCAAAATAACCGTAATTTTTGTTACCTGTCCAACGTGAACAAAGTCGCGGGCGAAAGCTAGTAATATAATAAATCAATAAGTGGTTCGAGTTTGTACAACATGTTTAATAATGTGAAAAATATCAGGGGGCTAACTCGGACCAGCAGATTCCGAAAATACAATGTTTAGAATTTTCGTTTGTTACAGCGTCACGTGAAAACTACTGAACGGATTTAAATGAAACTCGCTCGACACACAGCTAGTTTATATCCCGGGTCAGTGCATAGGATACTTTTTATCCCGTACTTTTTACCGTGCTGTAATCGCGTTTTATACGCCAGCGTTGCAATTTACTAAATACCTACACTATCATGGGCAACATGACATTCATTGTATGAACAATTGAACAAATACCACTTACAAATATAACATCTTCATGGAAACACGAACAGAGTTTCGTGGTAGATGCTAGCACAATAATACTTCACAATAGTTCACATCGGAACAACTGCTGAAATTATACCAAGCACAAGTTCGATCCTGCATGGAGTACTGTGCTCATCTTTGGGACGGCTCAGACAAATAGCAATTGGAGGCATTGAAATCAATTGAGAAAAGAGCCAGGAAGCTGATCTAGACTTCAGAGTCTAGAGCATAGACGCGAGGTCGTGGGGCTAACTGTCTTCTATCGGATGCATTTCGGGGAGTGTCCCTTAGAATTGCACGAGCTGATACCTCCATCCCCATTTCACCATCGGAAAACCAGACGCACCGGTTTGCGCCACCGTTACGTTCGCTTCATCTTTTCTGGTGCGCACTGCCGAAGAGTGGAATAATTTGCCGGAGTCTGTCTTTCCTGACAAATCCAATCTTGAAGTCTTCAAGTCACGAGTGAATAGGTATCTTCTAGGTAAGCGTGCTCCATCCTAGACTGCGTCATCACTCAACATCAGACGAGACAGTGGTCAAACGCAAACCTATACATCCATAAAAAAATATATATATAATACTCACCAAGAAATGTTATGCCTTATGCCGCTATTTAAATATTTATAAATCTATCTCATAAGTTTATCTCCTATGTTATTCTAATTCAGACGGATTTCGACTATTTCACTAATTAGAGTAAATAATTTATTTTAATTTCAATCAACACATTTTATTCTACAACAATTATCTATATATAGGGGAGTTCTCGCGTCTTTCCATGTGTCTCTTTGCCAGTCTTGATTTCTATATACAGGTTGTCTATCTCCAAAAAGTTCTTCTCGATTTCATCCGATGCCATATTCTGCTTAAGCGGAAATGCATCGAGAAGAAAATTATCTCCCAATCTCATACAAGCTTCTCTTCCGTGAATTTCACTGGTTGTTTCAACACTTCGATTGTGTTATCTGATATCGCTACGAAATTAATTTTTTCAGAATTATTATTATAATTATCGCTCCTACCACTATTTCTCGATAGTACATCGTTATTGTTAACTTTTGATTCTATTGGCAAATTTAAATCAGACTTTTTGGTCGCTTGGGGCTTGATGTTTTCACCGCAATTCTGCGAAAGTTGCGGGTAGTGATGCAATATTGCAGTGGTATTAAAAGTAATTTTACCGTATTTTACATATTCATTTGGCCTTTTGGTTTTGTCATTACTAGTACTAGGTTCTAGGTCTATTTCATTGTCATAATTAGTTTCATTTGGCGTTTCTCTAAAAACTTCTTTTGTATCTTCTAAAATCCCTAAAGCTATTCGTTTACTTTTTCTTATGTTTTCCATATAAGTATTGTACGCATTCATTTCCGCTGTGTTATTGTGTTTGAGTGGCAAAGAGTTTGGCAGTTTCTTCTGTTTCTCATCAGCTGTGTATCACAATTGTTTATTTATCGGATTCTTAGTTGTGTCCGATTTGGCCGCGGCATCTCGCGCGGCGTTTACTAGCTATGTCTGAGATTGCACCATCGATATGCTGGTCGTCTCTGTCACGATTGTCGGAGCTGGAAATTCCTCTGACGTCGAATCGTAGATCGGAAACTCGCAGCACATAATACACTTCAAAAACTTCGGCACTTCAATGTAAAAAGCTGGCGGTATGGGTATTAAAGGTGACGTAGACGCCTTGTAATATAAATAATCAGGATTATCTCTGTACTTTTCGTCGGCGGATCGTTCTAGTAGCGGAATGCCTGATAAGAACAAGATAATCGCCGTCGTAAACAACGGTGACATTATAGCTATCCATTCTACACCTTCTATAATGTTCAGTGATATAGCGAATATGCCCCACCACAGTACGACTTCGCCGAAGTAATTTGGGTGTCTCGATAAGCCCCATAACCCATCGTTGCACCACTTCCCTTGATTCGCTGGCTCTTGTCTGAAAGCAAACTTTTGTAAATCTGCATACGTTTCTATAAGCAAACCAATAACAAAAATTCCAGCACCGGCTGAATCCAAAGTCGTCATAGTTTTAGGCGACTTAGGGAAAGAATGATGTGGAGAATTGATTATAATAACCGGCAAGCTGACAATATAAACCCATACAGCTTGAAAACTGTAAAACACGGCGAATCTTAACGTATTGCTCTTACGATCTTCAAATTGCTTATCCCTTCCTATGTGATATATCCTGTACATTAAGTATCCCGATAATCTCAGCCCCCAAACACATACAAATGCTGTCACCATAAGTTGTCTGCTGTCGTAGTTTTTGAGATGACTGCCTCCTTGGCCGAGGAAGAAGGTTAATAGAGCTATGATGATGAAGTTGGCACCGCCAGTGAAATCTGTCACCTTATCACTTTGGAATAAAGAAGCGATTGTGAAGAACAATATTTGCATGGCTACAGTGACCACGGCACTTATGGCAAAGTTGTTTCTATCTATTAGAGGCTCCATATCGATAATTTGACACTAAATTTTGGCATACGAGAATACTGGCATCGATTCACTGCATTGACGCATCCCAGCACTAGCACTTATTACATTCATTTTGGACATTTACAACTTTTTCATCGTCATTCAATGATTCTGCGTTTAGATTGCATTTGTTTTTTAATTTAAATGGTTTATTATTAGCAATAATTCATTTAGTAGCTTTAACTTTGGTTACAATGAATGATATATCAATTAGATATAATTTGATTACACTACATACTATTAACTTTTCGGGTTTCGAAGATTTTGAATGTGTTTTAATAAATATTTTTGGCGTTTATAGAATTGTTAGCTCATTGGGCTATGGGCTGGTTGATACTGAAATAGATTTGACGTTTGGTTATGCGCATGTGCGGGGTTTTGGCGCATGCGTATTGTGGAAGGGAATTCACGCTAGCGAGTTTTGTATACGTAATATCACGCTATGACGGTAGAGAGTTCGCAGATATTATATATCGTCATGATGTTTTGATTTAATTATGACTCAAAACTATGACAAATTCAATACTTTATCATCTTTACAGATAAATAAATTTGAATTGTCTGTTTGTAATGTGAACATAAAAATATAAATAAAATCAGGGGGGATAATTTTTACCAGCAGATTCCGAAAAAGTAGTTTTTAAATTTTTGTCTGTCTGTCTTATCTCTGAAACGGGGGGACCTATTTTGATGGGAGTTTCACTGGCAGATGCAGCTATCTGCCAGTGAAACTACCATCACATACTAATGACAGGTAATAAAATGTGCTTTTACAGAGTGTACGTGGGATTTGTCTTTGTAGAAGCCTAAGTTGTAACAATACATACAAATAAATAAAATTGAAGTGTATGTTTCTAATGTTAAAATAACTACAAAACTTATACCCATACTCACACCAACGCGCACTACCACCGCATTGCATTACACGCACACTTCACAAACAAATCAAGACATACAAAGAGCCTAAAAATTAATAACCTAGGCACAGAAAGGAAAAGCAACACAAATGGCACTAGTTAAGATATACATAGGTATAGACATAAGGCACACACTGCACATCCACTTCCTCACAACACCAGCATGTAACAGATACACTCTACATTAGTATAAGTTCAGTATTAAAAATAGAAAAAAATAATATTATAAGTTATCCTTAAGGTACACTACAACATAAAAATCACTAAATCAATGTCACACACAATAATAAAATAAACAATAAGCGTGTATGAACCTAAAAACTTTCATAGAAATTAAGTTGTAAAAAAGGGTACGGAACTCGAGTCCGTAGAGTAGTCAAAAAAAATTTCAAATAACACCTTTTTACTAAATGCATATGAAAGTATATATGTATCTACGTATATTTTAAAAAAATACATATTTTGTCTGTGTGTCTGTTTGTTCAGGGTAATCTCTGAAAGGGCTGGACCGATTTTGACGGGACTTTCACTGGCAGATAGCTGATGTTATAAGGAGTAATTTTTAGGGTTCCGCGACGAAGAATTCCACGCGGACGAAGTCGCGGGCACAACTAGTTTAATATATAATTCTTACTTTTGGTGTCGTAAAATATTTTTTTAAGTAAATTAACATAAATGATGGAATCTATAATATAACAACTATGTATAGGGTTCGAGTTTGTACAATGAATTTAACTAAAACAGATCGAAGGGTTACTTCGTACCAACAGATTCCGATATGCAACTTTTAGAATTTTTGTCTATCTGTCTTTTCAAGCATCATGTGAAAATTATTGAACAGATTTGAATGAAATTCGACACAGAAGCTAGCTTACATCCCGCGTCAGCACTTGGGATACTTTTTATCTGTATATGTGAATATAACCAAAAAGATGACGCTAGGGATGCGGTTTTTTTGGTGTCGTCGTTGCAAGTCACTACGGAATACGCCGTCATGGTAACGCTAACGAAGTTTCACGGACATGATTAGTTATAAATAAAACTAATAAGTTTTACTTATAACTATTATATTGTTTCTCAGTTACGAGTAAATGCAGGTCGGCCAACTAATCTTTAGTTCTTTCGCGGTTTTCCTACATTATTGTGCAGCGCCATATAGACTTCTTATATCTCTTTGTGACGTTTCATCCAAATGGACCTGGTAGTTTCCAAGAAAAACGGTTTTGACATACAAAAGCATACGAACAGACGGACGTACGGACAAGACGAAGACGTCCGTTTTCGTGAAAATGGCTACGAATTTTTATAACAAAATTAAACTGCCATTAAGTTAATCGTTCATTAAACTCTATGAGCGCGGCTGAAGCCTAGTGCATAGTTCACCTTTCGCACTGGTCTCCGTGCAAAACACACGACGCACAGTGTAAAAACGCCCGGTATGTGGGTCGCAGCATACAAACAGTGGTACAAAAATAGTAGCACTTATGTTTGTACACTGTACATATTTCATGTATACATCATTCGAGTCTATTGCGTCTTTGTGATGATATTTTTAAACTTTCAAATGTCAACGTGTACTTTCTTTACTATGTTACTGCTTCATCTGGGGCAATGTTAAGGTTAGTGACCGCTTCACGCAGTTTTATGCATTATTTGTGACACGTTATGTGACTGATAACGTTTACATACATATATTATACATATACTAATTGTAGCTATTCATTAACGGCGTTATTTTTAACGCTATAATAAATAAGACCAGTCACCGTTTTTTTTATTGCATGAGTCCAGCAGACAGGCAGAAGGCCCACCTGGTGGAAAGCGGTTACCATCGCCTATGGACATTTGTAATAACAAAGGTGCAGCCTGCCCATTAATGCCGGAACACAACTCAAGATTGTTATGGCGAGATACTCTAGACCAGGGGTGGTAGCTATCCAGGCAAATACCCTACCACCTGGCTGTAAATTGTTTTGTCGCCTCTTACGACATACCACCCCAACGCAGGAAATTGTATTCTTTCTCCGTTCCTGCATGGATACTAACACTAACATTATCCCAGTTGCAGCAGGAGCATTAGAATTCGACAATCTAATGCTGCAACGTGACTTTGCCCGCATTTATTTAAACACCGACTTCAAAATTATAAATTGGTATTGCCAATGAAGCTTCGTTCGCGTTGCCTTAACGACATAATTATTTGTTAGTGAATTGCAACGGCAGCACCGAAAAAAGTGCGACGGCAGCGCCACCTCTCGTCTATCCCACGGAAAGGACGCCATTTATCGGGATAAAAACTATCCAAATTGTTACACAATATGTCCTTGGAGTCGAACAACTCCGCTAAATAGCGTGTTGTGTATGGCTCCTAGGCTCTATAGTCATCTCCCAAAATGTATTATTAACATTCAAAACTTAATCATAAATAATTATATTGTTACGACCTAGTGCCAACAAAAGACAAATTCACACCTGTATACCTGTAGACACTTTATTACCTGTCTGCATTTGAACTAATTGTAGTTCTTTTATTATTGTCTTCTTTGTTTACTTATTTATTGGTTATTGTGGAGAGCAGCCTATTGTACTCGTTTATGGCCGTTTGCAGACATAAATTAGGCAGGTGTGCGGATTACGATGTCTTGAAAATTGCGTCGACGCTTGACGGGCAGACATATTTGCATTTATGCCATATAAAGCAATGGCCCGAAAGGCCAGTCGAGCGATAACCAGCTGCGAGGCAAGACTTGTGTACATTCGATAATCTATTTAGTGACGGACTTTGCGCGTGTTATAGAATTGTGCATTACGTTTGGACTGATTGTGTTCAGTTATATTTGTACCTGTGTTATACGTGTTTGTATAGTTCGAATAAATTCTATAATCATTCCAACGGCATTTTAATTCGAGCCCTGCAACTCGTAACAATATTATAGTGCTAATGATTACTTTAATGATAGACTTTAAATTACTAAGGTAGTATACAATGTACTATTTACTACCGACTAGTGGATTAATTTTGATTTGTATGACATTTATTTTAAAGAAATACTTAATTTAATTATTACTAAGATTATTGTTGTTATTTTGAATTAATTTGATTTTGTAATATTGGTGTAATATTAATACCAAATTCGGTCGAAATTCGACCATAATAATAGAGGTCAAAGATTATACTTCTATAATCACAGATTTCGCCAGGGCAACAATAAACAGAAGAGTATATATAATATGCGTGTGTGTGTCAAATACACGGTAGTGTGTGTAATGTTTTTTTTATTGATTTAATGTATTTTTACCATTTTGTGCTCGTTATCTGTATAAACTATATGTGTACAATTTCATACTGCTCCGTCCGCGCAATTCTCGTAAAAAGTAGTACAACGTTTTTGCTTCACGTATTAATATATAGACAATAATAGGCACAACATTTTGCACGCCCTAGAGGCAAAAACATGCGAATTTATGGAATAATCCTACCATCTTTTTTATGCAATAGATCGTGATTTGATTGTTGATTCGGGATATAAGCTAGCTCTGTGTCGAATGTCATTCAAATCCGTTCAGTAGTTTTCCCGTGACGCTGCGACAGACATAGAGACAAAAATTCTAAAACTTGCATTTTCGAAATTTGCTGATTCGAATTATTTTCCGCAACGTTTTTTCTCATTTTTAAATTCTATAATTTTTCTATTTATACAAACACGACACTCCCAACAGATTTAGTATATTACTAGCGATCCCGGCAGACGTCGTCCTGCCCTGAAAAAATAAAAATCTAGTATCCGATTCCAGCGCCACCTACCGGGTCTAATTGTAAATCTAAACCACCCCTGGACCCACTCGAACGCACGTTGGCATTCGAATAGTAAAAGAATTTTTGAAATCGGTCCAGTAGTTTTTGAGTTTATTCGTTACAAACATACAAAAATACAAATCTTTCCTCTTCATAATATTGGTATAGATTATAGACGTGATTGGTTCGCAGCCTAAACATTTGGAACTCTTTACGCAAAACATGGATTTTATACACTTGTCATATAATCTGTGTTTATATGTGTATATATGATCGTTTAAATTTATAATGTTCGATCTCTAGTCATATTCTTTTAGCTGCTTCTACCGGTAATCAGTTTAGTTTACTAAGATAAAATCGCCAAAGAACAAACTGAATTTTATGTTAAATTACCCGCGACTTCGTCCGTGTGGAATTCTTTTCGCGGAACCCTAATTTTAATAGTAACCTAAGTTACCCCTTATATCATCAGCTATCTACCAGTGGAAGTCCCGTCAAAATTGGTCCAGCCGTTTCAGAGATTACCCTGAACAAACAGACAGACAGACAAAATATTTTTTTATATAAGTAGATACGTATATACTTTCATATGCATTTAGTAAAAAGCTGTTATTTTAACATTAGAAACGTACACTTCAATTTTATTTATTTGTATGTATGTATGTATAGATATAGCTAAATATAGGCAAAATTAAATTAGACGAAGTCACGAACATTATCTAGTAATATATAAGGTGACACACAGACAAAAAACAATGGGAACTATTTAAATGTATTTCATAAACAATATTTACCTGTTTTTCAGTAATACGCGGTCAAAATCATTTGCAGCGGCTTTTCAATATTTAACAAAGAAATAATTAGTCATTTATTGTTCATTAGTCAGTCATTTAGGTATAAAAATATAATTTCCAAAAACCACGACAAGCATATTTATTCGAATTCATTTTCGAATCATATTTAATTAAATACTTACAACAAAATAATGCTAATTTAAACATTTGAAAGAGATAATTACTTGGATGAATGGACAGACACAAAGTATTTGTAAGGACACAAACATAATAAATAAATAAAATAATAATAAACTAATCGGCAGACTAACATGCATATTGTATATCCCCAAATTAAGCCAGTTACGCTTGTATTATGGGTAATATACAACGGACTATTCTGGGGCCGGTCCCAGACACCCAGACTACAGTAAATAACGGAGAACAATCGTTTCCGAAAATTTACCATACCAGGAACGGTTTGAACACGGAGCTTCTGCGTGAGGTAGGCCGGCAAAGGCTTAGCTCGCTCAACCATAAAGGCCGTCAAACATGACAAACATTTTAAAAAAAATCTTAAAGTATTTGTAAAGACACGATTGGCTGTCCATCAAGGGGTGTTGGTGCCAACAACAGCAAACACGCCGAGACGAACCTGTTTCAAATGTTTGTCATATCACGGCACCATTCCACCCGGGCCGCGTGGAACTACACTCCTCACGCGAACAGGCACGTGTAGAATCTCGTGAAGGCTTCCCGATCCAATCTGCAATACGTGCTGACTCCCTTGATACGTAGCTCGCCTATTGTCTTGGATAAAAATGTTCACTGCTAGCATGTTTTCTTCAGTAACAGCCGTCAAAGGGCGACCACTTCTTTATTCGTCCCGCAAAGTTAGTCGACGCGATTGAATTCGTTGTACCAACGATACGCGGTTGCCTTATAAGAGCCTTCATCCATGAATGCCATCTGAAGTCTATCGTACGATTCGTCCGGTTTCAAGCGATACTTGAAATCGTAAAAAATCATAGTGCGAAAGTGTTCCCGGCGCAGATCCATTTTTCAATGAGACACGATAATTGAAGTTATCTCGCAAACAATATGGAGGGAAATTTTGAAATTGGAACGTACCTATTTTTAGTTATAAATAATCATATTTTCAAAATAGATTATAACTGGCCAGTCTCTCATATGTAAAAACTTTTTTCGCAATACTTTGTGAGTGGCCTGATATGGCAGTGAAAGTTGGGTGTGGCAGAAGAAGCATCAAAGTAGGATAAACTCGAATGATATGATAAGGAACACTGTGATAAAGGAACGTTGTGTATTGAAAGATGTAATAACAAGAGTTGAAAAAGGAATGCTAAGAATGAGAATGGCTGAAAAAAGAATCATAAAACAAGTGTATGACAGCATTGTGAATGGTAGAGTTGGTAACCGCAGACCACGAGACACCATGATCAAATAGCATAAGTGTTAAAAAAGATCAGGTATAAAGCATATCAAATAAACGTGCATGTATGAAGTGGTTATTGAAAGTAGATGAAGCGAAAGTTGTTTGTCAGGATCGTCGCAAGTGGAGATCTATAGTGTCTACCTACCCCCATGGAAGACAGGCGTGATTATATGTATGTATGTACATAAATTATCTGCGCACGGTTTAAAAGGAAATAATTGTGTTATCAGTAGATTAAGTACACTAATGTCTATACTACAGTAGATATCGCTATGAACAAAGAACTAATATTGTACCGATATAATTAATAAAGAATTGATAGTAATAATACCCTTGTATAAATAATAAATGCTATTCTTTCTAGGTTGTGGGAGAAACCATTGTGTTTTTATCTCATAACTTCAAACAAGCAATCCTTGTGTATATACTAATATTATATTATAAAGAGGAAAGATTTGTATTTTTGTATGTCTGGAACGAATAAACTCAAAAACTACTTGACCAATTTCAAAATTTCTTTCACGATTAGAATGCTACATTGTCCCAGATTAAGATAGGATATATTAATTACTAGAAAAAGTTAGGGATCCCTACTAAAACTTCAAATAATATAACCCAAGGTGTATAAAAATTAGTGTTGGACTGGCTCCGAGAATGGTTTAGATTCACAATTAGACTCGGTAGGTGGCGAGAGAACGGGTTCTAGATTTTTATTTTTTCATGGCAGGGCTTTCAATGTGGTTCTCGCTGATCGACACCAAATTCTTAGACCTAAAATCTGTGCTACTTTGTATCCTGGGAATCCCGCGGGAATTTTTCTGGGAAACAATACAGCATTTTTACAGCTATATGTCTATTACTTTAAGAATTATTGTTTTTCGAACGCGTCACCGCCGGGTGCTCTTATAGTGGTTCCCAAACTTATTTTGTATACTGCCCACTTTGAGAATAAATTATTTTTTAGCGCCCCCATTTTTTCACCTACTAAAAAACCACTATAACGTCAAATTAAATTAATTGATCATTGTGAGCTATATTAGCGGAGATTAAACATTCATTCTAAACGAGACTTTTACTATAGCCCGCAAGAGTTAACTTGAGACCTAAGCGCAGTAGGTAGTATACAACGGCGCTGAGGTCTCAAGTTAACTCTTACGGGCTACACCTGTCAATGAGAATGATTATTGAAACGCAACTTTATAGTATTCAGACAGGGTTTGAGCAATCTCTTAATTAATATTAGTTGATGTTCATAAGTTGTAGTCGAGAGTTGAGAGTTCAGTCGGTGTCTAAGAGTCCTCTTAGCTAGATGAAATTACAAATCGCTCGCAAAGCCTCTACACAACGCCCCCATTTTTTTTCTGGGTCTCTTACCGACCTCCTTTAGGGCTGCAGCGCCCACAAGGGGGCATTATCGCCCACTTTGGGAAAACATGTCAGTCTATATGAAGGCGGAAAGGTCGTTGATGGTTTTGTCTATTTTACGATTTTTCAGGACATACTATACAGATAGCATGTGCAAAGTATTGGCTAGATTTAGAGATTTTTTGATCTCAAAATGCGACTTACGTGGTGTTTAGTCCTGGGTCGATGTCATGATCCATGATGTACTTCTCGGCCATGTCTGCTAAGACGACCCTGAACTCCTCCTTGATGTGTTGGAAATCGATGACGGAAAGTCCTCCCAAGATCAGGGTGAGGTTCTCGTCATGTGCCACAATGAGGTCTTCTGGAGGCAAGTGAATGTGCTCGAATTTCGGCGGTGGAGCTGATGGAAAGTAAGACGTAATAATTATGATTTGATCATTTGTAGTTTACAGTCTCTTACAGGTCTTTAAATATTAATATTGTTTTACTTTTCTTATTGGAATATGTTTCGAAAAATTTAAATTTCACTACCTCTTTTAGTCAGATAAATCTATACATGTATAATTACTTAACCTCACTAACATATCTGACTTAATTCTTTCAATACTGTAGACAGACTAAGAAAGAATTTTCGAAAGATTTAACCCCTGTAAAGGAGGATGAAACTTTCATGAAAATATGACTATATTTAATCTACGCGGACGAAGACGCGCACCATAGCTAGTGCTATATAATATGATAATTTTCGTTATCTTTAAATAGCGAATCCTAACAAAATATAGAGGTGTACCTATTCGGTGGACCGTAGCAGGTATGGCCGCCTTAAACACCTCAGGCCAATAAAAACTGGCGTGCTGCTGGAAAGTTTCTTTCACTGTTTCTTCTCTCATAACCAGATCACTGTGCAGAATGACAATAATATAGCCTAGGCCGGCTTGTGCTTCCGTTCCCGGTCCACGGGAATCCTTTCTCTAGGGACACATGTCATCCGTCGCCTACTAATTAGTCCACGATCAAGAGAAGTAGCGTAACCAGTTCTTCGATGACCTAGGCTCAGCAATCTACTTATAGTCTTATATTATAGATACAATACAATATAAGTTAAGTTTCGTCTATTGCTGTCGCCTTTAGCCTGGCAGCATCATTAGATTCAATATCCTCTCATGGCAACAGTCCAGCTGAAGTAAAGCCCCCTAGAGAACTTCCTCAAGTAAAACTGTAGTCCTAGAACGCAAACATGGTGAAGCTGAATCTTTATATGTAAAGATGAAATACTTACAGATCATCCTGACGCTGAACTTGAAACCTCGCATGAACATCATTCCCAGTCGGGCTTCAAACCTGACGAACATGCGGTTCACGTCCATGAACCGGTATTTGCGCTCCGACTCCAGGCGGTATGAGAACACTAGCCCCTCTTGTCCAGACTCGTCCACGCCTCCTAAAAGATATACAATATTAGTGTATGGACATAATTGGCACGTGGTTAAAATTGCTCCTCAGATTCTAAGAATTCCGTGGACAGCCTGCCGAACAAATGCTTCATACTGGAAGAGCTCAAGACTGAAGATCACAAGAGGTTATTAACAGTATGTCAACTAAGGATGCTGAAATACTTTGGCCACCTAGCCATGTGCACAAACTTGTGGTCACTGAGAAAGTTGAAGGGAAGAGAGACCTCGCGGTAGATCTGCAAATAGGTGCATTGATTCGACCTTAACCGTGCCCAAAACTGATCTCGGTAGAGAAGTCCAATTATTCACTGCCATAAAAACCACGATCGTCAGCAGTGAGAGAGCGATTTAGAAGAAGAAAACTCCTCCTATAACACAAAATTTTCTAATGGCAGATTAACAAAATTTCGGCGTATAACTCAATTTCACCTGTAGGCGTTGAAAATCACGAACCAGTATGTAACGACGTACGAAAACGTAAATGTATTTACGTTATACAGTGAACTTTATGATCCGAATCGATCCGAATCCGATCGTATTGTAACGAGTATATCGATGATTTATTCTATGATCAGTCAGAATACAAAATCTTGGTTATTATATAAAGAAATGTATAATATTATCTAAAACGTACCTGGTTTAACAAGAAGGTAGTCCCCTAGAGCTCCGTTGACAGCAAAATCTTCAATAATGAGTTCGATACCCATTCCATCACCTTCAAATATCCAGTCAATGATGTTGTTGGTTGGGTAAGGATTAGGATAGTTCGGTGACGTGACGATCACTGGTTCATCAACACTCAGTTTGATATGAATGGGTGATGACTCAGATTTAACCTGCAAGTCATCACTGTGCACCAATTTAAATTGCTCCATCAATGCATCTAGCTCTTCGCTGTTAAGATCATCGACCATTTTCGTACTTGGTTTCTTTTCATCTTCATTATTTTCAACGCCGTCTTCGATGCTTTGTGGTGTTTCATCATCTTTAAGATGCTCGTCGACCTTCTCATTGCTAGCTAGGACATCAGTATTAAATTGCTCGACTAGTGATTCATCTTGTTTACTATCACCGTCAAGTAACGCGTCATTTTCGTACATGATTGGTTTTTCTTCGGCATCTGCTTGCATCGATTCTAAACTTTCTTCTTTTTCTTCTTCAGCCTTTGATACGTTCTCTTCATTTTCATTGGAATTTTGTTTTTCGTTTGAAATCTGAATATTTTCTTCTTCCGCTAAGATTTCTTTGCTGACTTCATCTATGTTTTCTCGAGCCATGTTGTCCTCATCATCTTCGTCCGACTTTTCATCTCTGCTGGCAGTAGTCATTTTGGCAAAAATTTCAGATAAGTTGCTATCTCCAATGTTTTCATAAAGGTCATCATTGTCACCATCGAAATCTTCAAACAAATCAGTATCGTCGGGGCCAAACAATTCCTCAATTTTATCCTGAACTTTCCCATTAGTTTCTTCTACACCTTCTTTTAGCTTATCAAGGGTATCAAACAGCTTATCTAAATCATCATTCAAATTATTCATCGCATCATCTACTGTATCATCATCATCACCATTATCTAGCCTATCTTGAGCTTTGTCGATTTCATTTGCCAGTTTTACAATTTCATCTTCTAAGTTATCTTCCTTCTTATCTGGAATATTTTCTTCATTCGATGAGTTTTCTTCTTCTAGAAGTTTCTTAGTTTCATCAACAATATCTTCAATATTTTGTTTAAAATCTTCAGGCATAGAATATAATTTATCAACATCATTTAACACCGTTTTTGTTTCTTCTAAGAGATCTTTATTTAGATCTTCATTTGGTACAGGTAAAGGCAAATTATCTAAATTGTTTCCATCTTTTTCATCTTCTCTCAGTAGTTCAAGCGTTTCTTTTAATAATTTCTCATCGACTTCTTCAACAGGTACGGCAGGAATAACTTCATCAAAGTCATCGTCTTCATCTGCTTCGAATGGGTTATCTGGTGCATCTAAAATATTATCCTCTTCCTCAGGAACGGGTAATGGTGCCATATCATCATTTCCCCAAAGTAAATGATAGTCATTATCAGCACCTGCTTTCGGATCTTTATCGATCACTTCATCAATAACACTTTCTTCCTCTTTCTTAGTAGTTACTTCTTGGAATTCAATATGAGTGTCTTTTACTTCATTATCTCCCCATAGTAAGTTATAATCATCAGCTATTGCCTGTTTATCAGTTGATTTTTCCTTTGATTTTTCTAACGTAGATTGATCATTTCTTTCTTCATTCGATCTGTTATCTTCTATCTGATAACTATTTTCTAAATCGTGGATGCCAGCTTCTTCATTTTTATATTTCCCAATATCATCCGGAACTTTTTTTCCTATTTTTGTATCTTCTTCACTGTTTGGTAATAACTTCTCTGTTTCTTCCTTTATCATGCCATAATCGTAGAAATTATCGTAGTCTTTCCAATCTTCGGGAAATTCGTAGTCTTCTTCCAGTTGTGCTGAAACAAGTTAATATACAATCAATATTCTGTATTAAATAAGCATTAACCCCTTATTTTCTTAACATAAATCAAGCACGTTGTCAAATATTATTATTAAAAACAGGTTTTTTTAATGACGCATAATGGTCAGTACGCGAATATTTACGTTTTCATTTCTATGGAAGATAATTTAATAATTATGAATAGAATTAATTCGAAAATTATTGCTTTATCAATAATTTTCGAATAGTTATGACAAAAGGTTATCAAATAATCATACGGTGTCGCCACGAATATTTTTTGTATATTTTACTTTATTTAGTGTAATTATTTATTAACGAAGATTAAATAAAAATATCGTTTCAGATAAAGGTTCGTTAACCTTGAATTATTGAAATTTAAAGTCTTCTTTTACTGTCTCTATTTCTGTTCTGTCGCTTATTGCTCCGATACTTTTTCAAGGCCTTGGAAATTAATCGATTTCCGATGAAGAGAATGAAATATTTTGGTTGACGGAAGCAGGCAACTAGTCTTACATTTTATCAGAAAGCACGTAGTTTCCATCGCCTATATACAGCCTTGGTAATAATACCAGTAGCATCACCAAGAGTCAATTCGAACAAATTTTATGATTCCTGACTCTGAGTTCCGATGGCCATCCCACGATCTCATCCCTCCTATTCTGAATCTTGAAGATTGGCAAGGCGTCCTCCTTGTCCCTGTTGTGGCAAACATCTATACGTAATTCCATTAGGTAGACCGTCTGCCTGTTTGCCAACTTCCCAATGAAAGAAACACTCTCCCTAAATAACCTAATTTCGTAGCGCAGAGATAAAACTTTAGCAGTAAATTCCCTCTAAATTTGTTGAATGCGGCAACTTAAGGAATAGAGTAAAAATACAGTCGATGCCCAGAGTTATGTGGCTATAGAAGTGAAAGTTTGGCATCATCGTGAGATTACACAGCTCTTCGTAACGCTTTTACGGTGCGCGAAGGCTCCCAGAAAGCTAAGCGGTTTTAAACCACCTGGTAGTATGAGAGCATCGACTATACAAAGAGGAGTTTGTTATAAAGTGGTGCTCGGCCCCATAGTTTGAGCAGTACTCCTTAATAATGCGGCAAGTGTTACCTAGGGGTGAAGTACTTTTATCCGTGCAGGAACGGAGGAAGAATACAATTTCCTGCGTTGGGGCGGCCTGTCGTAAAAGGCGAAAAACAACCCACAGCCAGGTGGTAGGGCATTTTCCCGAATGGACGGTTACCACACCTGGTCTGAAGTTATTAGTGACCAGGTTCCATTCTCCCTTAAAAGAGCAGCAGCGCATTTGTAGGACCTTTGGTGTTGCAAATGTCCATAGGAGATGGTAAACGCTTTCCATTAAGTGGGCCGTTTGCCTGTCTGCTGAACTACTGCAATAAAAAAAAATTAAAAAAGAAAAAGTACATCAAAGATACAAAGCATTTTGGGGATATGTTTGACCACTTCAGATGATCCAGAAAACTGCACGTCCTTAGAGAGAATATCGAGGATAAATATAAGATCTTTTCAAAACTAAAGTTGTAACTTAATTTTTGGGGATAGAATCCAAACGTTCCCCTAGAAATGGAGACACTAAAATCCAGCAATGGAACGATTATAAGTTAATATTGCTGTCATCAATATTAATCTTATCGCTACCCTGTGAAACAGGCCTAATGTGGGACTCTGAGCAATATTTGAAAATATTTGTGCATATTGACAAGAATCTCAACCCTAAAAAGCCATAGTTGTATCTCAGTTCATATGTCGTGATAATGACACCAACTGATTAGTTGATTATCCTTAGACAAACGGTCTAATCCCTAGCAAAGGACCCGGCATGTGCGAAATGCATTACCCCGCCTTAAAAAAAAAAATTAGATGTCGCCTACTTTACAAATTTCACATCTATACTGTTCCCAACAAATAACATTTATAGGTTGATGTTATATAGGTAATCTGCCTACCCCATACGAAACTGCATGAGCGCACTCTAATCCTGGCGAGATATTAAGCAGAGGCGCACACAACACAAATACGCGTGACTCAGCCGCGGGCCCCTAGCCCATGTGCCGCAGCACGTGTTCCGCGAGACCCACAGAATAGTGACGCACAGAAGATACTTTAGCCTTCAAAGTAGGTATAATACAGGTTAAAAATGGACAGCACTTAAAATTCGTAATTAGTAGGTATTTTTTTTTCTAGAAATATCACTGATAATTCTCAACTGTTTGTAAAATGTGATTTTTCGAGGTACTACAGGAACGCCATTATTTGGCGCTACTGAAAGACCTAAAATTTGTCTGAAGGGTTATGTTCCGAAGAGTAGAGGCGCGCACCGATCCTCCAGCTCCCTGTCCCATCCTGGTGAGAACCAAGAAAGCCGGAGAGGTCCAGCTCTTTGGCTTAACACGCAGATGCCGGTCCAGGAAGGGGCTGGCCAACGTCCGTACAAGCTGTAGGAGAATTAACAACTCTACAGCCTGGACACGGATCTAGAGGAATAGTCAGCGGTTTAGTGGAGCTAGGTGGCAATAGAATTCCTGCGAGGGTGCTAGTGCTGCCTGAATGAATGTTGAATGTCGTTGTTATCAATGGCAACTATCCACAACGCCAAAGGTGTTGGAGCCAGAACCGAAATACGCGTGTTTTTTCTGAATAGGGTATGTTCCCTTACCTTTCAAAAAAAGTACTATTTCCGAGAGATATAGGCAAAAAGATGGTACTCCCATCGCATTTTAATGGCGCGACCTTTACAATACACCAACAAATATATCGTAATGGCAACGAGAGTGACAACGCAATTTTAATGTGTGGTTAGTTCCAGCTTCCCTAGTTTTACATTTCTAAAGAGGGCGTGTGAGACTCCCAACAGCCGGTCCTCCAGTCTGTCTACAAAATTTACAATAATATATAATTTGTAACTTTACTCGCGAATCAACATAAACAGGCATGTAGGCAACGTCATAAGCGTGTTACACTTTGTGCCGAGTGTTGGTTCTGTATTTCTCTATGCTGAACATATTGACAGATGTAAATAAACTTTTGTTTACATTCAAAGCGGTTTATTAGGTAATGTTACGTTGGCTTCGAGAATTCGACTACATTTAAAGTTTATCTCTATACTTACACAATAATATTCTGAAATTTATTTAATTTGTTTGGGAAACATACCATAATAGATATTTTTAAATATAAAACACTAAATAAATACATATGTATATCATTTAAGTTGGCTCAAACAGTTAATTACAAATATATATATATATATATATATATATATATATATATATATATATATATATATATATATATATATATATATATATATATACATATAAGTATAATTGAAATCCACGTATATAGTGACTCGTGACTATATCTCAGGAACTTATAATACCTATAGAGTTGAAATTTGGCATTGACCTTCCTTTCGCTATGTAGAGGTCAGCTACAAACGGATTTTACGAAATTCCTTTACGGCACGCGAAGCGGGCGGGTATCAGCTAGTTACAAATAAAATAGAGATGAAAAAAGGAAATTATAAAAAAGTTTAAGTTATTGGATCATTCTAAATTACAACATTTTTTAATTTGGATTTCAAATTGATATAAGTTACCTATTGTTACGAGCTACAGGACTCTATTATTAAAAATGCCGTTGGAACTACTATAGAATTTATTTGAACTGTACAAACACGTATAAAACAAATACAAATAACACTGGATGCAACCAGTTCACACTGCACTATTCAATACAATTCGAACGCACAAAGTCCGTTGTTTATATCGCTAATCGAGAGTACTAGAAAACGTCTTACTCGCTTCGTAGTCCTCGCTTAACTGCCCGCCCCTTCATTCGGGCATCGTCTTATACTAACTACACAGTACAAAGAAGTTGGCTGCGCACACTAAGCTTCTAAGAAACACTAATTTGCAAACCTGCGAACGTCCACAAAGTCGAATACAATAACAATAGGGATTATAGTGCGACGCTAATGATGGTTATAAAACAAGTAAATTATCAATAGCATGTTTTTCTTAACTACAAATTCAAAAGACAAAGGATTCGTCGATTACTAGAAAAGGACAATAAGCTGCGCTTACAATAGGCTGTGCGGCTTATCTTTGACGGTATGTAACACTATGAAAGGATCTACATTAGTAAATAATGCATTGTATTGCTGACGAGTGCGGTATAAAAACGTGTTTTTAGTACAGTTAGCTTTTATAAGTGGTACTGAGAATAGGGATTTATGACGGGAGCTCAAACGGGGACACTTCAGGAGTAAATAATTCACGAGAAATAGGGAATCAACGCAAATATTCATAATTTTGTAGAGATGAACTTGGTCTCTTTCAGTTCGACGAATTGATAGTGCAAATATTTTGATGTTATCATTATCTCATTACAGCTCTTTGGGCCGGCTTTATCGATTTGATACCACGGTCTCACAAAATATCGGCGTGAAACGGTTACCCTTGAACTAATCGTGTTTTGTGCGAAGAGCGAGAGCTCCGATAATAACCCCTTCCTTCCTATCCAACTGTTCCTATTTCATCCCTCCATTCCAATCTCATATGCCATTTCATCCCGTCTGATTCCTCATCTATCATATTCTGGTTTTGTAAACGTCTATAGACGATGGTAACCACTTTCCATGAGCTGGGCGTCTACCTGTTTGTCACATTCGTAAAAACTATTGTGTGTATGTGTGCAGTTCACAAGCAGCAGAGGTGAAACAAAATGTAACAGGGGTGAGACGATTCTAAATTTCGTGACGTCACATTTCATACATTATATTACACGTTTGTTACGCGTATGCGGGACTCGAATTAAAGTGCCGTTAGAATTATTATAGACTTTATTAGAACTATACAAACACGTATAACACAGGTAAAAATATAACGGAACACAACAAATCCAAACGTAATGCAGATGGTCGTAATTCAATAAAACGCACAAAGTCCGTCAATATTAGATCCCCGAATGTGCACACATCACGCCTAGATCGTAGTTGTCGCTCAACTGGTCCCCTCTCTCGATCAGCCCATCGTTTTATACTGCACAAATGCAAATGTACTCGCCCGGCAACGTCGAAATATATTCCTAGAATTAGCTTGTACCGAATAATCCGCAACACCTGGCTAATAATGCACCCTGCAAGCGGCCGTCGACGAGAACAATAGGCTGTTCTCCACAATAACTAGAAACGTATGCCAATAAATAAGTAAACAAAAGAAAACAATCATAAAAGGATTATGATTAGTTCAAATGCCGACAGGTAATAAAATGTGTGTTAACGCGGCAGCCCAGTATTAGGTACTGAACGCGTATCCAAAATGGCGGTGGTAGGATTGCTGGTATGGAAAGAAGGGAGACTAACCTGCGTGCCTCTGGTCTGCACTAACTATGCGTGCTGATCACCAAGTCAGCAAGTCACCTTGCAGCAAATCTTCTGGCTTGTCTCCTTCTTGCAGCCTTCGATTATTATTGGTACACACACGGCGCGGTATAACTGCACTTATATGCAAGTTGTGGCGGAAAAAGATGTGCGGGTTGTCGTACGAGGGTCGACAGCAGACTGACTCGTAAAGACGAGCAGTATTAGTACTGCGGTAAACACGACAAGGATAGTCGTATGGAACGGAAGATGGCGGCTGGGAAAAGGTGATTGGATAACGCGGTTAGGAAAAGCGGGTAGTTGTGGAAATAATTTGATAGGATAGGATTTTAAAATAAGCGGCGCGAACAATGTGCTTTTACAGATTTCAAGTGGAATTTGTTTTTGTCGGAGCCTAAGTTGTAACAGTGTTTTGACCGTTATTCGTATTAATATTAACTAACTATTACTACTAACTACTACTATTAACTTTAAAAGAAACCTGACAAGAACAACTGTTCTTGTCATTTTTCTTTTTAAAGTTAATAATTAATTATTAACTATTAACTTTGTCATGTCATGTCATGTCTTATTTCTAAACAATACGATCGGCCATTTCCCTAATTCAATAATAAAGTTATAGAGTAAGTAGTTCTATATAATCTAACATAATTTTATGTAATAATATTTATCTCTAATATGTGGTAATTGTGTACAGATTATAATTCAAAATCTCTCAATTGTATATAGACGGTATTCACTACATTTTATTTTCATGTTGGCAGACGCGATACATTTATACTGTGTTCGTTTTATATTATTACATGTAAAACTTTAAGTATAATATTTTATATAAAATTTCCAAACAATAATGTATTAAATTCTTGTCATCCATAACCCTTTAATTAAACTAGTTTATCGATGACTTCAATCCGCTATCGGTTGTGCCAACTTGCTGTTTCATATACTATAAAATTGTTGGAGGGATGGCGAGGTGTTCTAAAAATGCTTGTCGTGTTTGAATAGTCAGTGTATGTAATATATTATGTTAAAACCGTAAGGTTCTCTGATTATGAAGTATTTCGACCAGTTGCTGTTCTTTTATTACCATAAACCCTTCTGAGTTGTTGCAAGTATTACATCTGAATCTGATTCCTCGATATAGACTTAGAATTTATTTATTTTAAGTTATTATAATTTGGTTAATATAAACATATGTTATTTGTTTCGTTGTGTGTGTTGCTACAGAGATTTTATATATCTATGTGTTATTTAAATTGTTGCTTTATTATGTTGATTTTTAGTCTGCAATTCATTTACCATTATCGAACTGCATTATCTATATGTATAAAACACTGTCCTGTTAGCTACACCATTTATAACTCAAGAACGGCGGGACCAATTACTATGATTTTTGTGTTTTTGGAATTGGCTTCGTCCGGAATGGGATAATAAGAATTAAAATATGATATTCATCAGTCAAAAAGATCAGTCACAACATCAGTCTAGCCATTCATTCGTTATGATCTTTTGAGGCCGATTTCGGCAATGGTGACTGCATTTAAACTCATTTTCATTTGTCTGATTTAGGTGAATTATTTTTGTGTGTGTTGAAGTGGGTCCTGGGATGGTTTAGATTCAAATTTGAACCAGGTAGATGGTGCCGCAATCGCGTTCCAGGATTTAGGTGAAATCACTTTTGTGTGTGTTCAAGTGGATCCCGGGGTGGTTTAGATTCATGGCTGAAATAAAGGATGTAAGTTTATATGGGACCAATCATTTCTCCAGTTTCTACTGGATCGTTTTTGCTGTAATTTAGTTTTAAAACTTTCAATGCCGGGAGATGGGAGAGTTTGTAATAAAAAATGAAGTGAATTTTCTAAGGGGAAAATGGCACTAACATGAAAATTTAGTACAATGTAACCTGTATTAACGCCTGCTCTTTAACCAAGAGTTAACTCTAGTAACTATGTAAATTTTCCTTGTTATTTAAATTTTTGCGTGCGCCGCCCAGTTGGGTGTTTTTTCCTCATTCCTGTCTAAAGATCCGTCAACGCTGAATCATCCCCAGATGCAAAGGCATACAACAACTATGGGCAAACATCTGTCCTCCTGATGAGGGGCCATTTAAGAAATATTAACACTTACATTTTAAAGTAATCGTGTCCGATATTTTACGCATTCCTTTGAAATTAAAATTTTGTAGTTGACATACATGGGAGTCGTCAATATGTACAATTGACACGCAGCTAATCGATGTGTGAAACTAGCCAAGCCGCCTTGTACAATCATGGCGAATATAACATCTGTAGCCCAGCTGTGGGACGTTTATATTACTAAAAACGCAATATATCTTGGACATAATTTTATTTGTTGTCCATTAATGTTTTGTTATACGCATCTAATAATAGACTGAGAATCTTTCTGTATGTCACACGTCACTTTGGTATGCAGCATTGCGTCAATGAGTAGCACGCTCCGACGACAATGTGGGGGTCAAGTGGGTCATAGGCTGTGGGTCACTGGGGGGCTTGTCTGTCCGTCTGTCTATACTCGTGACTGCATGACGTACGTATTGATAAATGGTTTAATGAGATGGCGCCTGTATTGACACAGTTTCTAACAATAACTGTTATTACTTGTTCTAACAAGGCAACTATACTTAGTACCTTGTTTGTGTAATGCTTGCTTATTTTTCCTTAAGAATCGATTTTCATGCAAATTTTATGAGGAATGAAATAACACAAGAAACAGCGTAATTCAAAAGCGTTCTAAACAAGAAAAAGTATTCAAATCGGCCAAGCCTTTTTCGTTTATTTAAAGTAATTTGTTAATCTATGTTAATTTTCACCTCTTTTATACTATTTTGCTTACCAAGATGAGTTTTAGTGAAGAAAGAAAAATATTTATTTCCAATAGCAACACACAATACAAAATTGTTCAAAGATAAAATATATATAAAATTATAGAGATACAGAAATTGTATGCCGCAATTTGAAAATGAGGTTGGCACTTTGCTGTGCCGAATCGCAGTCCGACACAGCGCTGATTCCCAGTGCCCACTGGAGAACAAGCTGTTAGGTACCGAGGTGTCGTGGTCTTTCAAGGGAACTCCGGATTTTAACTTCCAACCATACAATATATTTTAGGTAAATTTCTAGTACATTTTTACAATTGACAAATTATAGAGCACATTTTTCACAATTCCAAACAAATTACAGAATTTAAATTTTTCACAATCATTCCAAACGAAAAAGGTTTATACGATTTAAACACCCACCTCCTCCATCACATATGGCATGCGACCCGTATTAAACATTCATTGAAATATATACCTAAACAGTAATTATAGTTATAAAAGAAACAGGTTTTACAGTTAATAAGAAATGATCTGATCAAGTCATGACAAAAAATAACAGCTGCACACCCTAATGATTGTAAGCTGCACAGTGTAGCAAGACTTGTATTCCATTTTGACTGCAATTTTCTAATTGTCATTCCCTTATAAGGTAACAACAAATACTCGACTTTGTGTAATTTTATTATTAGTGTTTTCATTAGTAATTAAGTTCTTAAATATGTAGGGTCTTCTTTTTGCAATGTTAGTAAGCTATTTGTAAAATGAAGTTTAAGTGAGTATTTTGTTTTCAGGTCTCTTATGGGCGGAGGAATATCATTCCAGCATTTAGTAGCAGAATATTTGGAACATCCTCTAAATGCACTGGTTTTATGCTTGGCTGTTACTAAGGGTGTGATCACGGAGCGAATTGTATGTTCCTGTGATCTATTTTGTCACCAGCTCATCTTGTTATATAAGTATTTGGGTGTTTGGGAAGATATTACCCCAAATAACAGACATGCTAAGTGTAATTTTCTTCGTGCTGCCATTTTTAGTATATTGTGTTTGTTTAAAGTTGGTGTTATGTGGTTTCTCCAGGGAATCTGAAAGCAATATCGAGCGCATGCATTTTGTATACGTTGTATAAGACTGGGGCTGTTCTTATTGCCAAACTGGTAAACAGGCAAAAGCGGTTACCATCGCCTATGGACATCTGTCACACCAAAGGTGCTACCAACGTGCTACCGCTCTCCAAAGGGGGACTGAAACCTAACTCAAGGTTGTTATGGTGGCATGCTCTAGACCAGGGATAGCAGCTATCCAGACGGACAAATACACCTGGCAGTGGGTTATTTTGTCGCCTCTTACGACAGGCCACCCCGACGCAGGAAATTGTATTATTTCTCGGTACCTTCACGGATAAATGTATCCGTCGCGTATAGACGTTTGCAACACCAGGGGGGAGGCAACGCGTTGCCAGCCTTTAGCATGAGTTAATGAGGCTGGAATAGAGGGATCATACAGGAGGAATAAGATAGATCGGAATAGGGGGATGGAATAGGGAAGATAGGATAGGCCGGGGGGGCGGTTAAGTGGGCCATTGGGAAGTTGCAAAAAAATATATAAGTATATATACTTTTAAACCGGTTTGGAACGTTTGAATATTTTTGCACGAGTTCAGCAGACAGGCAGACGGCCCACCTGATGGAAAGCGGTTACCGTCGCCTATGGACATTTGTAAGCACAAAAGTGCTACCAATGTGTTGCCGCTCTCAAAAGGGAGACTGGAACCTGGCCACTAATGCCGGAACACAACTCAAGGTTGTGATGGTGGTAGCCATCCACACGGGCGAATACCCTACCACCTGGCTGTCGATTGTTTTGTGCCCCAACGCAGTATACTTTCTCCGTTCCTGCATGGATAATTCGATTTCTTATGCTTTTTTTTTAGGTAAACTGTTCATGTAGTATATTTTAAAAGGTGTTAGTAAATCCCCAATTGAACAATGTTTTCCACAATGCACTGAATAAAGACGGAAGATAGCGCTATCGGATTATTGAATTTGATAAAGTGCTGATAAAATACATCGATTTCATCGATTTCCACATAAAAATTAAATTAGACGAAAATGGCGGACATTTGTTAGCAATATTTATTATTGTTCATAGAGACCACCATCCCGGAAATAGGGTAGTTAACAATTTCCCAAAAGTTCCTATATCTTACCAACCGTTCATTTGTTTAGGGATTGCAATCCGGAAAACCGGTGACCGGGTCTGGTGATTACATATTTTGACAAAATAATCGCGCGTTACATTAATAAGTAAGATTGGCAGATGACACATTCAACACAATTTGTTTCCTAAGATCGTTTTCAAACCAAAAATGGATTGTTTGTTTAAAAACTAAGGAGTAAAAATATTATAAAGAATAATTATTGTGCTATTCATTAAATAGATTCGGTAGTCTGTCATATATAAGAATAAAACTGAACAATAAAAGATTAAATTAAATTGGGACAATTATTGGAAGACAGATAATTCATCTTTATTGTATAAAATTAGAAAATCCATTTTTGAAAAATCTCCTACCTCTTTTAGTTGTAGGGAAGATCAAGTAATTATCACTGGATTACGTATTGGACACACCAATATGACACACATCCACCTCATCACAAAAAATGACCGAAATGAATGCAAGTGTGGACTGGAGCTCACTGTTTCACATATGTTGGTTGAATGTTCAGTATTTAACAATGAAAAATTATCATGTAGTGTGCCTAGTAATTTAAGAGACTGTCTAAACGGGGAGGGATGCATGCAAACCTTAACATTTCTGAACTACATTTTGGCACATGTTTTCCTATTTAGACAGGACGTAACCTTGTATAAATTAAATTTCGTGGTCGTTGATGACCTAAGTTGTTAAATAGCACCTTCTGAATAGCATTCTTATTTAGATAAATTTTGATTTTCTGAAGAAATTATATAACACCCTTCTTAAACGCGCTACGACATGGTGTATGTCATAGCGCGGAGGGAAAACCTCGGCGGGAAGTTCCCTCCAGATCATGGTTGCACGCGGAATAAACGTCCTAAAGAACCGTTGCGTAGTTGAGCCTGGGAGCTCCAGGAAATAGAGCTGAACATCCGTCGATGGCAAATGACACAATCAACACAATTTGTTTCCTAAAATCATTTTTTCAGACCAAATATTGACTATTTTTTTATTGCATGAGTTCAGCAGACAGGCAGACGGTCCACGTGATGGAGAGTGGTTACCATCGCCTATGGACATTTGCAAAACCAAAGGCTACAAATGCGCTGTTGCTCTCTTAAGGGAGACCGGATCTTGGTCACTAATGCCGGAACATTACTAAAGAGTGAAAATGTTATTGTAGGGGGTTTCCTACGAAAATGATGGTGCTTATGATTGTGCTAAGATCAGTGGCTGTTTTGTGACACGGCAATGTACAATTATCAAGAATAATTATTGTACTTGTTGTGCTATTCATTAGATAGATAAATTCGGTAGTCTGTTATTATGTATGTTTAATTTTGATTTCTACTTTGTCTTTAAAACCTAAGACTGAACCACAAGTTAACATTGCGTTAGGTAAAGACAGCTTTTTTGAGATTCTATTTAAGATGAATTTCATAATAATTTGTAATATTATTTATTTTGACACAATTTGTCTTCGCTTTTGAAAATTAGTCATAATAAAATTGATTTGGTATATGTATCGTTTTATTTTTACACTTTATTAATGGTACATGTTAGAACGAAAAAGGCAAGTTAAGTTAACCAGATCAGATCAATCCGGCCGGATTGCAATCCCTATTTGCCTTACCCTCGGTTAAAATTTGACATAAGCTCCATACAAGTTTTCTACCGATAGTAATGTAACAACTAACGAAGTTTCGGTTATTTACTATGGTCTGTGTGTCTGCGATCGACCCCAGAATAGTTCTTTGCATATTACCTATAAGGTTATTTCCACCGATTTTTAAATTATATAAAATAACAAGTAGTAAGTTGTTTTCTGTTGTAGTACTCTTGTATCTATTTAGAAGTTTGTTGTTTTTAAAATATAATTTATCTTGTATGTACTTTGTTTTCATGATAATATTTTTTCTTCCTTCTTTTTCTTATCGCTAATGATTATAAACGCTCGATGTTCACAACAAAAAAGATTTTTATTATTAATATTATAAATGTGAACGTAAATTTGTCTGTCTGTTACGCTTCTTCGGAAACACTACTAGTTTTTTATTCTGAAATATCCGCAATCGACATTGAATATGTTTTATTATATATAACTAGCTACACTCCGCGGTTTCACTCGCGTGGTGATAGAAAATCGTTATATTTTGGATAATTCACACTATATATTTATAATAGCCTACATGTTATTCTGATGTGTAAGCTATATTATCGTAAAGTTTCATCAAAATCCTTTCAGAAGTTTTTGCGTGAAAGTGTAACTTTCGCGTTTATTTAATATTAGTAGGATTAAGTAAATTTTCCAGGGGAATATACGCCTAGATAAAAATTCAATTCAATGTAAACAGTGTGCTAGCTTGCTGGCTAAATAAACAAGGATTACATACTAGGGTTTGATCTGTAGCAAAGACGCGGAGAAAACTCTCGATTAACTATAAACATAATATTTTTTTGTTGTGAACGCCCGATGCGACATTCTGCTATAGACCAGTGGTTCTTAACCGGTGGTCCCTGCAGGCATTCCAAGTGGTCCGCGAAGCCATCGTAATAAACAAGTGACGTGACGTGTTGTGTCGAGTCATCACAACGCAAGCCGCGCAAAAAGAATGAAGTCACATAAATCTCATTAAATTTAAAATCCGTAACTTGTATTTTTAGATTTTCAAAATAATAAATAAATGCATGCTAGTTCTAAAATTATACGTGCTTTATTAGATAAAGACAAATACATAGAATCTATACATATAGTACATAGCCGATTGGGTGGTCCCTGGGAAGACAGAAATTTGGTAAAATGGTCCCTCATGACTTAAAGGTTAAGAACCATTGCTATAGACTATATACTAATATGACGCGAAGCATTTGCTTGATCCGTTTCCTTTTTTCCACAGAACCTGACAAGTGAACAATTACTAAACATTGTCGAGCAATATCCTAGCTGTTAACTTGAGAAATTGCTGTAGTGACGTGCCATCGTGTTGTTGTGACGAAACGTCTCGTCGGGTGACGCGTAAATGTTTCGTTTCCGCCTTGAACCCTACACTTGTAGGTGTAAATACATATTGAATTCGCTTTGTCCGTGACTTCATACGCGTAGCCAAAGTTACTCTTTGTAACATCAGCTGTCTCCCAGTGAAAGTCCCGACATCCGGAACATCCAAACAGACAAACAGACATTTTTTTATAAAGTACCGTATGGACTTTTATATGCATTTAGTAAAAAGCTGCTATTTTGAGATTAGAAACAGACACTTCAATTTTATTTAGCTGTATAGATGTATGGATTTTAACTGATATCGTTATTGACGTGATAAGGGCAGATTTATTATTGACTCAAAAATACCAATTTATTTCTTTATCAGTTTCTTTATACATTTGCGATTGCTTCACTAAAAAACATTTATTAATCGTTTCATTATATTGGGGAAAAAGTTTTTCGCATTTTATATAAAAATTCAAAGGGTTTTTTATAAAGTTTATTTACATTTGACTAAAGTATGTAGGTGCCATTTTGTTGGATAACTTTTTGCCATCTTGTAGGTAGGGACGTGATCCCATTGCTATAAAAATTTTGGGGCTTCTGATCAAAAAACTGCGACAAGTGGTTTTGGCAGTCCTCTCGTGATGTTAACCTGACACTGCCTAAGGAATTCTGCAGAGACCGAAACAGGTGAAAATCTGAAGATGTAAGGTCAGGACTATACGGCGGATGCATTAACACCTCCCAACCAAACTCTCGTAATTTTTGATGAGTGGCTAAAGATGTGTGAGGTTTAGCGTTATCATGGTGAAAAACCACACCCCTTCTTTTGATTAATTCCGACCGCTTTCTCATAACTTTTTGCTTTAATCTCATCAGTTGTTCGCAGTAGAGTTCAGATTCGATGGTGCTGCCAGGCGGTAACAGCTTATACTGAATAATGCCCTTCCAATCCCACCATACACACAGCATCACTTGTTGCGAGTTAACCCGGGTCTCGCTACAGTCTGTGAAGCCTGACCGACCTTTGACCACGGTCTTTTTCGCACGTTCTTGTCGTACGTGATCCACTTTTCATCACCAGTTATCAGCTTCTTCCAAAATGGTTCGGCTTCATTACGTCGTAATAAAGAATCACAAATGAGTACACGGTTCATTAGGTTTCTTTCAGTAAGCTCATGAGGCACCCAAATATCGAGCTTTTTTGTGTACCCAGATTTTTTCAAATGCGCCCAAACCGTTTTGTGGTCGATTCCCAGTTCTTCAGCTACATCCAGCTACATCGTAACATTTTCAAAAATATGCAGGGCGATCTTTTGCTCCACTTTTTGCGCTACTCTCACAAAACATGGCATCAATTTTTTTCGCGTCATTTTTACCTTTTGTAACAAAATGTATCGACTTCAGAGCAAATGAAAATCACACGTGCAACGTCTTTGATATCAATATTTCCATATACTATATGAAAACATTGTATAATATTTTCTTAAGTTTTCGCTACTAGTATGCACCAAATTTGCGCTACTTTCTTTTATTTTACTCCCACAGATACTTTTCTGGTGCCGCTACTTCCCTTCAAGCCACAACATGTTGCGAAGCGGTGGTAAATTAGATTGAGCTCCATAAACATCATAAACAAAATTAAAACTAAATAATTTAATGAACAAGTTTTAAATAAAACTTTAACAATACTCATTGACACTTGACATTGTGTTGCATTTTGGTATAACATAAGTATCCTTTATAAAAAACGAATACAAGCAAGATATGTAAAATAATTTTTTTGCCAGACGTTTTGCCGAAATGTATCAAATTTCTTCATTAGATTCATCTCAATTTAACAATAAGAAAATTGTACAAATTTAAATCTCTGAAAATCACACAAGATTTTCCTAATTTGAATTTTTTAATTGTCTTCTTTAAAATAAATAAAACTTTTAAAAAATATGATACCAAAACCAGCCAGATGCAAATGGTATATAAATTAAAAGAGATCTTATTACAAGTTCATACATACTATATAGGCCAGTGCGAAAAGACTTTTACGTCTCGACGCGGCACAACCTATTATGTAGGACGGCACCCATTCTACATGCCAAGTACCTAGAATGGGGATTCTAGAGATAATCCCGTACACTTCTGATACACTAATACACTTCAATGTGCTTAATAAAACTTGGCCGATTTTTATACAAAGTGATAAAAATATGACCTCTACAATTAGGCTGCCTGTCCATTGAAGCGGAGCGAGGCTGCGGAGCGGAGAAACGGAGAAATAACCAATAGGATCGGCTGCCTATCCTTTGACGTTATTATTATGCAATCCTATTGGTTAATATTTCTCCGTTTCTCCGCTCCGCAGCCTCGCTCCGCTTCAGTGGACAGGCGGCCTTAACCTCGGATTTTAACAAGCAAAGCCGCGGAAATTTCCTTACCTACTTAAAAACATTTTAAAAAAATCTACTAGGTACTAAATACATTACAGTATAACATGTTAGGAAATATACCTACAATGTTTTATCAAAATTGCTCAATTTGTTCATTAGTTTTGTAATCAGAGTTTAGCTTTGAAAACACGTGTGAGCCTTGGACTATCTTTATACCTGGAGCATCCTCTAATAATAACGTCATGATGTAACAACTGTACAGTATTCCATTTTTATGTCGCTACCCCATCTGGGATAATGTTAGTGCTGGTTTTAGTGTTATTATTATTTGTTAATGACGTTAAGCATTAACAGATAATGTGTATCCAATAATGTAATCATTAATGGTATTATTTTTAACGCTATAACCAAGACGCATTTGGCCACAGTCATTAACACTAATATTGGTAAATATGCGTTTTTTTAAATGCAAGACTATAAGCCTTTGCCGGCTTACCTCACTGCATCGCAGAGGCTCCAGGTTCCATTCCTGGTATGTAAATTTCGGAAACTCATTTTCTCCGTTATTTACTATGGTCTGGGTGTCTGGGATCGGCCCCAGAGTACTCCGTTGTATATTACCCATAACACAAGCGTAACTTGCTTAATTTGGGGATATACAGTGTGTGTGCTTGTCTGCCGATTTATTTATTTATTTATGTCTATATGGTTTGCTATGATATAATAACAAAATTCAAATCGTCGGAAAGCTTTCATTTAGGTAAATAATTAATAAACAATACAATTAATTACAGTACACACACACACAGTGCCTACTAGGCTACTATTATTGGTAAAACTTATTGGCCACTTTTCACCAAACACTTTTGCTTCTGAGAACAAACACAGAAGTCAACTTAAGTAAGAACAAGTCAATATCTTAAAAAAGTCATTTTATAGAATATTACACATCTTATCTAATATAATAAAACTGTAGAGGTCGAATTTCTGTACAACTTAAAAAATTGCTAAAATCCGAGTCAGGGGGATGTAAGAAGTGAAATAGAATTAATTTAGATTTTTTTCAATTTTTATTTTCTATGTTTGTCTGTATGTCTGTCTGTTTGTACCGGTTAATCTCCGAAACGATTGGACCGATTTAAATGAAATTTTGTATGGTGGTAACGTATATCTCTGGTCAACATATAGGATACTTTTGCTGCCGAAAAATTAAAGAGTTCCCGTGGGATAGTTTAAAAACCGCACCACGAGGACGAAGTCGCGGGCATCAGCTAGTTTTAAATATAAAAGTACGAAACGTTATCTTCCCAGTGCCCGTAACGAACTCCATAGTCCATAACCTAAACTACTAAAAACAAATCTTTTGTTGTTATTTAGTTCATCAGAATGGCAGGCAAAGGAACTAAATCCATACAGCATGAATACCAATATTATTCAATCAGCAAAATAATAAGATAATTATTATATTTTTGTAGTTTGTGTGTATACAATTGTGACAAGAACAGTGGTTTAGGTTAGGTTAGTTTCAGAGTAAAGCAGAACAGACTAACCATTGCTTAAATGGTTATCAATGAATAAATGGTGAACAGTCGGTTCTACCACTCGCAGACCGCTTCCGCGGTATGCTCACTCGGCTCGTGGGCTTTGATCTGAAGCTAAACTAACCTAACCCACTGTCCTTGTCACTTGTCACGACCTGCGACCACCCCTCACACTTATACTTTGTTTTGCTGACATTGGTATTTGCATATTGTCGGTAATTATATATACAAACTACAAGAATATAATAATTATCTTATTTACAATAATGTGAAAAATATAAAATTCTTTATTTTCATGTCAATAATATTGTTATTCGTGCTGTATGGTTTAGTTCCTTTGCCTGACATTAGCAAACTGAAGTAAAAAATTTATCCCTTATTATTATTAATCTGAGGTTTACTTACAAATTACAAAATGTGGTGATGATTTCATGCAATTGCGTAATAGTTAATTTTATAATTATGAATTATTTTGGTCATGTCATATATGTTATTACATTTATAACAAGTAATTGAGTATTTATTAATTAGGTAAGTCGTGACGCTAAAATTGATCATTTAACAGATTAATTGTATTGTTTATGGGTGCGGTATTATTTGAGATATAAAATTAACTTTGGGTGGTTATAAAAAAAATAACCACGAAGTCTAACGCGGGAGCTCCACTTCGTTTCGAACCTGCCTTAGCTTTCTAACTAATATTTAAAAAGTTCGGATCTGTTCATAATATATAAATAAACCCACATATACACCCTCTTGAATACAAAAAACGCGTAATTTCCTCGCTCCGCATTTATGCGTTATCCCAGGTGGAGCAGGGGCAATACGGAGCTTCTCGCTCCGTTTCACCACATTTTTCAAATTATAAACCGACAGAATTTCCTTACAACAAATCTGTATTACACATATCTCAACAATAATACATATTACGACAGTTTCGTGTAAATTTTATATATTAGATATCACTATAGATATTAGACAGATTTATAGACTACCAAGAAAAGTGTAATATTTTTTTAATCGGGTAGATTACAAAAATATTACATTATCTACGCCCTACGCCGTCGATAAAGAAGTTAGTTGCGTCATATTTTAAACATTTTGAGCAATTATAAAAAAATGTTAACTACTTCGATAGATAACATAATAATATTACTAGGCTGAAATGGCGCAATCTAATATAGGTTCAAACTTAACACCCATATTTAATCTTATTAAAAAAATTTCGCTTACATTACGAAAATTTAAAGAGAATCTTCATAAGAAGATATTATCGTCGTTCTCAATGCCATAACACTATTCGACATAAGTACTTGACAACAAATGTATGTAAAATATGTAAATTCAGAGATATGTCTCACAACTTATAAACAAGAGTCTTTATAGGTCTTGATAAGCCAAAACAACTTACCACTAATGCCTGCCGCAAAAAGAAGCATAAAAACACAAAACAATCCCCTCATTGTCACACAACACTTAGAACATTTCTAGATACACACAGAAGTTATTTATAGTGTTTGTATGATGCGCACGCGTCTATCCCCTGCGAGTGCTGAACGACGACTGACTTTAGGAACGGCTAACAGCGGACGTTGGGCACGTTATCATCTTTATCAGAATAGACTCGATACCTGTTTTAAGAATACGTAATGTATTGCAAGAATTTTGTGTGTTCTTATGACGTCGCTACTCCATCTGGGATATGTTAAGGGGCGTATACGATCGTGCATTGCAGTCCTGCATTACGCAGCGGAGTGCTGGGCGGACGGCAATGTAGGCATCTTTAGTTTTAGTGACTGTTGCTCCGTTCTTATATCTTACCAACCGTTCATTTCCCTTAACGTTGGTTAAAATTTGACACAAGCTGGAAGGTAGCCCTTTTTTTCACTACCTTAGATAGAATTTCCAAAAACTCTAATATATGTGTGCGTTTATTTCTAACCAGAAACAAGTACATATCGTGCTTCTTACTTTGAAAATTACATTAATATAAACTTTCATTCCTTAGAGGTTGAATTTTCAAAAATTCTTAGTGCGCACTTACAGTATAAAAAGAGCCAGCGTGCAAATTTTCACGCTCCTAGCCCCAGTAATTTGGGCTGTGTGTTGATATGTCAGCTGGTCAATCACTGAGGTTAGGTAATTATCTATATACATATTGTCACGCCGGCAAAGTGAATGCACACCTGCCGGCCATAAAGCACAGTTTTATTACCTGCCCGCATTTGGATTTCTTTTGTTTACTTTGTCTTTAGAATTAGTAATTAAGAAAAACATTCTATTGTTATTGTACTTGTTTTATGGCCGTCATTAAGCAGGTGTGTCGAACTAATTCTCGTTGTTATTGTCTTACGTCGAGGCATATTGTATTTGTACAAAATAAAAGGGATGCCCTAAGGGAGGGGTGAGGCAGTCAAGCGACGACTACGATTCGAGCAAGACGTATGTACATTCGAGGAGTTATATAGTGATGGACTTTGCGCGTGTTATTAAATCGTGCAGTTTGTACTGGTTGTATCCAGTTATATTTGTACCTGTTTTATACGTGTTTGTACAGTTCTAATAAATTCTATAGTAATTCCAACGGCATTTTAATTCGAGTCCCGTAACTTGTAACAATATAATAAAATTATAGAGGTCAAATTTCTGTACAATGAAAAAAAATGCTAAAAACCGAGTCAGGGGCAAGTAAGAAGTGAAATGGAACTAATTTAGATTTTTTTCACATTTTTTGTTTCTCTGTTTGTCTGTCTGTTTATACCGGCTAATCTCCGAAACTACTGGACCGATTTAATTGAATTTTTGTATGGTGGTAGCTTATATCCCTGTTCAACATATAAGATACTTTTGATCCCGAAAAATTAAAGAGTTCCCGTGGGATAGTAAAAAAAAATCAATGTCTAAAACAGCTTATTATACAACTTATACACCTAATTAAGTATTGATATTGCCGGTATCATCACCATACAATAAAACAATTTTGACATTAAAAAACAATTAGGCTATATATAATGTAAAGAATGTTTTAAAATCCGAAGGGTTTTTTTAACTATTCCACGCGGACGAAGTCGCGGGCAGAAGCTAGTATATATATATATATAGATGTCTACAGTTTCCTATATAAACAGAGATCATGAATCTTCACAAGATACAATCTTGGAATACACCTTTTCCCTGACAACCTCAAACTCATGACTCATCAGATCCTGACTTGACGACAAAGAGACACACCTCTCTTTCGAATAAAAAAAATAAAAATTGAAAACCAGTCCACAATCGCGTAACAAACACAATCGAACTGAGAACCTCCTTTTTTTAAGTAGGTTAAAAATTTAATTCCGTTTCATGCAAACATGACGTCGCTTTTGTAATTTGATAAAAGGTATCCAAGTAGTTAAATTATGTTGATTCATTGATAGTTTACACCTGGCACACGTGCGCTAATAGACAAACACACACACAAGCCAACCGTATTACTTATGGATTAAATTACTTATTGTTCTTTATACGTAAATTGAAATAATACACCCGAGTGCATTTGAACTGGTCTACATAACACTAGTTGTTCTCCGTTGCTTCTTTCACATGAAACTACTAAATGATCTTTTGATCTCTGGAACATATAAAAACGAAATTGTGAAACTCCTGTTTTAACTTCTAAAATTTTCATTAAATTCCTTCAGGTTGAGAGAAAAATAGAAACTAATAGAAGAAAAAATAGAAGATTCGTATGCAACTTCGTTCACGTTGGACAGATAGCAGAAGAACAAAGTTGTCTTACAAATATTTTCAAAATCAAATAGTATATGCAGCAGGGTAATGGGTGTTTTAGTATGAAAATACATGAATTCCGGAGATTCCCGTAGTCATTAAAGGCATACTACTGGGTAAAATCCCCTAGGATTTCCGGGACATAAAGTATCGCAGACTTCAAGTTTGACAATTTGCTATTGATCAAAGCAAATCGCATCGAAATCGGCCCAGTAGTTTTTACGTGAATCCCTAACACACAAACAAATACAAAATATTGAAAAAACTTTATAATATTATACAAGAAGATAGTTGTTACTCATCTGGGATAATTTTCGTGTTTGTAACCATTTCTCGCAGATGTAGCGATGGGTTTAATGCGTTATTTGTGACGCGACAATGTTACTGACGTTAACATTTGGTCACAGACGCTAACACTAATATTATCATAGATGGAGTAGGGACATAATACTAGTTCTGCCAGTAAAACTTCGTTTGCGTTGCCATGACGACGACATATTTATTAGTGAATTGCAACGGCGGCTCCAAGAAACGCATTTTTATTATTGCATGAGTTCAGCAGACAGATGGTCCACTGGTGGAAAGCGGTTACCATCACCTATGAACATTCGCCACACCAAATGTGCTACAAATGCGCTGCTGCTCTCTAAAGGGAGACTGGAAGCTGGCCACTAATGCCGGAACACAACCCAAGATTGTTATGGCGGCATACACTAGACCAGGGGTGGTAGCCATCCAGACAGGCAAAAGCCCTACCACCTCGCTGTGGGTGGTACTGTCGCCACTTACGACAGGCCGCCCGACCGCAGGAAATTGTATTCTTTCTCGGTTCCTGCACGGATGGTATATAGTAAGAAGCGACCGTTTTCGCTATATTCATATATCCCACGGAAACGACGCTATTTATCGGGATAAAAAGTATCCTAAGCGTTGACCCGGGATGTAAGTTAGCTCTGTGTCGAGTTTCATTTAAATCCATTCAGTAGTTTTCAAGTGATACTCCACCATACGGACAGGAATTCTAAAAGTTGTATTGTTAGAATCTGCTGGTCCGAACTAGCCCTCCTGACTTTATTCGCATTTTTAAATGCATTGCACAAACGCGAATCATTTACAGATTATATGATTAGCAGAGCCCGCGACTTCGTCCGCGTGGATTTTTTTTCGCGAAACCCTATAAATAGTAGCTCAAGTTACTCCTTATAGTATCAGCTATCTGCCAGTGGACGTCTCGTCAAAATCGGTCCAGCCCTTTCAGAGATTAGCCGGAACATTCTGACAGAAAACCTGTCCATAACGCGCATGCATGACCACATACGTGTAGTATAAATAATGTATTAGGCTAGATGAAGTTTTTATTATACAAAGTTTAGATTTTATATCTAAACTTTATTTAATAAAAACTTACATATAAAACTAATAATAAATAAGTATAAGTAAATTATGTATTTAGGCCCGGGCAATCATGTTCCCCTGGGACCACGGGTGCTGAAATAAAAATAAATAAAAAACATCTTGACAGACAGACAAACAATAATGTCAAAAATTGATTTATGATAAAGTACCGTATACTATATTTTCATATGTATTTAATAAAAAGCTGTTATTATGACATTACAAACAGACACTTCAATAATTTTATTAATCTGTATAGATAGAAAATAAAATTGGTAATTATAATGTACCTATATACTCGTATGATACTTACTATGAGTCGTCGTGACTCAGTGGCAAACACACCCGCATCTCATACCAATGACGTAAGTTTGAGTCCTGGTAGAGGCCCACTTTTTAGGGTTCCTAAAGCGTGAAATCATCATGTCCATCCGTCTATTTATGTCGCAGTAACTTAACTCAGAAACTATCGTTGGATAGGGCGTCTGCTACTAATGGACCGTAACCGCCTTCCATTGGGAAGGCGGTTACGGTCACCTACACACGTTTGCAACTCCTGGGGCGAAGGCAACGCGTTGCCAACTTTTAGGACAGGATAGAAAAGTCAGACAGGAAGAATGGAATATACGGGACCGTATAAGCTAGATAGGCGGAAGTGGGCCATCGGAGCACCCTCATCGCATGTAACACAAGCATAAGGCTAACTGTTTCACGCCGATATTCTGTGAAAGCATGGTATCACACTGATTGAGCCAGTCCTAAGGGCTGTAATCAAGATGATCATACCAGCATGGCTCTGTTAAGCTTTAACCAAATAACTATTGCACTGTAGTGGAACACTTACAAGCCAATAGATGGCGCTGTGCAATAATTGAGGTCGCAAACGATTCCCGAAACGTACACAGAATATGTTAATGCAATTTTGTACTCGCCAATAAATATTGGTAGCATACACACGTTTGTTTTACTCGAAACCATAGTTATCCGATCGAAGAAATTAAAGTGCACCCTAACAGCCCGCACATATGGTCGCAATCGAGCCGCATAAGAACACATCGAAGGAACGAACTTACCTACACTCTACGGCGAATAAAAAGATAAGATTTGTATTCACGAGTTTTAAGCGACGATTTAAGAAAGGAATAATTATGTCGAATACGGAACAAATATATAACGTTTTAGAAGACTCGGCGGAGTTATTACGCAAAACGCAAGTCAATTTGGAGAAATGTCCGAAACAAAGGCTCACTAAGGGGTATATACAAATCCGTATTGAATGTATTGAGGAATACTGGTCTACATTTAAAGAAGCTCACCAAGAATCAATTCGGCTTACGTCGCGTGAACAACGAGCCAATTTATCGTATTTTGCAAATGATGAATATTTTTTATTGCAAGATATTTATTTAAGCATGTCGGGCGATCTCAAGGACATGTTAGCCACGCACAACGCGATGTCGGCCGGGCCGTCACGGTCTCCAGATGATTCTGTGGAAGGTCAGGCATATACCCAGGTCAAGCTACCACGTCTACAGCTACCTACGTATCCTGGAAATTATGAAGAGTGGCCGGCCTTTAATGATCTTTACGTTTCGTTGATTCATGACAATCCGTCGCTTACCAACGTTCAGAAAATATATTATTTGAAGAGCAGCATCGCGAGCGAAGCAGCAGCATTACTTAAGCATATACAAATTACAGATCCTAGTTATCAACAAGCTTGGGACACATTAAAGCAGAGATACAGGTAACAAGCGATTAATAGTCAACTCCTTATTAAAACGTTTCTTTTCACAAAAGAAATGTTCTGCACAAACTGCTACACAACTTAAAAGTTTATTCGATACCACTAACGAAGTTATTAATAGCCTGCAGAATCTAAAGGTGCCTACGGATTCCTGGGATCCAATAATAATATTTCTCGTAGTTCAGAAGTTGGACCCGGATTCCCACAAAGAATGTGAACACTTTTCCTATTCCCAGAAGGAGGAAGAACTACCATCATGGAACGACTTAAAGAAGTTTTTGGAATCTAAGTTTTGTACACTAGAACTTGTTACACCGTCTTCGTCACTTGTAAAGGATAGAATAGGACGAGAAAGAGTTTTTCATGTGTCCATGTCTGAAAAATGATGCAAGGAATTTACAAAGATGCAACCTTCTGAACGTAGTCAATACGCACAAGATAACAAACTGTGTTACAACTGTTTGGCGCCAGGGCATTCAGCATATAAATGTCATTCACACATGTCCTGTCACATACGTAGAAGACGTCATCATTCTCTTTTACATCAAACTAAGAGTGATATAGTAGATGAGTCGGCATTACCATTAGAACCCATGCAATCGACATCATCACTTCATGCAGATGTAGAAGAGAGTTTAGCTCTCACAGCAATGGCGTCTACCCAGGAAGTAGAGCGTAAGATATGTTTACTAGGCACTGCAGTAGTGAAGATAGTAGAAGAAAATGGACACACTACTGTTGTTAAAGCTCTCATCGACTCGGGCTCACAGGCATGTTTTATTAGCGAAAAGGCAACTCAAGCATTGAAATTAGAACGCAAGGCGGTAAATCTAATCGTTACTGGGATGGAATCCACGGAGATACGACTTAAACAAAACGTCAAAGTGCAAGTTTTGTCACAATGGGAAGCTGATTTCGAGATACCAATCGAAGCGTACGTGATGTCTAAGCACTTGAAAGTAAACATACCATCTCAAGCACATCCAGTGAATGAATGGCCACATTTAAAGGAGATCAACCTAGCAGATCCAAACTTTTTAGAATCTGGAACATTGGATTTGTTGTTAGGTGTAGAAAAATACACAAAGATATTACAACAAGGACTTATCAAAGATCCCTCTGGTACACCATGTGCGCAAAGAACCAAACTGGGTTGGATCGTTATGGGAGGAACTAATTTAAAGATAAAAACACGTAATAAATCCCAGGTGGCCATTTCAAATGTAGAACCGAATTTAGAAGATTTACTGAAAACAATATGGGAAATAGATACGGATACAAAAAGAATATTAACGAGAGAAGAACAAAGATGCGAGATTATATATGATAAAACACATTCTCGAAATAAAGAAGGAAGATACATAATAAGGTTACCTTTTAAAACAGAGAAGCCACAATGTGTAGAGGAAAATACAAGAGATACGGCTATGAAAAGATTTATGCAACTAGAAAATAAATTTAGAAGAAATTTATAGTTAAAAGAAGAATATAAAAAAGTCATAGACGATTACAAAGAATTAAAACACTTAGAAGAAATACCTTCAAATGAAATAGAAAACAAATCTGTATACTTACCGCATCATACCGTAATTCATCAGGATAAGGAGACTACTAGGATGCGTGTAGTATTTGATGCTTCATCTAAGAGTTCTAACGGTGTAGCTTTAAACGACGAACTTCTAGCTGAACCAGTTTTACAAGACGATTTACGAAACCTGATCATGCGATGGCGCATGCATGCAATTTGTTTTGTTTCAGACATTGAAAAGATGTACCGAATGATATTAGTATCCCCAGAAGATGCTAATTATCAAAGAACAGTATGGAGAAATGACCCATCTGAAGAAATAAAGGACTACAGACTACTCACAGTAACCTTCGGGACTACATCAGCGCTGTATCTAGCGGTTAAAACACTCAAGCAGATAGCTGTTGACGAAGGTGACAATTTCCCTGAAGCAGCCAGTATACTAAATGAAGATTTCTTTATTGATGACTGCATGTCTGGGAGTGATGACGTGTCCGGAGCCATTCAGGCCAGTAAAGATCTTAAAGAACTATTAAGAAGAGAAGGTTTTAAGTTGAAGAAATGGGCTACTAACAATTCAGAATTTATGCAAGCCTTGGAACCTAATGAAAGGTCAACTAAAGTAAGTCTTCAATTGAAGCTAGATGGAGTAATTAAAGCACTCGGTATCCAATGGATACTTTACCTATAATCAGCAACAAAATAACGAAGCGCAGTATCCTCTCAGATATACAAAAGCTATTCGACCCACTGGGTTGGATCTCGCCCTGCATTGTGCTTGCGAAGATACTAATTCAAAAGCTATGGTTAGAAAGAGTTAATTGGGATCAAGATTTGGAATACAAATTAGCAGAGGAATGGAAAACAATTAGATCAGATCTGGAATTTTTTGATAAAATTTATATCGAGAGGTGGTTGGGCGTATCAACTTCAAATAAAAAGACAATACAGCTTCATGGCTTTAGTGACGCTTCTATGCAAGCTTACGCTGCCGTAGTATATTGCCGTGTACAAAACATAGATGGATCATGCAAAATCTGTCTAGTCGCTGCTGCTAGAACGAGAGTAGCTCCATTAAAAACAATTTCATTACCACGTCTTGAGCTTTGTGGAGCTTTGCTTCTCTCCGAGTTATTAAGGCAAGTTTCAAAAGCTATGCGAATAAGTAATTCATAAATTTTCGCCTGGACAAACTCCTCCATTGTTTTGTCCTGGTTGTTTGGAGAACCTTCACGATGGAAACCCTTTATTGCAAATCGAGTCGTCGAAATAACATCAAATATAAACTGCAGCCAATGGTATCATGTTCAATCGGAAGACAAGCCTGCCGACATAGCATCACGTGATATGTCTTTAAAGGAATTAAAAGCTGTGAAATATGGTGGAATGGACCGCAATGGTTGTTAAAGGAAGACATTAAGTTTATAAAGCCCGAAATTATACCTACAGATATAGAAAGGAAGAAGTTTACACTACAGTCCTTCATTATAAACAACACAGCAGAAAGGGAAACTAGCCTAATAGAACAGTTTGAAAATTATAATACATTAACGGAGTTATTGAGAGTAATTTCTTACTGCAAAAGATTTTTAAATTACAAGGCTAAAAATATGGTGAAAAACATTAATGAGTATTTAACAACTGTAGAACTAGAAGAGGCATTCTACATGTGCATAAAAAGGGTTCAAGGATTAGAATTCGAAGAAGACATAGAACGTCTGAAAAGAGAGAAACAAGTTAAGAATAAGAGTAAAATAAAGACACTGGATCCGTATCTGGATGAAAGAGGAATCCTCAGAGTAGGTGGAAGATTAAGACAAGCTAATTTAGAGGATGAACGCAAACATCCCATAATTCTCGGGAAGGATAATCATTTTACCCGTCTCATAATAGCTGATGCTTACCATAGGACCCTTCATGGAGGTATACAGCTAATGTTATGCTATTTAAGATCAAAATATTGGGTATTAAAGGCCAAAAGCTTAGTCAAAAGGCATGTTCATAGGTGTCTTCTATATGCCAAATATAACGCAAGACTAAGAACGCAAGTAATGGGAGATTTACCGACAGCACGCGTAACACCTGCCCGACCGTTTATGAATTCCGGAGTGGATTTTCTTGGGCCTTTTCAAATTCTCATGAACAAGGGTAAGAGGTGGTAAAACTAATAAAACTTATATTTCTATTTTTATTTGTATGTCAACCAAAGCAATACACCTTGAATTAGTAGGAGATTTAACATCGGAGGCTTTTATTGGAGCATTTAAAAGATTTTGCGCTAGAAGAGGAAAATGCGCTCATCTGTGGAGCGACCAGGGAAAGAATTTCATTGGAGCGAACAGAGAGCTCGTTGAAGCCTGGAAGGAAGCGTCTTTGCAATTCGATGGAGACATTGCAAATTTTCTATTAAATGATGGCACACAGTGGCACTTCATTCCACCATATTCTCCAAATTTTGGAGGCCTCTGGGAGGCCGGGGTGAAGTCTATAAAATACCATCTTAAGCGAATTCTCACTACTCATCTCACTTTCGAAGAAATGTCGACAGTGCTATGTGAGATTGAAGCGTGTTTGAATTCGCGTCCATTATGTCCCATCGACTCCTCGGATGAAAGAACACAGCCTCTTACACCTGGGCATTTTTTAATCGGAGAGGTGCCAATCACTGTACCTTCTTCTGATTTGAAAGATGTTAAAATTGGACATTTAACTCAATGGCAATACTGTCAAAAGTTGTTACACGATTTCTGGCACCGTTGGCAAAATGAATATTTAAGCAGGCTTCAACAGAGACCAAAATAGATTAAGAAAGAAGAAGAATTCAAGAATGGAGATTTAGTTCTGATTAAACAGGAAAATTTGCCACCTGGTAAATGGTCCTTTGGTCGAATTATGGATAAGCACCCAGGACCAGACGGTTATACCAGAGTTTACAGTGTAAAGAGTGGGGACAGTATAGTGAAACGAAGTGTGACTAAGCTGTGTGCGTTACCCATAGATTCTAGAGATTAATTATATTATAGACATTTTTGAAAGGACTCATATAGTCCTTTGGTGGCCGGTTTATGTTAATGCAATTTTGTACTGGAATAATTCCTTAGTATTTATTTATCTGTAGCCCCCCACCGCAGGCAGTCGCTAATAAATATTGGTAGCATACACACGTTTATTTTACTCGAAACCATAGTTATCCGATCGAAGAAATTAAAGTGCACCCTAACAGCCCGTACAGAATATGTATAAAATTTCCAACACTAATAGCAGGGCCTAGGCCTGCGAGGATTGACAATGGCTTCGCTGGAAGATCCTCCTTTGAGACGGGGAGCATTCCATCTCGCTCTCCACCCGACATGGTACGGGCACTCCACACTTTTTAGTTACTTGAAATCAAATTCTTTTTTGCTAGAAAACTTTTATTTTGAGTTGGTTAGCTAAATACCAAAATCATGTCCGTTGAGTACTTTTTGAGATGTGATAAATGTTCGATTAAATGCTTTTTCATGGTTTTTTAGCCAAATAACGAAAGCAGTGGCTGCTTTTGATTTCTACGGAACCATTTGTGATGCACGGAACACCAAGTGTTTACTCAATTCTGTTATTATTATATTATAAATCACAAATAATTGCAGAATGACGAATTTTTATCGTAATATACGTGACAAAACGTATCATATGAAACATATTTATTAAGAGGATCTGATACACTTCGAATCACAGACAGATGGCGTTAAAGTTTATAAATCAACATTAATGTGCATTAAGCATTATAGCTAGCTAATTGCGAATTTGCGAAACACAACGAATCCAAACGTAATGCAAAACGTCGTAATTCAATAAAACGCGCAAAGTCCGTCACTAGGGTTCCCGATTTTAGTACACAAATTTCGCTTCGATCGTGGTTCTCGCTAGACTAAGTGCTCCCTCAATCGGGCCATTGCTTTATACTGCACAGATGCAATATGTCCGCCCGGCCGCGTGGACCGAATTTCCTAGAACCAGCTTGTACTTTACATCCGTTATACCTGGCTAATGATCACAATACAACAATAGGCCGTATGCCAATTAGCAAACAAAAGAAGATGACCATAAAAGAATATAAATGAATGTTGAGAGTTTATTATCAAAAATCTGAACATACATTTCGCGAATTGTTGCTTGGATATATTTATAAAGTTAGAGGGGCTTGCCACGGGCACGCCGCTGGAATTAACAGAATACCGAAATCAGGCAAACCTACGATTGAGACGACAGCATCCGGCGATTTTGACGAGATAGTAGTAGCAGAATTGGGTCCCAGATGGATCATCTGTCTGCCAGCTTCCGAGTATAAAAATAGTAATCTAGCTTCACAGTATTGGGGTCATTAATGATGAAAACACAGATGACTCACAACACACGCCATGACGCTACTGTGACCACTATGACTGCAGTTACATCATGAGAACCGTTTTCGGGTGACGTCACGATTCTACAGATGGCATAACCGGTTCACGGCCATTGACGACAATGTATTTAAATAATAGCTAGTTCGGTAACCAATAGTATTGAGTATATGATACATCTATCTATCTACTCTAACTAATATTATAAACTAGCTGTGCCAGCGACTTTGTGTGCATCGATTTTTTTTGAGGAATCATAAAGTAGTCTTTGTTATGTGACTTAATTTGTATCTCTTTCACGCCTTAACTATTCGACAGATCATCACGAAGTTTTGCATACACGTTGTCAGAGCTATAGAAGAGGACATAGGACGTTTAATCCAGAAAAGAAAGTACTGTCCCCGTGGGATAGACAAATAATGCCGAAATGATGGCGCTTGCAACTCGCTAACAAATACATCGTCATGGCAACGGCAGTGACAACGCAATTTTAATGTGTTGCCTGCAAATCGCTAAATGGCGTTACGGGTATTTTGAATTAGTAATGAAGTTTGACATTTGTGGGGGGCGTGAGGGACTCCCAACAACCGGTCCTCACAATAACGCGAGTGAAAACGCGGGCAAAAGCTAACGATATAATAAATCCATTAGGGGCGTCATGTTTCTAGAAAGAATTTGAAAATGAGAAAAAAATCACGCAGCTATTTCGGCTATTTCCAAAATTCCACTTTCATTTAAAGCATCACGTAAAAACTACTGTACGGATTTGAATGAAACTCGAATCAAAGCTAGCTTGTATCCTGGTTTAACACTAAGGACCGTTTTATTCCGATAAGTGGCGTCGTTTTCACGGGATAGACGACAATAGCCAAAAAGATCTGACGACTATCGTGTTAGGTCGCGTTTTTTTATAAAGCCGCCGTTGCAATTCATTATCAAACATATGGCAACGCTAACGAAGTTTCGCTTGCACCATCACCGTTACAATAAACTGTAACATTATTTACATAATTATGAAAAAGTAGGCGTAAAATTCCAGCTACCATATGTTACCTTTAAAATATCATGATAGTCTATACAATTAATGCGTTGTTTGACTCCTTTTACTTGTACCAACTTATGACGTCATAAGTTGGTAGACTCGAATAAAATCTATGAGGGCGCGACGTTCTTAGGGTGACAAAAAAGTGTGTCAATTCATTTGAAATCCATCTACTCTATTATGGAGAGGCTAAGTGCGTGTCAGACCGGACATATATAAGGGTTCCGTATACGCGAAGCTTACAGTCTTTGTTATTTAACTACAGAACCATATCAAATCAAATCAAATAATTTATTGCATAACAACATGGTCATACAAATAGATCTTGTTATTTTATACTGATCACATGTATTTTGCCCGTTGGGCGTACAATTTAATACAATTATGTATGTACCTTACAATACAATTATTGTATGTATGTTTGGCATACAATTATGTATGTACCTTAAATTTAACAAAATACTAAATGATCACAATTTAAATTTAGATATGTTTCTAATGATAGTAATATGGCACAAATATTATAAATATATTTAAACAGGGATGACATGCGTACCAATGGTCTCAATACAAGGGATGCCGAAGATCGCGCGAAGTGGAGAAGGAAAAGTAGAAAAGCGGACCCTGGGCGTCGAAGTGATCGCTGCGAACGCAACCGGGATTTAACGCTCGATGTAGATGATTATAAGTAGCTTTTTCCTATTATTAGTTTTAAAATAAAAAGCATTTAATCAAATTTACCCCTAGTATAAACAGTTTCCAATCGCTGTGATTTCACTTCCTTAAGATTTACTATCTCATATTTCAACCAAACCTACATGAAAGTTTAACTATGTCTGCCAACCTCTTGCTTTGATTGTGATCATGGCTCCATCTATTGATACATTGCTAATCTATTTGTAATTATAAAATGTGTAATGCAATCTAAGTAACTGTTATCGGAACGTAGCGATAGATGTCACTGTTTCATTTGTATATTACGTTTTAAATTACAAAAGGGGTAAATAATTCATTTTGTCAAAAACTTAAAAACGATAACTTAAAATAAAGTAGTTATTTACTAAATTACACAGTAATATTGTGCCATTTCTGTATACATTTATTTCGGTCTGAAATTTATTACTTGGACGTTGAATTAATTACTTTAGCGTTTACACTATGAAGCAAACATAATAAAAACGTGTAGAAACATGGAAGAATAATACTATTTTACATGGTAGAGCACAGTCTTATTTTTTGATGGTAGAAATAAAAATATAAAGTATGTAAATCCTACATATATTCCCAGAGGGCAGATAAGTCTTTCTAGTTATGAATTTTTTTTTCAAAATCTGTCATAATATTAATTTGAAAACAAACTCATAAGTACTTAAATATTTTTGATACATTATTATGTTTTAAATAATATAACGCTGATAGAAAGCATACAGATATATTGCGAATTTTGTAAAAAAATCCTATTCTTACTTTGACCGCATTCTAAAGTAATACAATTTTTATATGAAACTGAAATATAACACTAAGACGATAAAATACTATAAGTATTATTACTATAGTACTTATCCGTGCAGGAACGGAGAAAGATAACAATTGCCTGCGGCCAGGGGGCCGTCGTAAGACGCGACAAAACCACCAACAGTCAGGTGGCATATTTGCCCGTTTGGGTGGCAGGCACCCCTGGTCTAGAGTATGCCGCCATAAAAACCTTGAGTTATGTTCATACCTTTGGTGTTACAAGTATCATAGGCGATGGTAACCGCTTTCCATCAGGTGGGCCGTCTGCCTGTCTGTTGAACTCATGCAATAGAAAAAAAATATTATAAATAGCTATCTATACATGTTCATTGATCTTTTATTGACGTCACAGTGACGTCAAAATATTCCATTCGACGTTAACAGTCCCGACAAATTTATAAACGCAGTTCAGAGTGGCGCTAGTGTCTTTATATATACGACTCAAATCTAAGAACAAAATTAATTTATATTTCCGCCGCCGGTCTTATTAACTTAGTACAACCTAGGCGACCTATATCGGAAAACGGCCTCGTTGTCTAAGGACGCGTCCTCGCTCCAAGGTCGCGTGTCCTTAGACGAGGTCGTGGACAAGGTCCTCCTCCTTGGAGGAGGCCTTGCCCTCCAAAATAACCTTGGAGGAAGGCCACCGCGCCTCCTCCAACTTTTGCAAGGTCGGCGTACTTATCTCTCAATACGTACTCGTGACGTATAGGTAGGTAATTGCGGATGTGTGGGTTGATTTGTGTGTAGCAATTATAGTTTTATATGTAGGGGCTTTATTTCAATAGTTGTTATGCTAATGGTGTGTGTTCAGTTAATTTTATTATGTTAAATGACTAGCTGTGCCCGCGACGCCGTCCGCGTGGAATTTGTTTTCAAAACCCCCCGGTATTCAAACATTCTTCATTGGTGCTCCGCTGCTATTGGTCTTAGCGTGATAATATATAGCCTATAGCCTTCCTCGGTAAATGGGCTATCTAAAAATGAAAGAATTTTTCAAATCAGACCAGTAGTTCCTGAGATTAGCGCGTTCAATCAAACAAACAAACTCTTCAGCGTTGTATATTAGTATATTGGGTTGGGGAAAAAGTTTCTTCACATTTTATATAAAAATTCAAAGGGTTTTTTTATACAGTTTATTTACATTTGACTAAAGTATGTAAGTGCCATTTTGTTGGATAACCAACTTGTACGTAGTGACGTGATCCCATTGCTATAAAAATTTTTGGGTTACTGATCAAAAAACTGCGACAAGTGGTTTTGGCAGTCCTCTCGTGATGTTAACCTACACTGCCTAAGGAATTCTGCAGAGACCGAAACAGGTGAAAATCTGAAGGTGCAAGGTCAGGACTATACGGCGGATGCATTACCACCTCCCAGACAAACTCTCGTAATTTTTGCTGAGTGGCTAAAGATGTGTGAGGTGTAGCGTTATCATGGTGAAAAACCACACCCCTTCTGTTGATTAATTCCGGCCGCTTTCTCTCAACTTTTTGCTTTAATCTCATCAATTGTTCGCAGTACAGTTCAGAATCGATGGTGCTGCCAGGCGGTAACAGCTCATAATGCATAATGCCCTTCCAATCCCACCATACACACAGCATCACATTGTTGCGAGTTAACCCGGGTTTCGCCACAGTCTGTGAAGCATGAACGGCCTTTGATCACGATCTTTTTCGCACGTTCTTGCCTTACGTGATCCACTTCTCATCACCAGTTATCAGCTTCTTCAAAAATGGTTCGGTTTCATTACGTCGTAATAAAGAATTACAAATAAGTACACGGTTCATTAGGTTTCATTCAGTGAGCTCATGAGGCACCCAAATATCGAGCTCTTTTGTGTACCCAGCCTTTTTCAAATGCGCCAAAACCGTTTTGTGATCAATTCCCAGTTCTCCAGCTACATCGTAACTACTAATATGCCGATCTTGCTCCACTTTTTCAAAAATGGCATCAATTTTGTCCGTAACAGGGCGACCGGAGCGACGTGTATCTTTGATATCAAAATTTCCGGATTGCAAACGCTTAAACCAAATTTGCGCTACTCTCACAGATACTGCATTAGGTCCATAAAAATCACAATTTTTTTCGCGGCTTGTGTTGCATTTTTACCTTTTTTGTAGTAAAATTAAAAAATATATCGAATTTCTTCATTAGATTCACTCATTTTAACAACAAGAAAAACAAATGAAAATCACACATTTTCCTAATTTGAAGTTGGAATTGTCTTCTTTAAAATTAAAACTTTAATGATACCAAAACCAGCCAGATACAAATGGTATAGCCAAAGAGATCTTATTACAAGTTCATACATACTATATGCGAAAAGACTTTTCCCCAACCTATTAAGATTTGAAGTGAAAAATTAATGCTTGTATAGACGGCACCGCTGACATGCCGTCACTGTGCCGCCGCCGCGCTGCTATTCTGCAAATAGGGGGGGTATGGTCACATATTCAATAAATTCTAATTTTTTAACGTATAAAAGAACAAGCGCTAAAACATCTTATCACCTGACTTTTAAGATATCATGATATCATTTTTTTAAATTACTTTTTAAAGAATATGTGGTAAATAATTATTAATGTGCTATTTGACTCCCTTTACTGGTTCTTACTTACGACGTCATAAATAGATAACGCTCGTACAAAATCTATAAGAATGCGACGCTTTGAGAGATGATAAAAAGTATCTCATTGATTTGACTGTCCGCTCACCTATTGCTTTTGCTCGACAGCGAAAATGCAGCGGTGGCGCGGTCGCATATAGCCTACACAGACTAGCAGCGCGGCAGCAGCGTGGTGGTGTGGTTTACAACAAGCGTTAACTACTAAAAACGATCACATACAATTATGGATTATGTTGTTATTATTATGTTGCCCTATAATTTTAAAAACCTAATGGCCTATAATATTATAAAATTCTAAACATGCCGTGTCTGTATATTTAACGATACATTTTTTTAAACTTGTCTGTTTGTTCGGGATTCACGTAAAAACTACTGGGCCGATTTCGATGCGGTTTTCGCTGATTGAAAATATATGCTACTTTTTATCCCGAGTACGGAGCGGAGATTTTTATTAGATTAAAAAAAATGAATTTCCAATGCGATTTTTTCGCTTTTTTCATAGCAAATTTTATTTAATAAAATATGTGATATTTTTTATCCCCGCGGCTTGTAGTTGTTCGGGTGCATCAAAATTTGCTTATTCCGACACAGTTTTCACCAAAACGATAGCTTACATTCTTCTTTAAATGTTGCGAACGAGAACGAAGTCACGGACATATATCCTAGTTTATAATAAATTTAGTGAGTTTTAGTGACATAAAAAAACTTAATCAGTAAATAAATGGTTCTGGCATACGCCGGCCGCTGCCACAGCATACTGTGTCTTCGTTTATAGTATACGTACAAATTAATAAAACACAGTTAAATAAAAGAAAAAATATATCACAAAATTATTTAATTTATTGAATAAAATTAAAAATTAACAACATAATAAAAATCTTCAAAAAAATATACTTATCAAAAATCACAAATATCTTGAACACATTTACATTGAAATTGGTAACAATCTTATTCTAAATGAGCATTTTTCATAATATATTTATTTAAAAAAATAAATGAATTTAATTATAATATTAATAACGTCAAGAGAGCTGAGGAATGTCAAAGTATTTCTCTCACAAAGAAACAGTTTAGGAAAAGTCATAAATACGATAAAGCAATTAAGCTAAGAAAAAAATGAAAACATTTGAAGGAATAGTAGGTAATTAGTAACTTTCAATACAGTTTTGATAAAAATTGAAAAATGTCACAAAATCAAGAAAAGGAAACAACCAACTAACATTAGACAGTTTTGAAAAGATTAGACAGCTATATAGATCTGCACTGATAACTTGTCTTAATTAACTTAGTTCTTACATCTCACTATCATTCGACTGAATTTCAAAATCTAAAAACTAAGCTTGTTTTTTTTTAAAGACGATTTGTGTATTTATTGTCTTACTAGGCATTTGCTGGTGTGTTACGCTTCCCAAAACATGTAAGCACTATCGAATTGTGGTATCGCTACCAAGAACCTTAATAAATACAAAAAACTTTGAAGTACATGTCAATTTTAGTGCTGTGGTGTCATTTTTTTCCACTTACTACGAATGTCCTAGTAAGTGGAAAGAAGCTTATAGCTGCATTCATTTACTTTATTATGGTTAAAATTTGATACGTACTCCATAGAAGTAAAATTACTTTTATGGTCAATTTACTACCAATATAAGAATCCGGCTTGTCATGTCATGTCTATTATTTTAACCTCTTGAATTACAAATTAAATTGTATTTATTCCATCGGGGTCTAAATCTAATCAACTTAAAATTGGAAGAAATGTCAAAATTACGGACTTAAAATTTAAAAGAAAATAGAGAAGGAGATAAATATCTTCCGTAGAATTATAGAGACCCAATTCAAAATATCATGTTTTTAATGTAAGTTCTTAAACCACTTCTAAGGCAGCAAGCGAAAATATGGCAAGGGAAATAATATTATAAATGGCTGAAAAACACACATACTATATATTTACAAGTTAAGCAAGTTATATTTGTATTATGGGTAACACTCAACGGACCGCTATAGGGTTGACCATAGACATCCAGACCATAGCAAATAACAGAAAGTTCGTTTACGAAATTTACCACGTCAGGAATCGAATTCGGGCCTGCATAGTGACCTTTTTTTTACCGGTGCGGATATGCTTTTTCCCATACCCTCGGGGAAGGCTTTACACCGACGGGTATGCGGGGTCCTAGAGGCCGGCTCTGCACACTCCTTCACTTAAGAAGGAGTTGTGAGATGAGGTACGCCAGCAAAGGCTTAACCCGTTTCCCTCTCCACTTTCTTGCTTGTTGCCATAGGACATAATATATAGGCTTAAGGGTATGAAACATCAAAAGCAGTTCTCAAAACACCTCCTTCCTAAATATGAAACCGAACTGGTTGCACTTGACCTTCAGTATTCGAGCCAGTTGTGGGGGCCCGCAGTAGAACACTGTCACCTTGCCTTTGTTCTGCTCCTGGAGCCTCTTGAAGACTTTATCCCAGTTCGGCCGTCCTGCGATCGTTCTGGTCTTTAAGCCCGTTATGAGGTCTCTCTTTTCCTGAAAATGAAATTTTATATTATTAAGCTTCGAAGATCCGAACTCCTGGTTAATCCGGACACTTCTTATACTCCAAATCTACATTGGACACAGGATGTGTCCAATGTAGATTACGAGATTGAGAAGCCGTCCATATATGGACGCCGCGTCTCTAAACAGTGGACCTCGTGGGGTTAATGAATAGGAGAGTAGTCAGTCTATCAACGATTGGTATTAGGTCTACACGCGAATAACTCGTAGATGACGCGCAGTCCACTCGGGACTTGTGAGATGCTTGAGATTAGTTTTCGGGTCGTGAAAATCATGTAGCCCCCCTTTTTCCTCTCCTAACTTTTAAACAAAATGAAAAAGAAATTCTGATTTTTTAAATTCAAAATTTTTTATTCAAAATAAGTTCCACTGGAGAACACTTTTTGAAGGTCATACATATTAGGTTGGGGAAAAAGTTACTTCGCATTTTATATAAAAATTCAAAAGGTTTTTTTATAAAGTTTATTTACATTTGACTAAAGAATGTAGGTGCCATATTGTTGGATAACTTTTTGCCGTCTTGTAGGTAGGGACGTGATCCCATTGCTATAAAAATTTTGGGGCTTCTGATCAAAAAACTGCGACAAGTGGTTTTGGCAGTCCTCTCGTGATGTTAACCTGACACTGCCAAAGGAATTCTGCAGAGACCGAAACAGGTGAAAATCTGAAGGTGCAAGGTCAGGACAATACGGCGGATGCATTAACACCTCCCAGCCAAACTCTCGTAATTTTTGCTGAGTGGCTAAAGATGTGTGAGGTGTAGCGTTATCATGGTGAAAAACCACACCCCTTCTGTTGATTAATTCCGGCCACTTTCTCTCAACTTTTTGCTTTAATCTCATCAGTTGTTTGCAGTACAGTTCAGAATCGATGGTCCTGCCTGGCGGTAACAGCTCACAATGAATAATGCCCTTCCAATCCCACCATACACACAGCATCACCTTGTTGTGAGTTAACTCGGGTTTCACTACAGTCTGTGAAGCCTGAACGGCCTTTGACCACGATCTTTTTCGCACGTTCTTGTCGTGCGTGATCGACTTTTCATCACCAGTTATCAGCTTCTTCAAAAATGGTTCGGTTTCATTATGTCGTAATAAAGAATCACAAATGAGTACACGGTTCATTAGGTTTCTTTCAGTGAGCTCATGAGGCATCCAGATGTCGAGCTTTTTTGTGTACCCAGCTTTTTTCAAATGCGCCAAAACCGTTTTGTGGTCAATTCCCAGTTCTCCAGCTACATCGTAACTACTAATATGCCGATTTTGCTCCACTTTTTCAAAAATGGCATCAATTTTGTCAGTAACAGGACGACCAGAGCGACGTGCATTTTAGAAATCAAAATTTCCGGATTAATAACGCTTAAACCAAATTTGCGCTACTCTCACAGATACTGCATTAGGTCCATAAACACTTTCACATTTTTTCGCGGCTTGTGTTGCATTTTTACTTTTTTTGTAGTAAAATTTTAAAATGTATCGAATTTCTTCATTAGATTCACTCATATTAACAATAAGAAAAACAAATGAAAATCACACATTTACCTAATTTGAAGTTGGAATTGTCTTCTTTAAAATTAAAACTTTAATGATACCAAAACCAGCCAGATACAAATGGTATAGCCAAAGAGATCTTATTACAAGTTCATAGATACTATATGCGAAAAGACTTTTTCCCTAACCTATTATAAGTTAAAATTTAATTTTACTTCCTAGTCTATGTACACCGCTTCGGGACGTGTTATTGCTTTTAAGGAGAAGAAGCGGCAAGCAACTCCCCAGCAACACGTCTAGCAAAAAATTTTCTCAAACTTTTTTATAAATAAATTTTATATAGAAATATGTTACGCAATTACTTTTCGAAGAATTAATGGAATTTATGGTTCTTAGCTTAGTTTAACCAAATTATAGAAACAAGAGACGTATGTCAGGTTCACGGGACCCTTCGTTGTACGTAAACTGCTGAATAATTACACAACTCATTATTTTTCTTATTAAAATATTCATAAATATCTGGAATAGTTTCGTGTCACCTTCTCGTGTAGGAGATCCAGGGCGAGCTGCAGGCCTACGGCTTTCATGTCGGACTTCTGGAGGGCGCTAGTGATATACATGTGCATCTCCAGGAAGCGCTCAACATCGCCGCCCAGCTCCGCCTGCTCGATCTCCAGCTGCGACAGCAGCGACACGAACCACTCGAACGACCGCTGCTCGCGATTTATCCAGAAGAAATCCACCTGCACCCAAACATAATTATTACTTCTCCTCTAGTACTTCTTCATCTATTCGTAGTTCACTGCTGCATGTAAGCCTCCCCATTGCGCTACATATTCAGCTTCTCCACTTTATTCGTTCAACCTTTTTCGGCGATCTTGCAGAAGTTTCTGGTCCCTCATGGTAGAGGATGCATCGCTCATCAACGCTGTTACAGGTGTGACTAGTTCACTGTCACTTAAGTTTGGTTTAATAATTTTACTTTAGTCAAGGTAACCAATAATTAGATATCTGGACGTGTATAAATAAATTGCTATTACGCGTAAGGCAAACTACATTATGATTCTGCAAAGAAAAACAAAATGTAATTTTAGTAAGTACTTCTTCGCTACTGTTCTCGCGTGTTGCTTCAATTGATGCATTTTGGCGATATTTAATACACCGTGAGGAAATCAGCATATAATACGATGAAACCCGTTAATTGGTTACTAACAACAAGTGGTTAAATCCTAACACCGAAATGTGAGCTATTGGCTGAAACAATGTGAGGTACCTTGGTGAGGCTCATGTTGAGCTGAGAGAGACTGTTGGCCCAGGTATGGGTGCACTTGGGGCAGGTGTTTCTGTTGGCCCAGTACTTGTACATGATGGACTGTAGGATGGAGGCGAAGGGCGTGACGCCGATGCCCGCAGCGATCAACGCCGCGTGCTGCGCGCGGAAGATGTGCGACGACGCCGCGCCGTACGGCCCGTCCAGGTAGATCTGGGGAACATATTATTTAGAAAGAACCTCATATAAATTATACCCTCGTTGTATGTTTAATACGATATCTTATCCTGCATAGATATAAGCATAAGATTAAACGTATTGATACTGCAGCGCTTTTAGACCTTCCAAACACAGCCAGGCAAGTGCTGTAAATCAGGAGGCTCTGAAGTGCAGCAAATTTCCATTATGGACATACATTTCTGGTTTCAGAGGTAATAGCATGGGACCTGAGCATTATTATCTCAACTATAATAACAAATATTAGGTTACAATTATCTAAACTGAGCACTAATTTATTGGTACATAAATATTTTAGCTAAATTAAACAAAATTAGTGGTCACCCGTGGTCGACCATAATAATTAGTTTAAAAAGTTTGCACATTATTAAGGTTCTGTTGTCAAAGACTATACTTCTATAATCAAAGATTTCGCCAAGGCTACACTGTTCATTTGACGTGAACAATAAATAAAAGAGTATATAGGCGTGTGTTTCAAATACACGGTAGTGTGTGTAATGTTTTTACTAATTTAATGTGTTTTTTATGCATAATTAAAAAAAAATACTATCATTCTACACTCCTCCTCTATATAAACTATAAATGTGCGAAATTTCATACTCTTCGCATAAGCAACGAAAACAAATACTTTGTAAAAGTCTTACCTCCAATGGCTTCCCAACAGGTAAACTAGCTAAGACACTACTATTTATGAAATATTCATCGGTGGTGTCCTTGTCGTTGTCCGCAGTATCCCCTTGTTCAGAATCTTTATCTGGAGATAGACTCTTCGACAATTTTCTCCTTGCTGTAAAATGAACAAAAATTATTAAACACAAGACATGATGGAAAACACCTACTATTATCTGTAAATTTGCTATAGGTGTTATTAAAGTTCTGTAAGATTCAATAAAACCTTAAGACATCTTTTTTGAAACCATCCAAAATGCAGCGAAAATCTTGGCTGAAAGCATATTTCAAAACTCTTTGACACCCAAGAGAAATGTTCTTGAAAGTCTAAGAGAAATACGAGACAGAATAGAAGTGAGGATAAAGAGAAACATCCAGCCATAGCGAGCAGTGTGATAAATCCTGGAAAAGGATGGAATATGTGGCTGTGGCATACTTTGGGTAAAAGCAGATGATGTGTTTCAGGTGTTTATAAAATTAGTTAAGCAGCCCTTTACCATAGTTGGAAGATATTGCCGGTAGCCGTTGATGGTGTTAGAAGATAAGAAATCTACAACATGTCAGAACCTTTTCAAACTTTGGACTCGGAAATGCCGTCTTTAGCAGAACGTCTGATCATTGGTATTAGATCACACGAAACCAAAATACCAACAAACATTGAAGAGCGGGTGTGAGTTAGTTAAGATGCGTTGTTTGAGGCATACACTAATATTACAGTTTGTGTCATTAGTCGGAAGGATCCTTAGATTCCCGATAGGTGGCACCGACCGTATCTGACAGCGTGTGGATGTGGGAACGAGGAAAATAAAGTAATTAACCAGGAACACCTACTAATTGGGATTACTCACTGAGCTAGCTTTAAAACTACTTACCTAAGATATTTTGAAACTTACCAATAGTCAAAAGACTGTCGTTAGACTTCCACTGCTGCCAGTTCTCGAAGCTCGGAGTTTTGAACGCGATGATGGGCGGTTTTGTCCTCATGTAGCGAAAACTGTGCGCGAGATTCCTATGTCTCGGGCTTTTGTACGACAAATCCCTAGTGGTTTGGTGCGCCTTGTTTATGCTGCGCTCGTCGAAGCTGTGGTCGGACTCCGAGCGAGAGAAATCGCGCAATCTGCAATTGCAATTTACCATCGTTTTTAGAATATCGCTTTTGGAAAGGTCGTCTTATATTTATAAGCCTTTAATAAACATTTCTGTCTTTCAATTTGAGTGAATCAACCAAAGTGAACTATATAAACGTAAACTTGGAATCATTTAATGTCATTGAGTAACATTGTATAGCTACTTTCAGTTCTGTGTCCTTCAACTAAATTCATTTCATTTAGTTGATTCGTATGAGCATGAAATGTATTTTGAATGAATACATTGACCTTCATTGACATTCATTCAATAACAATCACATATCACAATACAATACGTAACCGTTAAAGTTAAAAACGGACTTGAAGTGAAACACAAAAATAACCAACAAATAAAAATGTATTGTGCAATAAATTCATATTTAAGGCGCTTAAAATTTTTTTGTCAACTTAGTCGTAGTTGATGAAACCTGCACATCGAGATAGCCGATGTGTCAAACCTGCAAGCCACCTTGGACAAGCGTGGCGAGTGTACTGTCCATTCCCAATAGTGGGAAGCCCAAACCCAGCAGTTGGACGTTTATGGGTTGTTATTGTATATTATATTGTTGTATAAAGTTTTGAAGTCGGTGCCAAGTAAATTGTATACTCACTTGGCTCGGAAAAACATACACAATAATAAAACAGCTGGTTCATAATAGAGAAGATACATTAATAAAATATACATACGCCATCATCCTCTGCCTCTTCTTGGCGCTTTTTTGCACATCGGGCATGGAGCGAGACTTCTCCAACACCCGCAAAGGCTTTAGCAGTCCCGTAAAGTTTTCTGACTTTTGGGAAGGTGACGACAACGCTGCAATTTGATGAAGTTACCTATATTTTCAGTATTTATGAGCTTTTTAGGGATTCAATATCTGAAAGTCCCATTTCAATGTCCGTTTATCTGTGTACCATCCTGGTTACTCACACGATCACTACGAAACGGGGTATAAGTGGCCCCGAACGTGTATCAATCGCGGTGCGGCTAAGAAATCCCTCTCTAACAAAGCTCTGTGGTGCGGAGAACGCAACTTTCATTTGGTTCATTGTAGAGAAAACATGAAACCTAAGGTTATGTGGTACCTACATTAATACGGGGTTACCTTGATCTAGTATCGCACAATACAAAACAAAAACTCCATAAACGATTTTATATAATTATAAGCCAAAAAAGGTTTTTAGTTTTTAAAAGTTTACAGGGCTCAATATAGGCTTCGTGTCGCCACAATGGTACTTTTAGTACGTGGTCTAAAACAAACCGGTGTCGTTGTGAACGTTTCAAAGAACTATTAAAAGGTAAAAGTTTTCTCTATCTACGTATATATGCTGTAAGATATGCGAAAACATATTATTCTGCAATGTTGAATACGAGGCCATGAAATGTAAAATTTAAATTGGTATTTTTTTTTGCCTGAAATAGGCAGAGACGGACGGCTCGCTTGATGGAGGGTGGTTACCGTCGCTTATGGACGTTTGCAACACCAGGGCATTGCCAACTCGTCGGTCTCTAAGAAATTTTATAACGCCCTTCTTAAACGACCCCATATCGTAGTGCAGAGGGAAAACTTCGGCTGGAAGTTCCCTCCAGATCATTATTGCCGTATGAACCGTTGCGTAGTTGAGCGTGGGAGCTCCAAGAAATGGGGGTGAGCATCCCGACGATGGCGAGCGGTGCGGTTGTAAAAATGAGGCGTTAGCACTGGAACAGTTCCTCGGAACACTCTCCGTTGTACAGGCGGTAGAATACGCAGAGGGACGCAAAGTATCTCTGGAAGCTAAGCGATTCTAAGCCGCCCGTTAGTATGGGCTCGTCGACGATACGAACGGCGCGACGCTGGATGTCCCAGCCTATAATTTGTGAGCAGTATTCCATATGCGGCCTAATTTGTGCTTTGTAAAACGCAAACCGTAGACCGGTTTAGCACACCAAGCTTTTTTGAGGCAAATTTATCCTTGCCTTCCAGATGACCCCGAAACTGCACGTTGTATAGAAGATGACGTATTTTATTCTTGCCCCTGAATTTTTACATATCAGTGGATAATGGATAATGGATAATATTTTGCCTACTCTGTTATCATCTTTTGTATAAACAAATAAAAGGTTATATTTTTTTTATGTTGTTGTGAATCTTTCATGGGTCACGACATAAAAATTGTTACAAATATCAAAAGGCTTTATTATTTAAATATGTTTATTTTTTGAATACTAACTATCCCCCCGTCTTATGAAGTAAATGGTAAAATTTGTATGTAACCTTCGAACTGACCTTTGAAATCTCCGTTGAGCGCGCCCTGCTCCGGGGTGAACGCCTTGTTGTCGTAACTGGAGGGCGAGAAGTCGACGGAGCGCTTCTTGGCGCTGCCGGAGGAGCCCCTGCGCCTACTTGCGTTGCTCTTGTTCGATGTCGACCTGGACACTCTCCTGGAACATTTTAGCAATACGGATATCCTTATGTGCTTCAGTCTATAATTTTTTCAGAATCTTTTGATTTTATCTATTTAAACCCAGTAGATTCTAAAATCAATTATTTGTGAATGTTTGAGTGTTTTGGAGATTGTTTTATGGGAGTTTAAGTAAGTTGTGTGATGCGTCGATGATGTTACCCCGCTGGACGAGTGTGGCGGGAGCCAGACTCTACCGCTGGAGGAGAGTACAAAATAAGACGACGTGTGTTGTCCTCTCTATTTCTATGTGTTGTTGCTTAATTAGTTTAAAAAATCTTAACTGCTACATGAAAATATGTAAAACCCTAAACATGTTCGCAGATGCATCTTCGAAGGGTTTCTGTTTTCTGTATTGTCAGATTTGGTCACGTAAATGGACTCCTCAGTTTTAGCCTTGCTTTTATGTAGCAATAAATTATTCCACGAACGTGACGTAACAGTTTAAATAAAAAAAAATAAGATTTGCTTATCGAACTGAAATACATCATTTCTCCTCCACTGTGTAACTTAAAAAATATTGTTTTCACTAACCACGAGACGCAACTAGAGACTACTCGACATAAGTTATACCATTGCCTTCACAACAAATCAAGCATGATATGAACTACATTTTACCAAATAAAATATGACTTAGAAAACAATACAATCGTATTTGTGGGATGTGACTTTAAAATGCCGTTGAAATTATCACAAAGCTTATTAGAAGTACACACACGTAATTCACAGTTCTTACAAATACAACCGAATACAACAAGACCAAATCGTAAAGCAGAAAATGGTAATGACATAAATCTCGCAAAGTCCGTCATTATAAGATACTCGTTCCAAAAGTACACAAAGTAAGTAAGATCTCGATCGCTGTTGGAAACTCGCCTAACTCAGTCCCGACTGACCAACCTTATATATTTGTAAAATAAGCATAGCCTTTTAGCAACATGAGTTAAGTTGGAGTTTATCGGAGTTCCAAATTTGAAAGCTTTATATTATAGCTTCTAAGAATGGGCAACGAAATTCGAACAAAAGAAGAAAGGATTTATAACGTCTTACCGGCAGGGACCCAAAGGATTAACGCGAACATTAGATCACTTAAATTCGAAGAGGTAATAAAACACCTGTAAAGGATTAGTATTGGTTCGCAACACTATTATTATTATAAATGGTTTATAGAACACGAGATAAATGGTTTGATTCTCAAACAATTACATAATGGTTGACTTTCCTACACATCATGTTCTTATAAGACGAATTATTAGGAAACAACGATTTCTTACTTCTTGTCCTCGTCATCCGGAGACTGCACGGTGTGGATCCTCGCGTGTTCTTCCTCAAAATAAGAGTATAGTCTGTTCGTCCATTCCCCAACGCCTCTTATATGGAGCCAAATGTGATCTGAAATCAGGTACATTCAATCTGGTAGAAATTTGCATGTATTTTGGGCTAAAAATTCCAGCAAATTGATGTAGCGTCATATAAAACAGACCTTTCTACCTGGACTCTATTTTAGATCCAGTAATTTCAGAGTAAAATGGCTATATCGCATATCGGCTAGTAGGCATGACAATTGTATAAGGGTTTTTATGGCCTGAAGGAGACCAAGAAGCAGATGGCCTATATGATGGAAAGTGTATACAGTCTCCTTTAAACGCCTGCTAAAGCAGGGCCTCGTAGAAAATTTCTGTTTGTCTGTTTCGACTGCAGACGGGAAAGCTCCAAACAATCATTGTGCGGATTGTGCGGAATAAACATTCTACAAGACTGTTGCTGTAAGTTTAGTAGCTCAAGGAAATGGGGATGAATACCCGTTGATGAAAGTTCCTCGCAATACTCCCTATTGTACAGGCGGAAGAAGACTCAGAGATACGTAGAGTCTCGTCGAAGGCTTTTATCAGTGCAGGAACGGAGAAAGAATAAAATTTCCTGAGTTGGGGCGGCCTGTGGTAAGAGGCGACAAAACAACCCACAGCCAGGTGGTAGGGTTTGCCCATCTGGATGGTTGCCACCCTGGTCAACTTTGAGTTGTGTACCGGCATTGGTGGTCAGATATCAGTCTCCCCTACGGAGCGGCAGCGCATGGTGTTACACCTTTCGTGTTACAATTGATGTCCATAGGCGATGGTAATCGCTATCCATCAAGTAGGCTGTCTGCCTGTCTACTGAAGTCATGCAATAAAAAAGGCAAAGCGATTCTGATCCGCCTGTCAGTGTTGGTAGTACCTTCCTGCTCGGGGGCGCTGCTGATGGTGAACGGGTGCCACTCGTAATTGGCGATCGCGGGGATGCTGACAAACACGTAGTCCCCGGCGTGGAAGTCGAAGGCGGGGGGCCGCTTCACCGCCAGGTGCGTCACCCGCGACGGCAGCAACATCCCCGACGAGACGTACGTCTTGCCGCGGTTCGACCTTCAACGCAATCCCAATAATAATGCCGGTGCACAAAAAGAAAAAGTGCTCTTTACATTTGACCAAACCTACATGTATTTCGACGCGTTGAATCCGAATCTGTGATCCTTACAACTCGTACATCCCTATAATGTATGGCTAGAAATTACGAATAAATGCAGTTATAGAGATGAAAAACAAAGGATTTGGGTCGAGTAAATTTGTCCTTTAGTTAGTAGCCCATAACTTTGAGCAAATTGCGAAAAACATGTAACAAAATGTAAAAAATCAATTGCTGTTCGTTAGTCTCGCTCAAACTCGAGAACGGCTGGACCGATTTGGCTGATTTTGGTTTTGAAATATTTGTGGAAGTCCAGGGAAGGTTTAAAAGATCAGTAAATATGAAAAAAAATGATTCTAAGGCGGTTCGAAGTTTGCCGCGTCAGCTAGATACTGTATAATTGTAGAAAAAAAGAAGTTAAATTAATGTCTATGGACTGAGTGAGTTGATTTTTATTTGTATGCCTGAAAGGGCAAAAAGATGCTCATCTAATGTTTTTTTTACTAACCATGTTTTCAAGCAAATAAATGATTTGATTTGATTTAAGTAAATTGTGAAATACCGAAAAAGTTTTAGCGGTTATTCTCAAAAAAAAAAAAAAGTTAAATATTCTTTCTTATAGATCCCATCTTGGCCGCGAATACAGATCCTACATAAAAAGATTAGTGAAATTTAAAATTGACTCACTCAAATCACGTGGTGAATGCAATGAACTACTCTGTTTGTTTAAGCTCCTAAGTGGTTCAATTGACTGTCCAGACATACTTTCCTTTATTAATTTTAACACTAGATACAAAACTCGTAATCCTTCACCTGGACTCTTTTTCCTTCAAGTTTTTAAAATAACACATCGCTTTATAATCCCGTCACTGGAATGTGCAGGCTATATAATGAGATTGCAAGTACAAATAGATCCATTGATATTTTTAATTCCTCCTTCTTAAAATTCAAACGTGAAATTCGGGCTATTATTTGCACCAATATTCCTGGCATAAATGCGTAATAATTTTATTACCTAATCCACCGTAAAACTAACATTAATAGTAAGTCATACTAATAATACTAACCCCTAAATATCTTGTCAATCTATGGTACATCATGTGCTCACATGTATAGAGTTACGGCTTAGACCTAATAACTGATACATAATATGAAATATGTAACTTTTAGCTGTTTCTTGTTTTGTGTGCCAAATAAATAAATAAAAAAATTTACTCGAAATTTTAAGTTTGTACGAGTTAAAACTGACCTCAGAATGGATTCAGCGAGACAAAATGCATGTAGGTTGGTGGGTCTGGTCTAATGTACAGACCCGTTTTTGCTCTTTGTATTCCGGTCACCAGGTCCCGGTCGAAGAGGTAAGACCAGAATGACATGCGTACCAATGGTCTCAATACAATGGATGCCGAAGACCGCGCGAAATGGAGAAGAAAAGCAGGAAAGCGGACCCTGGGCGTCCAAGTGATCGCTCCGAACGCAACCGGAATTGAACACCCAGATACACATGATTACTATAAAATAAATCTATATGTGATATATGTATGTACGTAATATGTCTAAAAACTCACTTTAACCAAATTAATCTGAGAATCCTCTCCCCGATATAGAGCGTCCCGGGCACCACGAACCACTTCCAGAAGTTGGGTCCGTGGAAGATGAGAAGCAACCAGAACGGAACGTACAGCAGGTGGGTCCAGTAGAACACCTCGAAACAGCACACAAAACATTATTAACTTGTCAAAATAAATCGTAGAAATACCTATACGCGCATAATTTGAGAACGACTGTACTGATTTTGATGAAATTTTTTGTGTGTATTTGAGTAGGTCCCCGGGTGGTTTAGATTCACAATTGAATCCGGTGGCACTAGGATCGGGTCCTAGATTTTTATTTTTTCAGGGCTGAACACGTCTGCTGGGACCGCTAGTCTTAAATACCAATTCACATTAATTACGAGAATAAAAGAATTGTTTTAATTTTTCCAGATGAATTCACTCATATTACACAAACAGAAATCTACACTTCGGGATAAAAAGTATCTTCTGTACTCATTTGACCTGCAAAATATCAAAATACGAATTTGAAGAACAACGGTTTATAACTAAGAGCCGAATAAAAAAAAATACACTATAGTCATTCTCAGACATACAGGTATACGCATAGGTACTTGCGAAACTTTGCTCGCGTTGCTATGACGACAACGTATTTATTAGTGAATTGCAACGGCGGCGGCGGCAGGAAAACCACCACCTTTTTGGCCATCATGCGGAAACAATGTCATTTACCGCGCCAAACCCTCTTTAGCGAAGGAACACGTTGAGAAGCACAAATGAATAAGTACCTCGAAGGATCCTCCCCTCCTGATGAAAGGCTGGCTGCAGACGAACATGACGATCAGGATGGCGGAAATCGCGAAGCCCGTGGGGTTGGCGCATCCGCCTATCAGCCCGAACATTCCGGGCCTCTCCGTCAACAGCCACTCGTACACCGTGTAGTTGTTCTTGTTGATCACCGGGTCGTTCACTATCACCAAGCCTGTTCATACAATCTATATTATCGTTCGGTCCTTGCCTAGTATAAAGTAGATAGAACATTGCTCCATCACTTTTGCTGTCTGCCTTATTTCTGTGTGAGGCTACGCCTAAAGCAAATACGCAAAAAACAGTATTTTTTTATATTTTCTGAATCTACGTTTGACGAAGAAACAAACTTAGCTGTACAACCTGAACCGAGTTAGGAGAGGGCGGATTTCAAGGTTGGTGGAGCTACTTTTCTAGTGCAAGGATCTAGGTTACATCTCTCTCATACAGTCAATTATAATGGGGCTACAGCAGCGCCCCATAATTATTTTCAATTAAAATTTGCTATAAAAAAACGCGTAACAGTTCAGGCTCAAAGGAGGCGGTACCGCCATATAAACCTCCTTTCGACCTATACGACCTCTTCTTCTAACATATTTAATTTCTTCCATTAAATCTTCGGCGCGTTCCCCTTTCGCACGTCGCGTCAATCATTCAGTGTCATCTCATAAAATAGCATAATCTAACTTAAAATATACCGCGCCCGCAACACTATAATAAATGGACTGAGGAGCAGAGGAGCAGGAGCAGCTGTATTCCATTCCCATTAATCAGGTAAGTGCGTGCTCGTTCTCAAATTCCCGTCCAAATTGTCCCACACTTCTTTTACTGTAAAATTGACACAGTTCGATTCTCGCTAAATCCAGCGCCGCCGCAACAGGAGGTTTCCATCAGCCACTGTTTTTGCCGGACCATAAGCCATTTACACAAAATCTGTTCAAAAGAATTTTTGATGAAAACATTTTTAAAGCTCTATAAGATCGATTATTTTCGAAATATCCACTTTGTGGTTTAAAATTGAATGAGCATTACTTGAAATATAATCATTTTAAAGATCCTAACGACACTTTATAAAGTTACATCGTAGATTGAAAGGATTTTCTTAAGTTACATGTATTATATAACAGCCAACCCTAATTGTGACTTTTTTGGTTATTTTAGTACATTACGGCTTTTCACAAATATAATCTATATACATATAATAAAACTGTAGAGGTGGAATTTATGTACAATGAAAAAAAATGCTAAATACCGAGTTAGGGGAATGTAAGAAATGAAATAGAACTAATTTAGATTTTTTTCAAATTTTGTTTCTCTGTTTGTCTGTTTGTACCAGCTAATCTCCAAAACGATTGGACCGATTTAAATGAAATTTGGTACGGTGTTAGCTTATATCCCTGGCCAACATATAGGATACTTTTGATTCCGAAAAATTAAAGAGTTCCCGTGGGATAGTTAAAAACCACACCACGCGGACAAAGTCGCGGGCATCAGCTAGTCTATAATATAAACGCAGTAGTTTCTGCGATAATTGACCTTGATATGCAATCAGACGTACGAACGCACGCAACGAGAACATAAAGGCCCGCCTAGTAGTTGTAACAAGCTTGGTACAACTCACTGAAGTTGCAGAGATGCATAACGGTGTGGACCGCTCCGAATATGAAGATGAGCACGCCGGTGAGCTTGTGCAGGTAGATGTGGTGGTCGAGCGGCAGCAGCGAGCCGAGCCGGCGCACGCGCAGCGCCGTCAGGCACTGCCGCAGCATCAGCACCAACACCCAGACGCAGTTGAAGTTCAGGCACTGCCCTGCAATTGACGTTTACGCCTACTCTCAAACTCAGCAGTACATTTCAAAATTGATAGAGGGCCATGTTTGTTGTATATTCAGATTATTCGTATATGTTGCATATTCAGGCTATATATAGTACACGAACTTTTATAGGAACATTTGCTGAATCTTTGAAAAAATACTTGATGTGGGGTCACGGTCACACGACGTAGTAACGCTCGTCGACCGAGCAGCAGTGACGCCTTGATAACATTTCTCGCTCCCTTAGAACCGGGCGCCTTATTTTAGTTATTTAATTATCTCACTATTCATTCACTTGCCCTACGCAATATAGGAATCGACCATAAGTCGACTTTACCCAAACGTATCCGAACGAGCGTTACATGGCCGAGCGTAATGCGTGAGGACTTTCTCGGGTGGGTTATAGATAAGAGGCACTTTTATTTATTATTTGAGATATAAAGTGAATTTTGGGTGGTTATAAAAAAAAATAATTACGATGATTAAGGCGGGAGCTGCTCTTCGGTTCACTCTCGCCTTAGCCTTCTAGTCTATATTAAAATAGTTCGGATCTGTTCATAATAGTTCATAATAAATAAAAGTGCCCTATAACTACACCCCACCCTCAGGCTCATTTAATACCCACTAAATAAAGTGTTCAGCGCCCCCAAAGAAGCTTTCACTTCAAAGATTGTTTAGGATCCACTTTTATAATATTAAAAATCTATTTAACAATACGATATAATGTCTCAAAAGCAACTAAGCAAACCCGAGATCGAATACAGACTGATTTAATTGAGCCCCGAAAAGGAGTATATGAAGTAGTAAGACTGCCGAGTTATCTCAGCAGCCTTGCAAGAAGGCACTAACCCTTACAGCAGATGGGTATAACAACAGATCGATTACAACTACATGTATACAGACCTCCTTTTTTTAAAATTTTTGTCTGTTTGTTTGTAATCTCAGGCCAAATTTGGTTGGTCTGAGTTCGGGATTCAAGTCGCTTTGACCATGGCTCACTACTCGACAACCTCTCTGAATTGTGTTCTGATTTCTTTACATCATTTAAAACAAACGTTTATTTGCAAGGTATATTTTTAGAACTAGATTGATTTGACCATTAAAAGTTAGTTATGCAAGTGACGTCGAATAATGGTCTAATTAAAGTAATAATTTGAATCAGGTAAGAACTCACCGCAAGCCCTGGCAAAGATGGTGTAATAATTCGCATTCCAATACTCCACAATCCTGGCGATGAACAGTCCGATGTTGATGAGGAAGAAGAGCGCGAGGTACGTCAGGTACACGTCGTTGTTCTTTAGGTACGGGATCGAGAACTGGTAGGGCTTCAGCCTGGACAGCTTCTGGCTTATAGTCATCTGTTCGGGCTCCGGCTTGGGCGGCACCAACCACCGGTCGATGCTAGGGGACAAATGAATACACCATTATTTAATATAAGTCTAGGCTTCTGTACGGCAATGGCACATAAGCCCAAGTTTGTGTTTAAACTTGTGAGCAGGGGAATATGCGGCAAATAATATAACATGGCGTTTATGGTATTGACTTGGTGAGATCCTGGTTTTAGTACATAGTGTTGGAGCGAACTAACCATAGTCGTTATTGTTGTGTGAACGTTGAGTTTCGTGTGTAAAGAGCCATCCAAAGAGGAATAGTTATTGACTGCATATCAACAGCATCCTGGATAAGGAAAGCTGTAAAATACATTACGAATAATACTCAAACGGATATCAGCGAATTCTATCTCATTTAACGTGAACATTACATATATTCATAAATATTGCACTGATGAGTAAAACCAAAGAGGCGTCGGCGACGGAGGGCCAGTTTGGACCTACGGCCCCTGTGAGCGGGCGGCGCGGGGTACTCCGTTATGCCGTCGAGTTGGTGGTGCGACCTGTTCCACGCGCGCTCACCTCTCCTCCCGTGGGCCGCGTTACAGAACACTCTACGCAACGAGAGAATGAAGATGCCGAGGACAAAAAGTAGTTGTTTCCCGGCTGTGGATGAGGTTGTTAGGCCACCACCTGCCCGGGCTGCGCGGAAGGGCTAGGCCATGAACCCGTGGCACTGGCATAAAGGCGAAGGACGGAACACCGGTTTTAGTGGGTATCCCTGACTGCGATGTGGCAATAGCACTTTATACGTGAGGTGCTTGGGCCATCCCGACTTGGCGAATCGCATACACCAGTCGGGTTTTTCAGATACATTAACAAACACCCTCACACTTCATGAAATGTTTTAAGGTGATGGGAAATAACTTTAAGAGTCTGCTACCTTACTGAATTTAAGAGTTCATACCAAGGCATTAGACAACAAGAACCATGAGACACGGGTACCTGATGGAGAGGTTCTCGAGCAGGCCGCCGTGGCTGGCGAGCTGCTCCTTGAGCGCCTCGTAGGTGATGGCGCCGCGATGGCGCGGGTCGGCGTCCTCGAACATGGCGCTCGTGAGCTCCAGGAGCTGCTCCTCGCTAAACTGCATCCCGTTCTCTTCCATACACGCGCGCATCACGTGCTGTAGCTCGCGGTGTTGGATCAAACCATCGCCTGCGCACAACAGTCCATATCACAATCATCACTATGACTACTTTTGATTACTGGGAAGAACGTGGGATACTTGTTATAAGAGAAATAAAGACCTTTTCGATATCTTTGGCGCCATTAATGTGTACAGTAAGCCGGGATTTAAAACGGCTGCATTGGGAAATATAAAGTGCTTATTAAAACTGACACGTGTCGAAATATAGTGGTAGATGCAAGAGATGGCATAAGAGTCCATTTTATATTGACACTCTTTATATTCATAATACCCGAAGCGCAATACACACCAAACCCGCCGACCCGCCGTATATGTCTGCGACGTGTCATCGGCTGGAGATGGGAGGACAGTACTCCTTCTACACAGGCCGCCAGGTTGTCAGCGGCTTTGGTGTTACTGCGCTTTAGGTTAGAACGTTTTGAAAATCACCGCAATTATGATAATAATATATATAACGATCGACAGACAGCCGCACACCTAGAATCGAAGCAGACTATGAAAGTGTTTCATCGTAATAAAGTGTAGAAAGGCACTTTACGAGCAAGTAACTGGAGTAGATAAAATGTATAAGTTATATATATTGTGGGGCGCTATAGCCCACGGGTAATTTGGTGGTTCAATGCTTATGGTTTGTTTATTTTTTGAAGTGATAACTTCTTATGGGAAGGTAAACCGCTTCGTTACGTAACTCGTTACGGCGCCGGTCTGTCTGGCTTCCTTTCTCTCACACATACATCAGCGGTAGGTAGGCTCCTCCTCTCTCACTCTAACTCACGCGCTATATACACAAAATTTAAGTAATAATCTAAGCTTTTCTCAAGTTAAACAATTTCAATATTGTAGTTCAACTTAGACTAGTTTAAGTTATCACTTCTGTCGGGCTTCCCGAGACGCACACTTTTATTTATTTATTTCAAACTTATACAACACTTGAAATCATGTATTGTTTTCTTTTTCATTGTTTTTATTTCGGGTAATTTACTGCATATAAAAGTATTGGATGTTTATCAACACGTTTATGCGTAATTTCTAATTTAGGCACACCTTTCCTGTGATGATATAATTTAAGCTTTACACCAAAATTCCATAGCGATTAGTAAATATTGTACAATTCCATGTAAATCTTCTTGTAGGAGAGTTATAAACAGTTCGCGTTTTCCCCTGTTGAATAATCGAGCTCGGAATGAGTCGGTGGAAGCGTCAGAACAGTGGTGGCCTACCGTCGAGGTCGTAGACCTTGAAGAGGAAGCGCAGCTTGTCGTCGGGCGAGCGGCCCGCGAACCGGTGCACGGCCGCGATGAACTCCTGCAGCGAGATGGCGCCGGAGTCGTCCTCGTCGAATATTTGGAACACGCGCTCCGTGAAGAACGGCTGCCGACCAATCAGCATTCAAATTCACAGACGACGGTGACCGCTTTCCGTCAGGTAAGCCTGCCTGTCTACTGCACTCCAAAGATATTCAAAGTACAAATCCTTTGTAAATCCACGATATCTCGATATCGTCGCGGCAGAATAATAATACAAATAATTAGTATTACCATGAGTATTGAAGAGCTGCCAAAAACGTTCGCGTGACGTACTTGTTGGGAGCAGAATTAAAAAACGGGACTAGAGCTCCACAGCTCGTTTGGGGACGAAAATTTCAGCATTGGGGCAATTGGGGAAGTATTTGATCCCCCAGTCTTTCTAAAAATGTCATAAAATGTTCAAAATAATGTGAAATTGCTAATACAAGTTAAATCCTAAAACATGTCTACATACTATAATTATAATGGATTTTAATTTTGTAATCAAATTACATAATAAATATTTACACTATGAATTGAGAACCTCCTTCATTTTTTGAAACCGGTAAAAAAATTACGAAAGTTTGTCGCCTCTACGAAACCCTTCAATGTGCGTGGTCCTACACGCACTTGTACAAATTTTGCATTCAATAAAATAATATGTATCGGGAAAAGTTTCTGAAATAGTACCGTTGTGGGGAACAATTTTGGCGGATATGGGGAGTTTTAGTGAATTCAATCTGGAGACCCTGACTCTGTGTCCAGTGTCATATAAGTTTCACGTGATGCTCTAATGATGCTCATTTTTAGATTTATTGTACAAACTCGACACCTACAACAGATTTAGAATATTATAATCTACCTGAGCCCGCGACTTCGTCGTCGTTTCGTGCGAAATAAAGGAGCCTAAGTTACTCCTTATAAAATCAGCTATCTGCCAGTAAAAGTCCGAGTCAAAATCGATCCAGCCGCTTCAGACATTTGCCGAAACAAACACACAGTCAAACAGACACTTCAATTTTATTTATCTGTATGTGTGTATAGATAAGTCGAGACTTACATTTTTGGAAACGACGATCTTCTGGAACTGCTCCCTTGTGATCTCCTTCTCGTTGCCCACGGTCTCCTGGAACAGCCTCTCCAGCCGGTCCACGCTGTTCTTGTCGAAGCCCACGCGTGGCCTGAATTTCAAATTAACTTTTGTTCAAACTAAGTCCTACTGGCGAACACGTTTTGTACTTACAAACGACTTCATTCAAATGAGATGAAACCTTAAATCTACAGTTAGCTATCCTATATACCGCTTCATAGTTTATTATCGCTGAAAGAGAAGAAGCAGCAAGAAACTCCTCAGCAATACGACTAAGATATTCTTATTTCATCTTTTTCTCCCTTTCATTATTTTTTACTTTGTAATACAATTTCTTTTAAAAAACAATGTTAGTTGCTAGATTTTGGAAGTACATAGCTGAAGTAACCATAAACATACCTGCTGCTCGTAACTGTTGCCAAGAAGTCCATGATCTCTTCGGCGTTCGTGCACCCGTCGTTGTCAGCATCCACCAGCCGGAACAACTTCTTCGTGATCTTACAATTGCAATTGTTTAATTCAAATTATTGTTTTTAACCGAGTCTCTTAAACAGTAACTGATGATTTCTCAGTCCTCAAATCAACTCAATAACACCAGTAAGCTATTTTTAACTAACTACCTACTTTTACTTCGTATCATCATTCATATATCTCGTTCACAAAACAGCAAACTATTTAAACTTATTGTAATAAATATTATTTACAATATTTATATATGATTTTGTATTTTAGTTTTGAAGAAAGTATTGGTTCAATGTGCTAAAATTTAGTAATACTAGCATTTTTCTCAAATGTATATTTAGAAAATTGGAAATCCACCAATAGATGGCTCTGCTTATTCCATTTTACAAGACTCCATTTAAAGTCTTTTTGTAGAAATCGTTTTAGAATTATGAATATTTATTTGCTTAAGTACAGGTAGTGGTTAAACAGTGTGAGTAGTATCACCATATCTGACGTATGGACGTACAAATATTTAAAATATATGTGTTTTATAATTTTTACATTCCAAGTTACATCAATACTAAAAACATTTCGATTTTTAGTTATGCATGCAATTAAAGTCAATAGAGATTTACTATATTTTTATTTTATTTTATTAGGGATCACCAACAGTTTTGTACATTTGATCAGTTACTGGACTCATGACTAAGGTTTAAAATGCGATGTTAAAACTAATTATAGTTGAACACAGCTTGCAGTTTAATTACTTCAATGTTATTTATTTAAACTCTAATAATAAAAACAACAAAAAAGTGTAAGCTAATGTCAAATTAGTCTGTCTGTCAGTCTATGTCTAATTAGTCTTTTTGGGTTAAAGGAATCTTATTATAAAATGAATATTTGGAGTCAAAGTAAATGTCAGTAACATCACAGCTGCTGTTGAGAAGAAAGAGATCATAGTTAAATCCTGGCGCGCTTGTTCTTGGAGTGTCTGCCAATGATAAGAGACCTAAATGCTACCCAACGATCTATTACTGCCGTGCTCTCCCAGGAGCTAACGTAGCTGCTCCATCGAAGGTTAGTGATGTTTATTACCTCATCAGTTTTTGTGCACGATTTGGCATACTTCTCATTTTATATAATTTCACAACGACTAGTTGAGTGGATCTTACGTAAGACCCTCAAGCGATGAGTCTCTCGTGAGTAGCTAAGATGGTGATAAGTAGGCACTTACCACTTTGTTCTGCAGTATATGCTGGAAGGCGGTGGGCGTGATGACCCCATCCCCACACAAAACGTAAGCCACGCTCTCGCACTGCTCGATAAAGTCCAGCTGCCTGTCCTCGCTGCAAAGACAATTCCTAATTCTAGTACATGATTATTTTTTATTGTTATAAGTTTAACAGAGACGCAGATGCCCCACCTGATGGAAAGCGGTTACCATCGCCTATGGACATTTGTAACCCCAAAGGTGCTACCAATGTTCTGCCGCTCGTCTATAAAGGGACACAAATGCCGGAACACAACTCAAGGTTGTTATAGCGGCATATTCTAGACCAGGGATGATAACAGACGGCTGTGGGACGCAGGGAAAGGTTGATAAAGGAATGTCCCACTGTTGGACTCAGGACCGTTCATCTTCCAACAACCGGATAGTTTAGTTTTAAACTTATAATTTAGTTTAGTATTTTTTTAAAGAGACGGAGACTTTTGGGGCAAAGAAAAGTAATGAGCTGAGATATGACTTAAAAAAATGGACTGTATCAGCCGTAAATATTACCTGGAACAGGAGAAACCTAAAAAATGGCGCGGGTTCCAATCCTGGCTGGAGCGTATGCACCGCTGACGCAGTTTCCTGACCTAATGTGCCTATTGTTACAATAACCACGTACTATGAACGTTGAAGGAAAAAATCGTGATGAAACCTGCACATCGTGATAACCGATGTGTCAAACCTGCCAAGCTGCCTTGGACAAGCGTGGCGGGTATACTGTCGGTTCCCCTATAGTGGGAGGTCCGAGCCCAGCCATGGGACTTATTATCTCATCTTTTTACAGTCTAAACCCAAGAATGTATGAAAGAGTATCCGTCTTCTTTAGGTTTTAACTCATTTTGTGCACTATATACAAATATCTATATTTATGTTTGCCCTCACTAGAGGCGCTCCTTCAGGTATTCGACCCAGTCCTCCTGCACCAGGTGGTTGCGCCCCTCCACGTCGAACAGGCGGAATATTCGCTCCAACAAGTCCTGTAAACAAACAATTAACTAATTATAATTATTTTAAAACTTTTTTATTTGGTCATTCAAAATATACAACATCTATACTAATATTATTCGTTATATATAAAATTCTTCTGTTCGTGTGTATGTCACTGAATTCCTCCTAAACGGTTGGACCGAATTTGCTGTTTATTTTTGTGTGTGCTCAAGTCATTCGGGATGGTGCGTGAGCGTACCAGCTTGCTCCGCTCCCGCCAGAACCGGAGGACGTCTCCAGACCCTAGGCTGCCGTAAACGGTCGGCGCGAGTGGTTCCCTGGGGAAGAGTCCTCATCCGCCGTTAATGCCGCCAAGATGGGGGCGCGCCGGTGTTCCACATGCGCTCACCTCTCCTTCTGTGGAGCGCGTTACAGACCACCCCACGCCAAAGAGAGATAGGAAGCCACCGGGGGCTTGCTCCCCCCGGCAGTGGAAAAGGCCTCATTAGCCGGCGCCTGCTAGGGCCTGTGAAATGGCAAGGCCAAATACTTGTGGTCAAGGCATAAAAGTGAAGGACGGAGCACCAAAAGGTTTTAGTGAGTATCTCTGACCGTGGTGTGGCTGGCAATAGCACTTCTTGCTTGCGGTGCTAGTTCCACTCCAGCGTGGCGAATCCCACACTGCCTACCACGTTTCCCATGCGGTGAAAAGATCTCGGCATGGCTTAGGTTCACAATTGTGACCTCTGATTCAACTAGTAGCCTCATAAAATAGGCACAATTAAAACTAATGCTAGCGTAATGACGCATTATTAGCGCCTTGCGACAATTAAGACGCCCACAAATTAGAAAGGCCCAATCAGCGCTAATTGGGGCGCGCCTGTCAGCCGCCTGACAGCTGACGCGGGTGACACGCCGGTGCCTGACAGATGACGCGGGTGACACGCCGATGCCTGACAGATGACATGTGGCAGCTGCCATCGCGTATTAGCGTGATGCGCGAAGATCGAAGATAATGCGAGATGATCTAATTAGTGCCTTCGACGAGGTTACATTTTCAATTATTTTCTAGGATTCCGTAAGCATTTTGTAAAAAACGAAATCATTATGTCCATCAGTCCATGTCTGGGTTTTTTGCTCAGAACCTACTAAGTCTATGGTAGTACGTAATGGTATAATAAAAGCGTGAAACAGACAAAACTTTGGCGGTGGCCGCCATTCTGATCAATGGAAATTTCCAATGTTCATACATAGTCTTGTAGTGTCTCGTTAGTAAGTTAACACGTTCACAGTGGCGCCGATTTCTCTATAATTTTATTCCTGCGGTACGGGGTGTTTTAGACCTTATACTAAAACTAGCATTGTGGCGGCACGAAAACTATGAGCTTTTAACGTTTTAAAAACTAATTTTTTTTTTGCTTACGTATAAAACTAGCGGCCCGTCCGGGCTTTGCACGAGTGGACATTTTTTTAAATTAGGATACACGTATAAATATAGTCTATGTTACTCAAGGATAATGTAGCATTCTAATAGTGAAAGATTGCGGGCTGCTTGCCTTCACCCCAATGCCGCCAGTGTGGCGCGTTGGACACGGCGTTACACACGCTAGTCGAGTGCGCAGCATGGGCACCTCAGAGGTTTGAACTCGAGACACTTGTAGGACCGATCGAATCGCTGGGCGATCTGGTGCAAGCCATGCTGCACAGCGACGATTGGTGGGTGGGTGCGGCCAATTTCTGCGAGACGGTAGTGTCTCATAAGGAGGCCGCGGAACGAGATAGGGAGAGAGATGGAAGTGCGCATGCGTCTCGCGGGCGCCGACGTCAATCGGGAGCCCGGAGGCGCAGGTATACGCATGACCTCCCTCCCTGAAATACCGCTGCAGGGGCCCTCTAGCACCTAGGGAGCAGAGGAGTCTTCACCCCTGTTGACGAAGTGAGTTTGCCTCTCCCGGGGCATTCTCAAGCACTTGTGCGCTAGGATCGGTGTGGGCGTAACCACGTTCTGTATCTCACGCCTTTCCTGCCATAAGCGCGGGGCACATGGGAGGAGGGTGGTTTTAGTGGGGTATTGATTAGTCGAGTCTCCTCACAAGCCGGTTGATTATTGTTTGGATTGCCTCAGTGGAAAGCCTCCATGATCAACAACGGTCTAATCCCTAGCAAAGGACCCGGTATGTGCGAAATGCATTTCCCCCGCATTAAAAAAAAAAAAAGAAAAGCATTCTAATGGTGAAAGAATTTTTGAAATCGGTCCCGTAGTTTTTGTGTTTATTCGTTACAAACATACAAAAATAATCTTGGGGTTGTCTGGAAGAGATCACTTTTAGTCTTTAAGTTCATTTTTGTATTGGTGTATAATAAAGTGTTATCTATCTATAGTCTATAATTTATGAATTTTTGTTTTGTGTTGTGCAGTACTAGATAAAATTAACCTCGTAAAAACGTAAGTATATCATGGAACTCTACATGTCTTAGATGTGCATATTCATCTTTTTCTATACTGAACCAAATTGAAGTTGCGCCCTTCGCACCACAGAGTCTATGTTTTTCTTAGCCGCACCGCAAGTGAGACACGTTCGGGGCCACTTAGACCCCGTTTCGCAGTGAATGTGTTAACTTAGCCTTTTCTTTATTATTAGATTGTATAAAACAAATTCGCTTCCCGCGTCTGTCTGTCTGTATATCCGCTAACTCCTCCTAACCCATGCAACAGATATTTAAGTAATTTTCATCTTCACTTAGATAATTTTGTAAGGGAGGTATATATATACTAGCTTTCGCTACTTCGCTCAAGATATACAAAAGACCTAATTATGTTTTTATGTAAGTAAAATAGAGTTCCTTGTTAGGGTTTTAAAACTCAACTAAATAATAAACGATAGATTTAAAAAAATAATTGATGTTTTTTTAATAAAAGTATAAGTAAATCCTTCTTACCTATACCTTACCCATAGAAGACGGTGATCTGGGCTCAGTAGTCCACTTATAGTCTTGAGGGACTATGGGTAGAATACAATATCAATAAGTTAAGTTTTATTGTATTAGATTATTTATAGATTTCTTCATTGTACTAGCTTATAATTTATGTATGTTAATTCTGCTTACTTAATTTAATTACCTTAAAAGTAATCATTTATCTTCTACGATTTCCAATAATAATGTTTGAAGCGATCGGTCAAATGCAAATGGCGTGCCACTTATTATATAATATTGAAGGTGTCGCGACTCGCAGCTCGCAAATAACCGCACTTTAATATAATTTGATACTGATTGAACCGGATTCCCAAGTGTAATTTCAAATCATAACTTTACAACTTAATAACTTGTCAACGGTGCAGTTTACTTAGTGGATACTTATTCCCTATAAACATAAAAAGCTAATACGAAATGTTCAATAAGAAAATGGTTACATAAAAATTATTTAAGTAAGGCTTAGACAAAATGATTTTTAATCAACATCAAAAAAGGATGAGTAAATATTTTTTTCTATGTATGTTGAGAAACAAATTTTTGAAGTAAAACTTCTTTACAGTCGTTGTGATTTGAAACTCAATGAAAGGAAAAAGAGATAAACACATAAACCTTTAGAACGAAGCCACGAGAGAATGAGATACGAGTTTTACATTGTGCAGCACAAATTAGAAAGTCAATAAGACTGATGGTAGATAAGACACATAAGTCCAAAGTGGACTGAAATAAAACTGATAATATTATTTAGACTACAACATTGAAAAATTGAAAGTGATACTTAAAAAGTTTATTTTGAATTATAATATGTTGCCTGATGTAGGCTAAAGGAATTATATTTATATTAATAAAAGTTTGGGAAGAATTATTTATATATACCTATATGTTGCATTTAGTACAGCTTCAAAATGGCCCCGTGTAAAATATATTGCTATTGAAATTTAGATTCCGAGTATATAGCAGAAAATTAATTAAAAACAAACAGAAAAAGTGCTTTTGCGGTTTATCAGCCATAACTTTTTGTTTCTGAACTGATTTTAATAATTATTTTCTCTTTGAATTCACTATTGTTTCATATAAATATTATAATAATTGGATGTCATATACTGTTTGGATTACGGAATAATAAATTAAAATTTGGAGTACGTCGGCTTTCGCAGGGCTAATCGCGGGTATATCCTAGTTTTATATACTTCCTCTCAAGGGGCGCCCCTCGCTGACGATACTGGCGGAATAGTGTTCCCCTTGTTCACTTTCCCACCGCCGGTTGGAGTGCCAGAGAATACTAAAGGACCGTAAATTACTTGTAGCTTTGTACCATCAGCTTCCCAATCCCGCCGTGTACGATACATGCACGTAGCATCAATGTGAAAAATAAACAATTTCTAGCAAAAGAAACGGACTTCAAGAGTAATGAAAGAGCAAAAAGTAAATATATTTTAAAATCTCTTCAAGTTCGTGGCAAGTAAACCGTACAATAACAACAACGAATTAGCAAAAAACCAAACTTCAAGATTTTGTACATTCTTTATAGTTACTCTTGAGGTCTATTCCTTTTTTGATAGAATATTTAGTCGATTAAATAGTTCTTGGATCGGCTGAATGGTACGAGTGTGGGCACCGGCTTAGAAGTCGCGGCCATAGACTAGTTAGATGCAGTGAACGCAAGGCCGTGGATCGGCACCAGAGTGCGCTGAACGATATTACAGCGATACTGAGCCATTTGATTGCGACCTTAATTCATTGTTCATACATTTCAGGGTCCCAAAGCTCACTAAAGTAGGTTAAAGTGTTTATAAATAGATACTATTGCTAGACGAATAAATAGACCACAATAAAATCAGGTAATTATGTGAGGCGATGATTTTTAACCCCCGACGCTAAAAGCACACACCGGTCCAGCCGGGCATGAGAACAGTACGCTCGCGCCGGTGTGTATATGAAATATCAAAAATTGAGTATTAGAATACTTATGTTACTAAGCAGGTGGAAGGTGGTAGGGTATTTTCCCGTCTTGATGGCTACTATCCCTGGTCTAGAGTATGCCGCCATAACAACAACAAGTTGTGTTCCGGCATTAGTGGCCAGGTTCCAGTCTCCTTTTGAGAGCGGCAACACATTGGTAGCGCCTTTGGTGTTACAAATGTCCATAGGCGGTGGTAACCGCTTTCCATCAGGTGGGCCGTCTGCCTGTCTGCTGGACTCATGCAATAAAAGCGAATTTTAGGCACTGTTGGATTATAAAAATTAATGAAACTCTTACATATATATGTTTGAATTGTACATATCTATTTGATGCAAAATAAATGAAGAAAGAAACATTTACAATGTACCTACTTCTAATGATAATTAGATTTTGTCTGTCTGTTAGGACATCACGTGAGAACTACTGAACACAGATTAGGATACTTTTATCCCGATAAATGACATCGTGTTCATGGGATACAGGAATGTAGCCAAAAGGGTCGCGTTTCTTCTCCGTTGCAATTCACCAACAAATACATCGTCAAGGCAACGCGGACGAAGTTTCGCTGTCACATGGTAGTCTACAATATGTACCCTAGAATTTCTCTTATTACCTAATTGAATACATTTTGTTTGGTCTTGTTAACTGGTATTTACTAATTGCGATACTAGCATATTCAGAGTTACCAGGTAATAAATCAGAATTCTGAACTTTGTTGTACATACATACAATGTTAATAAGTTTTAAAAACTTATTTCTTATCTATTCCACAAATGTAGCCCTTCTCAATTTTTTTATAAGTTTTTAATTGCGAAAATAGATATATTTGTGTGATTTTTATTATTTATTACTAAATTCTAGATATTTCAGACGGCTTAGAGTTACCCCTGCATGCCTGGTAAAACCAAAATTATTGTAGTTATTTTAAAATGAAACCTTACAGATTTCTTATTGCAAGCCATGAGTCTACCACCGCATCCAAAGCAATTTTAGGTGTTGTTAAACAAACTCCCCACCAACATATCTTTACTTCATAATTATTTTAGAATCCATATTGAACAAATAACAAAGTAATTTGTGTGAACAATTATAGAAGGGGCTTGGTAGTGATGGCATTATTTCCATTCGGTGCGGTCTAGACAACTTTTCCTCATATAATCTTATACTAATATATAAAGCTAAAGAGTTAGTTTGTTTGTTTGCTTGAACGCGCTAGTCTCAGGAACTACTTGGCTGATTTGAAAAATTCTTTCAGTGTTAGATAGCCCATTTATCGAGGAAGGCTATAGGTTATATATCATCACGCTAAGACTTATAGGAGCGGTACGCCAATGAACAATGTCCCAAAATCGGAGAGTTTTGAAAACAAATTCCACGCAAACGACGTCGCGGGCACAGCTAGTAAATAATAAGTCTTCCCGTACAAACTTTGCTTTAATAATGTTACTACACTATAATTTTATGAGCTTCCAGCAAACTTGCTTACTGAAAGCTCTTGAAAGACCTTGTGCTTCCTGAGTGCTTCCAACTTATCTGTGAAATCAAGAGCGTCGCTGTGTTCGCTCCGATGTTGCCAGTCTATGAATAATCATCAAAGACATTTCAATACATCACATTAATCTAAGATAAACACATATTATAATGCTCGCGCTCCATCTAGGTTAATGTTATAGTTGTTGATTGTGGACTAATTCATATGAAATTTCAACATAGTGGTTGTAGTTCATTGTTTTATCATTTCACGGGTAACTTGGGCGGGTTATACTAGACATGTCGGGAAATTCCAGGCGTATGGCAACCCTATGTATAGTCGTTAGTACTCGGGCGTCGGTCGGCTGTAATAAATAGAGTTGTCTGGGGCAGTTGTGGCCCCCCGGAGCGATGGATTGCCTCGTTAGCCATCGACCTATCTTGTATTACAAATTGCACCACGAATATATCTCTGTTCACTCACTAACCTGCTTTTATAAACATACACTTATTTTACGCAAATATTTGCACGTATTTAAATCAAATTAATACCTATCACGTTTTATTACTTGTGTGCTACTATATATAATGTTTTTGGAATTTCGTTTCTGTTGTGACTCGTTTCTGGTCACCAAAAATATCATTCATAATTTTAGTACTTTTTTTTACGACGCAATAAAATAATCTGAATGAAAATGAGAACGTTTCATTGTTGCAAAAAATTAAAATAGTTAAAAAATAGAAATAAACAGAAAGAAAAACAAAAAATAGAACCGTACGGACTGTGCCGCGACCGGACGACATGTCGTTGGTACCTTGGAAGATGGGACGCCCCTTAGTATGGGATGCAACGTGTTCCGATACGTTGCAAGAAGGCTCGCGTGACCGAAGGGCTGGCCTATATTTAGGACAACGGATCAGCGTTGCCATACAACGCGGGCATGCAGCCAGCATTTTGGGAACGCTCCCCATCGACAGGGTACTGGACTACATCTTTTACTTGTAAATATGTTTAAAATAGTATTTAATTTCAATTTTTTTTGTAGTGTAATTTATTTATAATTTAGTTTACTTACATTATATTATGCGTATTTATCGTCACATCATAGGTATAAACAAAAATAAAATTAAAGACAATAGTTAATTACATATACAATCGAATACAATGCAAGAAAACTTAACTTATTTGTATTGTATTCTACTTAGAGTCTACTCAAGACTATAAGTGGAATACTGAGCCTAGATCACCGTCTTCTATGGGTAAGGTGCCCAGAAGGCTGGCTACGTTTCCTCGCTGGATCGCCATACTGATCCGTTGCCCGAGGTAAGCACCAGCCCTCTGATCACCTGAAGAGTCAAGGAGTCGTACAAAATTTAGTTTAAATATATAGAAATTAAAACATTTAAAATAGTTCAAATTCAAAACCAGAAGAATCATTAGTATCTCAATTCAAAGGAGACTACTAAGCAATATAATAGGTTGGGGAAAAAGTCTTTTCGCATATAGTATGTTTGAACTTGTAATAAGATCTCTTTGGCTATACCATTTGTATCTGGCTGGTTTTGGTAACATTAAAGTTTCAATTTTAAAGAAGACAATTCCAAATTCAAATTAGGAAAATGTGCGATATTCATTTGTTTTTCTTATTGTTAAAACGAGTGAATCTAATGAATAAATTCGATACATTTTAAAATTTTACTACAAAAAAGGTAAAAATGCAACACAAGCCGCGAAAAAAATTGTGATGTTTATGGACCTAATGCAGTATCTGTGAGAGTAGCGCAAATTTGGTTTAAGCGTTTTCAATCCGGAAATTTTGATATCAAAGATGCACGTCGCTCTAGTCGCCCTGTTATGGACAAAATTGATGCCATTTTTGAAAAAGTGGAGCAAGATCGGCATATCAGTAGTTACGATGTAGCTGGTGAACTAGAAATTGACCACAAGACAGTTTTGGCGAATTTGAAAAAAGCTGAGTACACAAAAATGCTCGATATTTGGGTGCCTCATGAGCTCACTGAAAGAAACCCAATGAACCGTGTACTCATTTGTGATTCTCTATTACGACGTAATGAAACCGAACCATTTTTGAAGAAGCTGATAACTGGTGATCAAAAGTGGATCACGTACGACAAGAACGTGCGAAAAAGATCGTGGTCAAAGGCCGGTCAGGCTTCACAGACTGTGGCGAAACCCGGGTTAACTCGCAACAATGTGATGCTGTGTGTGTGGTGGGATTGCAAGGGCATTATTCATTATGAGCTATTACCGCCAGGCAGGACCATCGATTCTGAACTGTACTGCGAACAACTGATGAGATTAAAGCAAAAAGTTGAGAGAAAGCGGCCGGAATTAATCAACAGAAGGGGTGTGGTTTTTCACCATGATTATGCTAGACCTCACACATGTTTAGCCACTCAGCAAAAATTACGAGAGTTTGGCTGGGAGGTGTTAATGCATCCGCCGTATAGTCCTGACCTTGCACCTTCAGATTTTCACCAGTTTCGGTCTCTGCAGAATTCCTTAGGCAGTGTCAGGTTAACATCACGAGAGGACTGCCAAAACCACTTGTCGCAGTTTTTTGATCAGAAGCCCCAAAATTTTTATAGCAATGGGATCACGTCCCTACCTACAAGATGGCAAAAAGTTATCCAACAAAATGGCACCTACATACTTTAGTCAAATGTAAATAAACTTTATAAAAAAACCTTTTGAATTTTTATATAAAATGCGTAGAAACTTTTTCCCCAAACATATATATGTAAGTAAAATTTAAATTTTCAATTGAATGGCGTATTCCATTTTCAGAAAGGTTAACCCACTTAACATTGGTGTTTGACTATGAAATACGTCCCACACATAAAATATTATTAACACATATAAAATCGGTTAACAACCGAGAACATCACCGGCGCCAAATTGTCTCCAATCAAAGACGTCAACGAGTTCGTTACGTTTTTAAAGTAAATAAACAAATTGTTAAGCTACACCTAGTTTATATTCTTTAGAAAAGCATTTGGTACCTTAAATATCATAATTTGTCTCTCAATTATACTATGTAATTATCGTTAAATGTATTATTCGCCTTAAGATATACGTCAGATGAAAGCCAGATGCTAAAATAGAACATGTTTTAAATTACTAACCTAAACAGAATTGTACTAAAATTTTATAAACAAAAAGCAAGGTAAATAAATACATATGTAGTTCTAGACTCATATACAACAAAACAATATATTTTTTTTATTAAAAGTATGGTCTACTTTACATTACTGCTTTTTAAAAAAAAAAGATAATAATTTGTAAATTGAATTTGTATAGCATACACTAGGACTGTTCACGCGGATTCTCATACGTAAACTTCATATCCGCACTTCATGAAAACTAACTTTATTTCCATAATGAATGTATTAGTCTCGATGGCCCACTTCCAAGACCCCCTCTTCGCTTATCTAATCTTCACTCTCTCACCCCCTTTATCCGCTCCTTTTTATCTTACCCTGAAGGCTGACAACGCGTTGGCTTTACCACAGGTGTTTCAAGTGTCTATAGGCAAAGATGAACTTGGCTGTCTGTCTGTTTGCCAGCTTCGCAATAGCAACACTATACTGTCATCATCCCCAGTTTTGGAAGTCATAAGCCTTAAAAATTCAGTTTCTCGTAAACTAACAAAGTAAGAATATATCGTAGCGAAGTGGTTTTTTTCTATTTTCCATGCACTAATGTGGACATGGCTTATAAACGGTTAGTGTTCTAATGAGTGCGGAGCTGTCACTAAGCCGGGCCTCGCTCGTGATTTGTGTGACATTGATCGAACCCGCGACCCCGCACAGAAGCGGCCCATTGGGCGCACACTCTCAGCCCATTGGTGGAACGCACCCGCAACGCTGCCAATAGAAAAACAATCACTCAAACAAACGCAACATTCAATTATAAATACATTGTGACTGTTTATTTAGTTCTCTTACTGCTGGCTAATAATTGTCGTAGGCTCCATGAGAGTAATATTTCAAGGCCGCCTTTCCCCGGACACAGAGACCTGGGGCCCAATTCTGCCACTTCACTACCTTGGCGTTGCAAACATACTCAAAGCAAGATTCCATTGCGATTGTCAAAAATTCGTATTCTGCTAAATCCACAATATCTTCTCGATAAGTAGCGGCAGACTAATAGTAGAGGAATGAGTATTACCATCAGCAGAACTGGCGCGAGTCGAAATGAATGTTGAAAAAGTACCAACATTTTTAACAATTGGATTGTCTTCGGGGATTTTGACGAGATTGCTGGCCCCATACTATCCATAACTTAAGAATCACTTTACTGATTTTGATAAAAAGATGTGTGTTTGAGTGGATCCCCGGATGGTTTAGATCCACAATTGGAACCGGTAGAAGGCACTAGAATCTGGTCCTAGATTTTTATTGTTTTCAGAGCCGGACAACATCTGCCAGAACCTTTATTTATGAAATCCATGAAGTAATATAAGTATATAGTGAGATGGTTTATAACTCACACACAAGTAAATGGAAGTGATTATCGTCACCTATGGACATTTGCAACATCAGATATGCTGCCCGTCTGCTGCCGGCCTGAAGGTGTTTTATGACACCCTTTTACGATACCCCATATCGTAACGCGTTGTCAAAATTTTGTTCTCTTCCAAATGCCTACGGTATCCTAAAAGCTGTCCTTACTATCGCCTCTTCTGTAATTTATTTATGTTGTAGGCCTACAACAAAGTAAAATACACTTACGTAGAAATAACTAAGAAGGCGAATGGATATTTTAATTCAAATCACTAAACGGCGTGAAAACGTATGCGTGCCTTATAAGGGCACCATCACACTGGACTGCGCCCGCTGTGAGGCGCCATACTTAGGGGCGATCTTAACGCTTTTTGCATTCCCACGTTTACATCGAATACTTCCATTACTAAGTTGTTGGCAGGTTTAAAGGTTTAAATATATTTTGCTAATGTAAAGAAGTTGTATATTAATTAGCAAAATATTTTTGTAAAGAAACGAATAACGAACGAAACGAAAGCCGTTCATTTCTGTTTTGCAGTTTGCAGAATCAACCAAAGCGATCCATGTAAACATAAACTTGTGTTGTCAGGACCTACTTCAATACCCAAAATCATTTAAATAATATATTATTTCTCACCTGAGGGCCTAAAGAGGTCGATTTCGCAGATTAATATTGTTATAAGTTGGGCCAAATACAAGGGATGCACATCTGCCTGCCATAAAACCTGGTTTATTTCCCTTCCTCTATTCGGAGTTCTTTTGTTTAGACAATAGCCTATTGTTATTGTACTTGTTTATGGTCGTTCGCAAACAAAATCCTGCAGGTGTGCAGAATTATGTTTTCTGGGAATAGCGTCGATGGTGGCGCAGGTGTAATTCGTAGAAATCATTATTCACACGGTCCTAAGCTGAGTATAAAGGGGTGTCCGAACGGAGAGATGGGCAGTCAAGCGACGACTACGATACGAGTAAGACGTTTGTAGTACTCTCGATTAGCGATATAGGCGACGGACTTTGCGCGTGTCGAATTGCATTGAATCGTGCAGTGTAAACTGGTTGCATCCAGTTTTATTTGTATTTGTTTTGTACGTGTTTGTACAGTTCTAATATACTCTATAGTAATTCCAACGACATTTATTTTAATTCGAGTCCTGTAGCTCGTAACAATATGATGAAAATGACAAGTATCAACATAAATTGGAACTTAATGCTATGTCTTACACCTAACAGTATACCTAGACACGTGTCAATTTCACAAAGCGATGCTCCAAAGTCAACCGCTTTAGGCCCTGAGGTACATTTAATTTAATGTTACCTAATAGGATGGACATGCCAAAAATTCTGAAAAAACTAAACCAAGGTGCATTACCCGGTGCTATTGATTACCGTCGCGCGTTGTGGCCTTTCGTTGCCTCAATTCGGTTGACCCAAGTCTGTATGCTACCTAGGGTGATAAGAAGGAACATACAAACTCTGTACGTTAATTTCAAATTTATCCCTATTAATACTATAAATGCGAAAGTAACTCTATATGTCTGTCTGTTTGTTACTCTTTCACGGAAAACCTACTGGACAGATATGGCTGAAACTCAGTATATATATATTTTTTTTCGAAACCGACGATGAACGTAGGATACTTTTTATCCCGACAAATGGGACAGTTTTCGGGATAAAAATATATTTATCTCTCTGTTTGTTATGCTTTCACGGAAAACTATTGGACCGATTTGGCTGAAATTGTTGTGTGGCTTGTCCACACAAGGGATACTTTTTATCCCAGATAATGATTTTGGGATCGATTTGTGTAAAGGTTATACCAGAAAGTAGGATACCTTTTTGTGATTTGATCATTTTGGTCATTTTGGCCATTTATGTAATATAGTTTACAGATAGATAGACGGGGGATAGATAAATAAAACTGGAATGGGTAAAAATGTATCATCTATAAAAAAATGCGATAGTAACTCGATCTGTCTGTCTGTTAAGTCTTCACGGAACAACTACTAGGAGTGGTGGGGATCGACTTTGCTGTAATTTTGTTTAAATGTAGTTTTAATACCAAAAATGGACATGAATACTTTTCGTTGCGGGAGATGGGATAGTTTGCTATATAAAATGAAGTGGACCTTCCAGGGGCAAATAACACTAACATAAAATACAATGTAACCGGTATTAACGGCTGCTATTTGAACTAGAGGCAGGCACCAGGGTGTGACCTGCGGGGCAGCCGCGGGGTAAGCTCTAGTTTACATATAAACTACAATTATGTAATCGTACCAAAAACAGTCACTTCAAGGAATTGTCTTGCGAAATATAATGTCTCACATATTTACTAATGGAATTGTATATTTTGTAAAAACTCATATTACAATAATAAATCATTTTTAATTGGACCTAAACTAGCTATTTATGTAGATTACATTTTTTTCTCTCACGTTGTACGAATAAGTTATTACATTAATTTGCCTTTAGGTTGAAACAATAGACTAGCTTGCCTTCGATTTGAATCAACTAAAAATAATTACAAGTTAACTAATAGAGGTGTTAGTTACCAGTTATAAATAACGTAAATATGTTAATGTTAGATAGGTTTAATTTAGACAGATATTATCTCAAATTCGTTAGGGACGATTTGGTGAGCGAGTGGTAAGATCCCCAGAAGAAGTAATTTGCTTATTCCTTTTGGTTGTTGTGTACAGCGATCTATTACACACGTGGCGGTCTGTGCTTCTTCCACAAATAAGTATCTGTGAATGAATTGAAAGAAAGAGAGAAAATAGTGTTTATTTGGAGTTATTTAAAAAATAATACACATAAAACATAAATAGGTTAACAAATACCAAAAGGCAAGTTAATTCTAAACAGGCCCTAACTCAGCAAATGCTGGTTGATAACAACCAACGTTAGTGCCTAGCAGTAAAGTCAACTTCACAGAAAATCCCTATTAATACTATAAATGCGAAAGTAACTCTATATGTCTGTCTGTTTGTTACTCTTTCACGGAAAAACTACTGGACAGATGTGGCTGAAAGTCAGTATAAATATATTTTCGATGCTGAGTATGAACATTACATTTTATCCCCAAAAATGGGATAGTTTTATGGATAAAAGTATATTTGTCTCTCTGTTTGTTATGCTTTTACGGAAAAACAATTGGACCGATTTGGCTGAAATCGGTACCTATGTAACTTTAATACAGAGGGTGGACAAGGTATACTTTTCATCCCAGATAATGGGATAGCTTTATGTCATTTCGGATATTTTGGCTATTTCGACCATTTCGGTATTTTTTGTCATTTTGTAGTTTTTACAGATAGAAAAACGAGGGTTAAATAAATAAAACTAGACCGGATTGAAATAGAGGATGAAAGTTTGTATGGAAGACCAATCATTTCTCAAGATTATATAGATATAAAAAAAATATCATGTATAAAAAAATGCGATATTAACTCAATCTGTCTGTCTGTTAAGCTTTCACGGGAAAGTTACTAGGACTTCTGGAAATTAATATAAATACAGTCCAGGTTGAGTTTCAATAACAAGTTACTCATCTATAAACTGTTCTGAAGCCAGTCTGGGCTTATGACATAAAAGTGTGCTACAACAAGTAACTCCCATCTGGAGATCGTACAGTGTTTCCAAAACACATTGTGCCATCAGATACCTAAAGCACGGTGGTTTATAACAATTAACAAAATGCAAACAATTAAGGCAGAAGTTTTAGCTATCCGATACAAAGATAAACTCACTAATTCATTTTTTGGCGGAAATTTGATGAGTAATATTAGTTTTACTGCGCTGCTGCTTTGTTTAAAAAACTGCTGAAAATTATTCCAAAACATGAATATTTATCAATACTCAATACTGGCTAGATACACAAATGATTGTTCGACCTACGAGCTAACACTTTGAAAATACCTGGTTACGTTAGAACTCTATATAAATGTTACATGTTCTATTGTCTAACAGACATACCTAAGCTTTTCATCCACAACCACTCTCATATGTGAATACCAAAATAAAATTGTCTTACTCTGCTGTGCTGTATATCAAAGGCGAAGACGATTACTATATAGTACGAGCAAAGCTTTAATGCGTTCTTGAAGTTCGTACACGTTGTTGCGCAGAACTTAGCTATAAAAGTCACAGACGGAGCTGAGAGGGGAGAGCGTGGCGTTCTCGCTCACCCGCTATCTGGACTCGCATGCCATCTCTTTCGCATCACACGTCGTAAGGCGTAACAAACGTTAACATTTGAGTGGTCCTACCGTCCTACGCAGTCTCGGAACTAACTTCACTCGAAGCGCATAAACTTTTGTGCGTACTATACGTTCGTGTCGTGATGTACGATGAAGTTTTTATCCCATTAGAAGCCTTTATACGGTTCGCAGTTACATAATTTTTGTTGAAGGCTTTTGAGCTTGTTAAAATCGCTGTACTTGGACTACAGAGATATAAACTAACAACATCAAACATTAAAGCTATTTCATTGGAATTACAAAACAGTATTTATAGATGTAAATATTAATTAAAGAGACATAACTGAATTTTATTAATCATATGCTTTTCATTAACTTAACGTTTTTATTAGCTTAATAGATTTCACACAGTAGTAAAAAAAATGAAACATACGAAGTCGGCGCCAAGACATAACAAACGACAACGCAAAATGCACCGACTTCAAGATGTAGGAAATATTTATTTTATGCCTTTTGGTTACTCTTGAAGTCGGTTTCTTTTTTGATGGAAAACTTTTATATTTACTTGTGACGATAAATATTTTTGTTTCTTGTACGATGTATGAAGCACGCCAACGTCAGTCGTTGCTCGAGGTCGTGACCGAGCCATAAACCATAACTCAAAAGCTATCACTGTGATATACGTAATAGTGTAACGTGTAAACGATTACTGTTGAAGCAACCTTGATACAGATCTGGATACTTTCCAAATTGATTACGGACCGAGCGGAAGCACCTCGGCGCGTTGCGGCCATCTCTCATTTGTCAAAATAGTCTGTGCTCTGGCGATTGGTGATTGGGACAATTAATTGGACACGCGTCGTTGCGTCATAGTGATCGGAGTAACTGGAACCTTCCATCCACCTGTCTCTGTAGTATTAAAAACACCCCAGTTATCAAAATCTGTTTTTTTATCGTTAAAAATTAATCTATTAGATTAGATGAAGCAAAAGTTGTTTGTCAGGATCGTCGCAAGTGCCTGCGACGAGTGCGAGTGCGAGCGCCTCTGCCTGCCCCCATGGAAGACAGGCGTAAAATGTTTGTATGTATGTAAAATTAACCACATCTATAACACACGCACATTAGAGAGGTGGTATTCCAATCAACGTTACCACATAATATTTTTTTTATGTAAATTAAAAATAGAAGACTCTTATACGTGCAGGAACGGAGGGAGAACACTGCATTGGAGAGGCTTGTCGGAAGAGGCGACAAAACAAGTCACAGCCAGGTGGAAAGGTATTTGCCCATCTAGATGGCTACTGGTCTAGAGTATGCCGCCATAACAACCTTGAGTTGTGTTCCGGCATAAGTGGGCAGGTTCCAGTCTCCCGTAAGAGAGCAGCAGCGCTGTTGTAGCACCTTTGCCGTTACAAATGTCTACAAGCGATGATAACCGCTTTCCATCGGGTGGCGTCGTCTGCCTGCTGAACTCATGCAATAACAAAACAGAAACTTCATCCCTATTTGCCGTATAGATTAATTTCAAGATACTAATTTGATTCGAATAGGATTTTTCTCACAGAACCGGGAAAGTTGCTTTTATTGGAAATAATTTAAAATCAAAACAATATTATTAAACATATTACAGCACAAAATAGTAGATTATATGTTGCAACTTATAGCTAAGAATTAAAAATCTGCATTAACAAGTGTAAAATAATAAATAAACCTATTTATTGAAACTGACCGAAATCTAAAGAATTGGCGAGTCATAAAATTAAAATCTGCAAGCATTCCAGATGCTTATAGGCCACGAGAGCAACGTTTCAACGTGTATAACTCCACCAGAAAAAAGTACATAGTCAAAGTTACACTACAGTGCGTAGGATTAATATACAGATAGTTGTGCCAGTTTCTAGAAGAACAAGGCATGCTCATGCAAAAAGTGAAGGAGCCGTTGGTGGTGCGTGTGGTGCGAACGCGTTGCGCAAGCGCCGCTCTCAGTGACAACTATCTGTCGCTGAGAGCGCCTAATGCGGGACTCGTGACCGACAGATTTAAAAACACGACCACCAGATTACCTACTTATTATAGCAGCTGCGCACACCTGCGACAGTACGGTCGTCGTAGCCGCCCACGGCTTTAAGTGCTTCAATAGCAATTATCTATACTGAGATTATAATGAGGAAAGATTTAATTGTTTGTTTGTTTGCATTTAATAGGCTTCGAAACTACTGATTTGAAAAATTCTTTCACTGTTGCCAAGCTTTTTTTTTGAGGCGGGGGAAATGCATTTCCAACACTAGCAGGTCCTTTGCTAAGGATTAGACCAAAAGGATGAGAAGCGAAGTCACTGAAGATAGTGCAGAAGCTACACTATCCCCGGGTGATATAGGTTATATTATATTATCAAAAAAATTTGGGATCCTTACTAAAACTTCAATAAATTAACCCAAGGTGTAAAAAATACAAATATTTTGAATTCGCTTAGTAGGTAGGTAATTGAACTCAACAAAAAACTTATTTTTAGACACCCGTGCGAAGCTGGGGCGGACCACTAGTAAGTAATAAATCGTAAGACAAATACATGTCTTTATTTTTTATTGTAAATAATAAACAAATCTAGCAAAAAATAAATGTTTTCTGCAACATTTTGAAGTCGCTGAGAACTAAAACATAAAAATACTGTATTTTACAAAGTTGTTTGATGATTTTATCTGAGTAAAACTAAACTGATTACCGGTAGATTCACTAAACAAATTATAACTTAACTAGCTATTGAACATTATAAACTTAAATGATCGTAAATGCACGTACACACACGTCTGCAAGTGTGTAGACGGGGCTTGCTCTTGCTGCGAGTCGTGTCTCGATTAAATCGATCGTGACGCAGATAAAAGAATAAGTGTTTTAAATGCTAAGCGCAGCGGAGTGTTGAAAACGGGCCACAAAATAAAGGCCCTACTTCTGGATCCTCGTCCTAATCGTCAGATTACAATTGGCACACCGCTGCAACAGGAGTATAGATGTGCTTAATACGGTGCTGGACGCGTATGGAAGGAATAAAAGGAACTTTATTGACTAGGTGTTGAACATAGTAAAAGCACAACACACACAGGATAAGCCTAAATTTAAGATATTGTTACAATTGGGCCACCTGCATAATTGAAAACAAAGCACATTTATTATCCGCTCGGTGTTTGAGATAATTACATAGAAGCGCTTTTATGATCGTCTTCTTTTTGTTTATTTATTTATTGGTTGTTGTAAAGAGCAGCCTATTGTACTCGTTTATGGCCGTTCGCAGGCATAATTAGGCAGGTGTTTCGAACTAATTTTAAAAAGTTATTGTTTTGCGTCGAGGCATATTGTATTTGTATAGAAGAAAAGGAATGCCCAAACGGAGGGGGAGGCAGTCAAGCGACGATTACGATACGAGCTAGACGTGTACATTCGATAAGCGATATAGTGATGGACTTTGCGCGTGTTATTTAATTGTGCATTACATGTGGACTTATTGCGTCCGGTTATATTTGTACCTATGTTATACGTGTTTGTATAGTTCAAATAAATCCTATAGTAACTCCAAACGACATTTTAATTCGAGTCCCGTAATTCGTAACATTATCAAATACAATAAGTGAAAACTAATAACAAATAAAACTGGAAAAGTAACGGGGCGCAAACTTGAACGAGGTCTAAATCTAGGAGCAGATATGCATTGGATAAGCAACAAAAATACTGAAACAAAGACAGCCATAAAAACTATTGTGGAGAGGAGAGGAAAATGTTTGGGCATAAATTTACGATACACCATTCTTCTATTTGAGATGTGGGAAGATAGGGGCGAGGATAGAACAGCGTTCGTCGATCACAGAAGGGAAAGTCGGAAATCATTTCATAAAGGGGGAGCGCCACTGGCAGAATCTACTCTCATTCGCATACGACGCCGATTCGCTTCTAATCACAGCAAAAGCACTCAGCAGTCAAAGCTAGCATTCATACCTCAGCTCTTCGTGCCAATATTGTATCTGTTAATAGTCTATTGAACACAACTCCAACCAAATCCGAGTTCTGTTTACTTCTCTCTTTTAGTATAATATTAGCAGCTGTGCCAGCGAGCGCTTCGTTCTCATTGTCACGACCACTTGTTTGTTAGTGAATTGCACCAAAAATACGTAACTACAATCTATTTAGCTATTAATATTTTCGTCAATCCCACAGAAACTACGTCATTGGCCGGGATAGAAACTATCCTAATTGTAGACTTTAATATAACCTAAACTAATAAACCCTTCAGCAGTTTTTATTTGATGCTCTAACAGACAAACAGACAAAAATCTAAAAATTGCATTCTTGGAATCGGCTAGCTCGATTTACTTCTCCTGATTTCACATCTTTAAATGCACTGTACAAACTCGAACCCTCAATAGATTTGTTATATTATAGATAGTACTAATGATAGATGCTCTTGTCCGCTTCGGAACCGTACATTTTTCCGGGATAAAATCTCTATGTGCTATTCCAGACTATAATCTATGTTCGTGGCAAATTTCATCCAACTCCGTTCGGCTGTTCTGGCGTAATTGAGCAATAAACATCCATCCAAACTTTCGCGTTTATAACATTACGTATAGATAATTATATTCTTAGACACAAGTCGCATTTTTATCTCGATTATAGGTATTAGCATAGATAAGGTAATTATAGCAAATGTCCAAGTTTTTAGTGATACGATCTATGATCTAGATCAGCCATAAAAGTAGTTAATAGCGGATATGGGTGACAAATTAATCCATTGCCTCCGACGCTAATAAGCCGTTGTGTCCGGTTTTGAGTGCGAGGGCGCGACGCCACCTTCCACTTGCGGCCAGGCAGAGCCCCTGGCTGCGGCTGACTTCCAATTCACTGCCTTTGGCCCCAACTCTGTTATTACATCGTGTCACAATAAGTTTATAGCGTTTGACCACTGTCTCGTCTGATGTTGAGTGATGACGCAGTCTAGGATGGAGCACGCTTACCTAGAAGATACCTATTCACTCGTGACTTGAAGACTTCAAGATTGGATTTGTCAGGAAAGACAGACTCCGGCAAATTATTCCACTCTTCGGCAGTGCGCACCAGAAAAGATGAAGCGAACGTAACGGTGGCGCAAACCGGTGCGTCTGGTTTTCCGATGGTGAAATGGGGATGGAGGTATCAGCTCGTGCAATTCTAAGGGACACTCCCCGAAATGCATCCGATAGAAGACAGTTAGCCCCACGACCTCGCGTCTATGCTCTAGTCTCTGAAGTCTAGATCAGCTTCCTGGCTCTTTTCTCAATTGATTTCAATGCCTCCAATTGCTATTTGTCTGAGCCGTCCCAAAGATGAGCACAGTACTCCATGCAGGATCGAACTTGTGCTTGGTTAAGTTCAGCAGTTGTTCCGACTGTGCTGTCGCTCTTTTGCGAGTACAGCCAGCTTTTTGGCCGCCACTTGCGCTAGTCTGCGTCTAAACGCAGGCGTCTCCAACTCTGCCCCATTTACGTATCGTGCCCCTTCACTTTTAAATCACAGCCCAAAATATTATAATAGACAATGATACGCGTTTTCATAGCTATTGCTAGGAATCTCAAAACATCACTATTTTAATATAGATCTCTTGTAGTAAATAATATACACTATCGTTAAAGTATTGGAATACCTTAATATTTTTGTATTCCAGTTTCTTTAGTGGCAACACAGGTATTGGAATACTTTAACATTTTACTGTGTAACAATATTAACTTTGCAAATGTATCACTTGACTTGTGTTAGGAACTACAAAAGTCGGTTACGGTTTCGAGATAGATTGTAGTATATTGTAATATTTCACCTCATGGTGAAATATTTTAATAGTTTAAGGTTTTTTTGTGAAGCAACACTGATTGCAGGCGCGTCGCCTTATTACGTACTTTATGTTACCCCACTACTTCCAACTGCGAGTTGAAAGAAATGGCAGTTTATATATATATATATATATATATATATATATATATATATATATATACTAGCTGTGTCCGCGACGTCGTCCGCGTGGAATTTGTTTTCAAAACCCCCCGGTTTTGAAACACTCTTCATTGGTGCTCTACTCCTATTGGTCTTAGCGTGATGATATATAGCCTATAGCCTTCCTCGATAAATGGGCTATCTAACACTGAAAGATTTTTTAAAATCAGACCAGTAGTTCTTGAGATTAGCGCATTCAAGCAAACAAACAAACTCTTCAGCTTTATATATTAGTATATATATATGATCTATCATGGTAATACAAAAAGGTAAGTAACGGGGGCTTTCTAGTCAATGTAGTTGTGACAGCTAGGAGGTAGGAGGTACGCATAAGACTACGCAGTTAATTCTGTTGAACCTAGGTTGACTTGACGTTGGTTGAATACAATACATGTACTTATAGTGTTACAATCACTATATATATTGACGTTTATATGTGTAAAAGTCAAATCAATGTTGGAGAACCAATTCAAAGTATTGTTTTATGTCAAATATTCTATTCGCCTTACATTATTAAGCATATCTTGATTTACATGTTTTGGCAAGAACAATGCTTCAGCAAATTCCCAGTTAAACAATAAAGTATACACAAACGCTCATTTACAAAATAATGTCAGTTGCCAGGTTTTGACATGTCGCAGCTGCCCTGATGGCATCCTCCCGCTGTTCTTCGAACAACTAAGCTGAACGTGTACATGAACTGTCTCGGGACTATCCAACACCGTAAAGCCTAATGCTGATTCGTCATCTATTCCCCACAAATGTACTTCGTCCAGTTGGATGTTGTTTATGAACGTGTAATCGTTACAACGCCCTTACGCTTTGCATACGTGACTGCAGCCCGCATTCTGTCTAGTCTATATACATTCACACTTGCGACACACCGTTCAATAGAATGACAAACTTCATTGACATGACTAATATTATTCTACTTTTTGAACAGTCTCAAAAAATGGGAAAATAATAAAATTTTGAACAAATCATGTATTTTTTACGTAACTCAAAATAGTTAGAATGTCAGACCAAATATTAATAATACTTTACAAGTGTTCCACATTTGTTAGGGTCACGAACAAGTATACACCTTGGTTGGGACAATTCTTATTATAAGAAGGGAAACTAAATAATTGTTGGTAATTAATTGGCACTCTATTAAATATTCCATACATTAATAAATCTTAATACTTTTTATTTTTATCTATATATAATAATAATACTTATTCCCTTACAGCTACAAAATACAAACATAATTCAGAAACAATAGTAAATTCGATAGAAATTCTACTTCAGTCTGTTACTAATATGCTTATATTATGACTGTAAACAACAACTGTATTTAGAGCGAAGGAAAGAGTGTCCAATTTATAGGACATTAATATAGAACTGACTTATGATACGTTAAAACGTAATAAATGTTATCTTAAGGCAAACAACATCCACGCTATTCGTTCCCCGGCGGCGCAGGTAGTCTCATCAGCGGAACACCGTCAGCAGTTTGGCGTCCACTACATGTAATATACAGTGCTCGTCGTCCTCCATGGGCGCGTGTTGCACACATCCGCCGTGTAAGCCCACGGGGCCGTTTCGTAAGGCGTGTTACAGTTTAATGGCGATTATGATAATGTATTCCCCTTGACAAGCACTGGGGCTCAATGTAATCGCATTACAAGGAATTAATTAATTTGTTCAGGCTCAAGGAGACGGAGTACTGTCGTCGGTTTTTCTTTACTGCAAAGCTGGCAAACAGGCAGACGGCCCAGCCCTGTAGACGCTTGCAATAGTGGGGTACTGTGGGACTCGCCAGCTAACTTCGTCAGCATACCCACTAAATACTCCGGAGCTCCTGCTGTCGGCATGTGCCGGGCCACGGGGACCAGCTGTGGCCTACGCCGCAGTCTTCTCCTTGCTTAGGTGCTTTATTACGGCAGCGGGTGGCAACTGCAGTCGTTTGACAGCAGCAGGGCGGCGGCAGATGGGCAGCCAATCGGCGAAGAGGTAGAGGAGGATGGCACTCGCAGGTCTGCAGCAACCCTTATAGCTGGGGGCGCCGGCAGTATATAGAATCATCGTCCACAGAATTGCACGGCTCTCTAGTTAAAAAGCCTTTACGCTCCTGCTTCAGATGGCAGGATTATATGAGAGAAGAGCTGGCTGTAGATACGTTTACTGGGAAGACTACTCCAGTCTAATGCATGTAGCCGCATGCAAGCTGAATTGAGGAGTGGTCCTGTTTTCCATATAATTTCCAAGGAACACGTGGATTCTGCTTTAAGAAATTTTCAAATATAGGATCACAACCTGAGAACATTTAGAAAGACTTCATGCCACCCACCAGAGTCATAATACATTAAAAAAAAAAAAATAATAGATACATTGACTGACAATTTCAAATAATTAAATTAGTGTTACATGCCTTCAAAGATATTCACACAGCTGCCTGTCGTAAGCGCAGTTTATTGTCTTCCCGGATTTAGGAATTCTTTTGTGTTTTGATTTGTAATTAAGAAAAACATGCTATTGTTTTTCTACTTATTTTATGACCATCATTAGTGTCGAACTAATCCTTATTGTGATTGTTTTCGACTTTGTGGCCGTTCGCAGGTATGCAAATTACTATTTCTTGGAAACTCAGTGCGCGCGGCCAATTTTTTTATCTGTGTAGTGAGTATAAGACAATGCCCGAATGAAGTGGTGGGCAGTCAAGCGATAACTACGAAACGAGTAAGACGTTTTCTAGTATTAGTAGTATTAGTAGTAGTACTAGAAGATAATTTTTGCCCACAAACAAGAAAACATAACAAGAGAAATTGAATTGAATGATTTGTATAGTAAATCGTAAGTGATTGGAAGCCTACTTATAGCACGCCACATTCCCGGCAACTCCGGCTTGGGACGAATCAAGGGGAGGCGAAGGTGGATCTCCTCTTGCATATGTCATACTTATATTAGACGATTCACGCCTGTCTTTCAACTCAATAACTTTATATTCGATAAGATTAGTTTTACTTGTAATGCCTCAACAACTTAACTTAAGTATCGGTATGTCATTCCAATTAAATGGATACAAATTAATGGTTTTAAATTCCTTCGCCAATCCACTGCCCACAATTTGCGCTCTGTTACGAATCGAATACTTACGCCACCTGCACACTCTTCATCCTATTATGATAATTCTTTTATAGTGAGGCTATCAAACTTTGGAATATGCTGCCTCTTACTGTCAGAGAGGCCAAATCTTTACCAAAATTTAGAAATTTTCTTAGAAAACACTATTTGTCCACAAATAGCTATGTCTGATTAGCACAATATAATCATGCTAATACATTTATTATAATAACTTATGTATTATTGTATATGACTATGTATTTGTATATTTATTTCTTAAATTATTTTGAGTATTTATGTATCTATTGCCTTTTTCCTGCACCACCTACATCGCCTGATTCAAATTTCTTTGAATGAGGTTGCCTGGAAGAGATCGCTTTGAGCGATAAGGCCGCCTATTGTATTGCCTAGAAAATATTGTAAATATGGTCTGTTTTGTAATTGTATATTTTGATGTACAATAAAGTGTCATCTCTCTTTCTCTCTCAAATCTTGGCAAAAAAATTACAGTGCTTAGGTATTTGCAGCGGATTCATGTTTATTTTGTTACATTTATCGTGTGCTGCCGATCAAAGGGGACAGTAAGAAAGAAGAAACAAATAAACAATATGATGAAAACGATTTCTAAACATCGCCTAATATTGTTATTGTATGTATCGGTAGAAAATTGACATTTCTTGTTTTTATGGCAAACGAATGGTGGTTAACGAATGAGTTGATTCGTACATATAGAGCTTACTGATGTGTGAAACCGAGTTTATCGTCCCACTCGCACAGAAGGATCATTACGAATAATAATTGAAATAATGAAAAATCACAAGTAGCGAGCAAAATCATTTCTTTACTAAAAGTAGGGCAAGATCATTAGTATAAAAAACCAAATTTCAATTAAGCCCCTAATAAAGAGCAAAACAATAGTTAATCAATCACGTTATAGTGGTCATTATGACGAGGTGCCCATCGGCCATAGTGATCGGCTCGATCGGTGATTTATAGTCGCTTTGGCCACGAGCCGCGCCCGCCTGTAATGTGCGTTGCGCACTATAACTCTTGCTTGTACTATTAACTTTTGCTAATGGACATATGTAGAACAAACCAGAAATCATTTAGTCGGGTCCCGTATGCTTCTGCAAGCCTCATGTGCTTTTTTGGGTCACAGTCGTTATGCTAAGAAACTTTTCTTAAAACATTTCAAGCCTCCGTGTTTCCAAGATGTAAACTGATACTGATTCAGCAGTGAGAAGGTTGTCCAGAAGTTGCTAATAGCGATAAGACCGCCTATGGTGTTCTAGTATTTTATTTCTTTTAACTGTATCTTTTAAAACACCATAAAGCATATTCATTCACTCATTCATAAATTACATTTTTTTAGTTATAACTAAAGTTATAAAATGCGTGAGTATTTCTATAGAAATCTTACAGGACTCAACTCACAGTGGTGAGTTGCTCCAAGCCCGCGACGTATAAAAAAGGCACTCGCAACTGCCATTTTACTCTAGGTAATTAAAAAAACGGTATTCACCTATTTTTATAAATGTGAAAGCAGGCTTCTGATAGAGCATGCCCCCGCCGTGTCTCGGCACACGCGAGTGTCTAACATCTTGTTGTGTTTCGACTACTCAAAATAAAGGACCTCCCACATTCTCGTGAAAGGAAAATACGAGAATGTGGCACGGAATGTAGCGTCCTTTCTTTGCGATGTTCTCGTAACAATACGAATGACCTATATATAGCATATGAAAGCAATAAACAATAATTTGGTGTCATATATTTCTGGTTAACATTTTAGCAATATTCGTAATTTTAATCTATATAAGATAGTAAAATTAAGTGGTAACACGCATTCATACAACTGTCGTGAACCTGCCGCCAAATGACAGACACGTGGGATCAAAAGCTGAAATGTATTTCAAATTAGTTCTATGATGATATTGAGGTGCGCCCTCACCGCGAACATTCGCCTGTAATGTAACATTTGTGATTCGATTTTGAGCATTTACTTGATTCCACAATGTTACAGGTTGCGCACTGCAATGCTTGATTCCCTCCTTCACGTTACATTACACGCGATGCTCGCGGTGAGGGAGTACATTTACATGTAAATAATGTTAATGTACTTTACATAAATCGTAACTATCGGCGAGTATTGTTTTATAATAATAAGTTCCAACTTGCGATTGATCAATTGCCATCTGTTCCTATAACATAAGTGTGGAATTAAGTTGGCCAGAGTTCCTTGTATGATGTGTTCGCATACCATTTCACGTCATTTGACGCGCGAATGCGTTAACCGCTAACCTACAACGGCTTTTTGCGAGCGTATTCGATCGTGCTAAATATCTATTGAATAGATATCTCATAAATAAATTTGCATATGACTTATGTTTGTTTGCGCCACAGCGTACGTGTTGGAGCAATAAATTACGAGCAACAGACTCGCTCTTAAGGTGCTCTTAGGGCTCTTACACGATCAATTTCTTGAGCAATTATTGCTTGGCAACAGTAATAGATCAATCCGAAGCAATTGCAATGAAACTGCTTCGGGAATATTATCCATATTTCTCAAAGTCGCCATCAGAGTTGCCCGATCCAATAGCGTACCGTGTATGGAGGGAATGAGGGATTTTTTAAGTTGCTCCATACTCTATGGTATTGTGTGGCCATATTTCAGCAACAGCTGCCACACATTGCCATCCTCCTAAACTGCTTGATGTAGTCCTGACGTCATCGTTGACGGGAATTGACCGAGACTGAACAATTTCAGTTGCTCCTGTGAGATCATCTTACTGCGAGCCGTTACTGTAACCGAGTGGATACAGTAACGTGCCTTAATGTGTGCACTTTGTCGGCCCGTTGCGAGCGCGCCGCGCAAGCCACGTGCACACTATATTTTTGGTTACAGTAACTGCAATGACAACGGCTCGCAGGTGAGTACGCGGCTTTACACGTTGCGAATTTAGCATAGGAGGTGAATGTGGGTCACCTCGGCACCCTTGCCTCGGACACCAACGCCCTCTGTGGTTCACTGCTTTCAGTCGTTTCGAAGTCTATTCAAGAGAAACTTTCACACAATTATTTGTAGATGATCGTGGTGGAGCCGTACTGGAATTATGAACTTGATTACAGCTCTTAGCGCCGGCTCGATCAGTGTGACACCACGCAATCACAAGATATCCAAGTGAAACGGTTAGCCTTGAACTGATCGTATTTCGTATTATGAGTGAGAGATCTGATGACCCATCCCCCTAATCTATTCCTCCTTTGTGATACCTCTATCGCGTCCCATACTCCATCTCCTTTGGATCCTAAAAGCTGGCAACGCGTTGGCTTCACCCCTGGTGTTGCAGGCGTCCATATGTGATAATAACCGCTTTCCATCAGATGGGCCTTCTGCCTGCTTGCGTACTTTGCAAGTAAAAAATATCTTTTAAAAGCACAAATAGAAACTTTTATTTGCTTGCATGAGTTCAGCAGAGAGCGGCTACCGTCGCCTATGGACACTTGCAGCCTCTCTCTCAAGGGAGACTGGGAGCTGGCCACTGATGGCCGGCCGGAACACAGTGCGAAGTTGTTCTGGCGGCGCGCTCTAGGCAACGGCTGCTGCCATGCAGACGGGCAAGAGCCTTACCAGCCGCCTGGGGCTGTTTGCAACGCAGGAAATTGTTATCGTTTATTAGTATACACTATTTTATGAGCACATATAGCTAAAGCTTCATTTACATTTGCATTATTGAAGTAATCTGTTAATTTGCGAATAAGTCTTTACTATATATAGATATTCATTACTCCCGTTTCCTATATATTACCGACCGTTCATTTAACTTACTCTCGGATAATGTTTGACATAAACTTTCGGAAAAATAATATCATAATTCAACGCATTGTAAGTGAATGAATAGTAAGATATGGGAAGCGGCCATTAAGTGACAGCTTATTACGTTACTCGAAATTTTCTGTCCAACTGATAATAAGGACTTCACTTTATTGTAAATCAGACTTTAGAGCAATTTTTATATTCTAGAAAATGAAATAACAGATAGACAACTAATCATACTGACATACCGTTATTACATAATTGACGAAAGTAGATATTGGATCTCTAATGAACAGGTTACCGATGCGCAAACAAACAGAACTCCGCACTCGTTTCTGATTATTAGTAAATGGTATCTGTAATAATTAAGAGATATGTTGTTCATTAAGGAACGGAGGTAATTGGCGGTCGGCGCTTCGACCGCTGCGACTCCTGGCGGCTCGTTAAAAATCCACGATGGCCGACGCAGACCGGCCTGTTTCCAAAATATTACATACTTCTTTTAAGCCAGCTTTCTATACCTCACTGGAGCGCAAAAGCACCAGGTTCGATTCTTAGCATTATAAATTTTGTAAAAGAAATGCGCTCTTTAATATGGAATCCGCCAGATACACCCAAAAATAAATTAGAAAACGTATGAAAGCGGGCCTCAAACTTAAGCAAACTGTTATAACAGAAAAAATATCCTCTAAAAAAAGAAATTTAATACAATTTATATTACAGATTAAAATGTATGTGGCGGCGGCACACCTTTAGGTGGCGGGATCCGATCTTGGGTGTTGATGCGGCATCCTGTGGCATTTTAATTGACGTGGATGTGAAAGAATGCTCCAAATGCAACTAGGATTTGAGGCTCGGATGATAATGATGAACACAAGTATAACTTGCTCAGGCGTCCTATAAACAGTAGTTTTATTTAGTAATGGATATAGGGTGTTACACTCGCCACGCCGATATATCTGCACGACTGCACATCTCAATGTTAACGAAAGAGACTATTTTTTCCGACATTAAAAATAGTCGGCAAATACGTGATTCGATTGCCGATAACTTGGACTGATATGGTACAGATTTGAACGAAGCCTTATACAGTTCAAGCGGTTTTTATCCGCTGTGAAATCGCTCGTCTGCGCTCCCGGCGAGGGGCACCGTACACCTAATGAGCGTTAGTTTGAGCCATTGATTTATGGTTTATATTAATACTGATATACTTTTAAGGCGAGATCGTGATATGTCGCTAATAAGAGTACAGATATGGACCACAGCATCCGACGCAAGCGAGAGCGACTTCTCATGGACCCGTATGCCATAACCTGAATCAGTGGTCAAGAAAAACCTTCATAATTCTTTCTAATTAAAGCTATATTTCAACGGATTTAAACGCGTGTTAAGTACCGATTTCACATTCCTAGTATTTTATTAGTATTTTATATAAATAGTGTGAGTATGTGAATTGATATATTTTACGCGACGTTGCAGACGCGTGGCGTGTTAGTATAGCGGCCCGTCAGACATCGATTTGGCCGATATCAGTCGACGGAGGCTCTTGCAAAATTACAAAAGTCACACGTCGTGAGTTTCACCCGAGCGTACACACTGTGACGTCATCAGTAGATACTCATAAAAGGACTTCAATAACGCATTAAGTATCGTTTGAAAAGTAAATTCAATTATTTTAATTATGACATTTTAAAAGTTAGTTGATATAATGTTATTTTAATACGCTGTTCTTATATATTTCCTAATACCAGTGGTCGCCCGTGGTCGAAATTCGACCATAATAATTAATTTAAATTATAAGTTTGAACCTTATTAAAGTTCTTTTGTCAAAGACTATATTTCTATAATCACAGATTTCGCCAAGGTAACAATAAACAAAAGAGTATATATGCGTGTGTGTAATGGTTTTTTTTATTGACTTAATATATTTTTATACATAATATAAAAAAAAAATATTAACATTCTGCTCTCCTCTATACAAACTACAAGTGTGCCAAATTTCATACTCCTCCGTCCGCGCAATTTTCGTAAAAAGGGGTACAAAGTTTTTGCTTCACGTATTAATATAATGATTTATAACATAATTGGGTAGATGACACGTGATGCAATAAATTCCAAAAAATATTAATAACATACAAAAGCATAATCGTCTTACTTTTAAACTAATCTCCTAAATCTGTGTGCTGCAGGCGGCAGTGTTTTGACTTGCATAGGTGGAGCCACCTTCGGTGTCCTGCCACTCCTGGAGCTGGATGTCCTGGCCAAGCAGTAGCACATATGTGTATTCTCGTTTACTCTTATTGCGATGGTGATGGCCTTACATTTAATTCGGCATTTTTAATTTTGCACACACTATGAGTACAAGTTCAACATTAAATTTTTAATGTTCAGTGACAGATATAATATAAGCAATCAGCTCGATAAGTATATAAGAGTCGTGATAGGTCAGTGGTTGAGGCAACCGCGTTTCACTATACTGTTGGGAGTCGAATTCGGACAGAAGCCGTGAAGGGAAACGCTCCAAAAAATATGATGGTCATTGTAATTGTAGACATACGGAACCCATTCAAGCCCAACAGTGGGATATTTATAGGCCAATCCATTCATAAGCCTGGTCCAGTGGAGGTAATAAACATACACTGTTTTTCTTATTTGCTTTCTCAGCCATAAAAGCATAGGCACAAAGACAGATGGATGGACGGACATCAGTGTTGACGCCGGCCTCCATACAGCTTTATATTGAGATGTAATAATAGGTTGGGGAAAAAGTCTTTTCGCATATAGTATGTTATTTTAGTTGGAACATGTAAATCGTAACTTACATTGTGATAAAAATAAATTTAATTACTTCTTCTTAATTAAAGAGTTTTGCCTAATTAAATAGACATCAAATTAAAACAAAAATGTAATAAACTTATACTATTTCCATTTCTTTATTTTCTCGATGACAGTTCTAATTGGATAGTTGTAGTGTTGTGACCAAATAAGTAATGATATCGTCGCATATAATTATTATGTTTTGAACACATATATATATATAATAAGTTGGGGAAAAAGTCTTTTCGCATATAGTATGTATGAACTTGTAATAACATCTCTTTGGCTATACCATTTGTATCTCTGGCTGGTTTTGGTATCATTAAAAAGGTTTAAATTTAAAGAAGACAATTCCAAATTCAAATTAGGAAAATTTGTGATTTTCATTTGTTTTTCTTATTGTTAAAATGAGCGAATCTAATGAAGAAATTCGATACATTTTAAAATTTTACTACAGAAAAGGTAAAAATGCAACACAAGCCGCGAAAAAAAGTTGTGATATTTATGGACCTAATGTAGTATCTGTGAAAGTAGCGCAAATTTGGTTTAAGCGTTTTCAATCCGGAAATTTTGATATCAAAGATGCACGTCGCTCTGGTCGCCCTGTTACGGACAAAATTGATGCCATTTTTGAAAAAGTGGAGCAAGATCGGCATATTAGTAGTTACGATGTAGCTGGAGAACTGGGAATTGACCACAAAACGGTTTTGGCGCATTTGAAAAAGCTGGGTACACAAAAAAGCTCGATATTTGGGTGCCTCATGAGCTCACTGAAAGAAACCTAATGAACCGTGTACTCATTTGTGATTCTTTATTACGACATAATGAAACCTAACCATTTTTGAAGAAGCTGACAACTGGTGATGGAAAGTGGATCACGTACGACAAGAACGTGCGAAAAAGATCGTAGTCAAAGGCCGGTTAGGCTTCACAGACTGTGGCGAAGCCCGGGTTAACTCGCAACAAGGTGATGCTGTGTGTATGGTGGGATTGGAAGGGCATTATCCATTATGAGCTGTTACCGCCAGGCAGGACCATCGATTTTGAACTGTACTGCGAACAACTGATGAGATTAAAGCAAAAAGTTGAGAGAAAGCGGCCCGAAATAATCAACAGAAGGGGTGTGGTTTTTTACCATGATATGCTAGACCTCACACATCTTTAGCCACTCAGCAAAAAATACGAGAGTTTGGCTGGGAGGTGTTAATGCATCCGCCGTATAGTCCTGACCTTGCACCTTCAGATTTTCACCTGTTTCGGTCTCTGCAGAATTCCTGAGGCAGTGTCAGGTTAACATCACGGGAGGACTGCCAAAACCACTTGTCGCAGTTTTTTGATCAGAAGCCCCAAATTTTTTATAGCAACGGGATCACGTCCCTACCTACAAGATGGCAAAAAATTATCCAACAAAATGGCACCTACATACTTTAGTCAAATGTAAATAAACTTTATGAAAAAACCTTTTGAATTTTTATACAAAATGCGAAGAAACTTTTTCTCCAACCTAATATTTTCAAAAACCTAACTCGCTATGTTATAATCAATCAATAACATAAATAGTCCTATAAAAACTATTAAACATACATACATCGTCTGTTCAAAAAGTCATAGCACCTTAGTCTTCTTCCTCTCAATTTTTCAGTCACGGCTGCAACTCATTTCTCACCTTATACTCTTGGAACACCACACATCCATTTCAACATTCTCATCTCAGCTGAGTGGAGACGTTTGTGGTCTGTCACTTAAGGGGTCCAACATTCGTACCCCTATAACATGACCGGTCGTATGACAGATTTATGTATCTGACCTCTTAGTTTCAGTGTCTACGGCTAAAATGGCAACGGGACCCTAAAAAGCAAGAACTATTCTAGAAGAACCCATTTAAGCAATAGCAATAAATGGTGACACAAGAGAGGATTAATGAATAAATTAGCATAGCGATGAATAATACGAGCGTAAGTGCTGACATCGATCATGTCGAAATCTCGTTAAGCGAACATTAAGATTACAGCACTCATTACGAATGTAGATCTGATCCACAGCATTAATGCGAGCAGCTTATCCATCAATGTGATATTATCGTTTTAATTTTTTAATTATGTCGATCTGGCTTAAGGCGGTTTAAAGCTGATTTACATGGTGAAAGGTGGCTATGGCAGAAGAAGCATGAAAGTAAGGTAAATGCGGCAGAGATGAGAGCTTTGAGAAGTATATGTAAGGTTAATGTAAGCGATATGATAAGGGAGCGTTGTGGATTGCAAGAAGATGTAGTGACAAGAGTTGAACGAGGAATGTTAAGGTGGTTTGGGCATGTAGAGAGAACGAATGAAAGCAGAATCACGAAACAAGTGTATGACAGCAATGTGAGTGGTAGAGTCGGTGCTGGTAGACCAAGACGTACTCACCATGATCAAATTAAAGCTATTCTGAAGAAAGGTCAGGTAAAAAGCATTTTTAATAAACATGTATTTGAATATTTATATTATACAAGGTTAGCGGAATTCAGCAAACATTTTCCTGCTCCTATATATTATTTATTTATGTCTATTGTGTGTCTGAATGTAATCTGCCTAAAATTATTGGAAATGCATCATCTGTATTGCATAGCAATTAGGTATCGAGCGACGTGTCACGACAAGGCAAATGTTAAATTCAAATATACCTTATTTATAAATAACGTCAAAACAATTTAAATGGATGGCGGACTTGTGAGTGAATCTTTGAACGAATACATAGGAAACAATTTTGTTTTGAGACAAACAAGAATTGAATAAAATAAATAAAGCTGCCCTTTACAAAAAACCATGGACCCGCCTCCACAACAATTGAGACGCCATCGGCATCTCCATTGCTGAGACGTGAACTTTTTAGGAAATGTTGTATATAAAAAGCTTATTAAAAATATTTTTAAAATTTGATAAATCGATGAGTAGTACTTAATACTTTTATAGAGAGTTGATAGCACCGCGACAAGTTTGGAAAGCAGGAGTGTTGTTCGCAGACGAGCCACGCGAGTCGCGCAGACGAGCCACGCGAGTCGCGCCAAGGTGAAGAGAGAACTTATCGAGGTGAACGCAATTAAGCTCCGTTTGTTACAAATTATATTACAACTTGTTACATTCGCCTTGGGACCAAAAACAACTCTCGCTCCCCTTTACGAACGCATGATTTATACGATGTTTGTACACGGCCGCTTACATCATTTCTAATCGTATCAACATAAATACTTACTTCGTCCGCGACTTCCTCCGCTTTTAGCTGGTTTCCAAGGTTCAGGTACGTACAAAAATTGACCAAATGCGTGTCGGTTTACTAAAGTTTGTGTTCCGTAAACGACGAACATCGTAGCGATATACATAGTAGAAATCAGATTTCTAACCAATATAAAAAAAACAAATCCGATTTCAAGAGAGAGTAAAAAGCAAAAAAATAAATATTTTCTACGTCTTAAAGTCGGTGCGAAGTAAAACATAAAATTTAGTATATTTTGTGTTGCTGTTGTTTTTTCTGTTTTACTTAGCAACGACTTCAAGATGTACAAAATATTTATTTTAGCGCTTTTTAGTTACTTTTGAAGTTGATTCCTTTTTTAATAGTATTATATATTCTTTTGAAGTCGGGTAATAAATTTTTGAGAAAAAGTACAAGGAGGACCACTGGACATGGCGATTTCATAGTGGTTTCCCAGTTCCCAGACAAACAGGAATTCGTAAGATAAAGTTGAAATTTAATAATAGACTCTCCACTCCTTTCCAACTTCTAATACCTTTGAAATGCAAGTTAGGGCCAATAAACAAAAAATACCAAAGTAGTTTTATTTGAAGTAACAATATAATTATTTTACACTGGCACCTATAACGTTCGTGAAGTGTCAAAAGCCATTTGAAAATCGATTAGAGAGCAATAATTTAAAAATCGATTACCTGTCGGGTGCCACTGGAGGCGGCGCGCCGCAATCGATCATCGATCATCGGGTCGTGACCGAGTATCGATACGCGCCCACATCGACACTCGGCTCGGCGCACGCACTCACGCGCATGCGATCGGAGTATTCTAATAACGGCCGAAGCAGCCGCTCTTAACTACTTAGATGGTGATGAGTACGGTGCTTGCAGTGCGATTTGAAGAATTTCTCTTCCCAGCAAGAGCATGGCAAATGTGTACACGTACTGTTGCACTTGACCGATGGTCTGTGTGCTGGTTTCCACTACCGACGTTATTTCACTGACACTTCTTATACACTCTCGCTCAAGCACACATACTCATTCTACATCATACAATACATCGCACCTAAGCACTTGAAGGACTCACTCTAACACGATTACTTATAATAATTATACTAGTATATTTTGTTTTCTCTCTTAATTAGCCAAATATCAAGACCAACGGGTTGATCCTGGTGACCTGTATGTACTACATAAAGGTTTCTTTTTAACCTAATTCAGGCACCAGCCTCTTAGTTAGTGTTGTTACCAGTTTTAAGTTTCACTGTGTACTAGAAGAGGGAATAAAGGAGTATGTTATGTTATGTAATCGACTGAGCTAAGCGCGGACCGACCTCTCTATGCAATATATTTTGCCGGTTCGGCATCTCTATAATGGTACTAACCCACTATCCGAAATTATCTAAACACGCGCGCGCGTCTCATTCGGATTGAAAAACGATAGTTATGATCTTAATACAAGTTTGATATCTTATAAACCCACTGTAATGTCTGTTTGCCTGTTTGTGACGGCCGATATGTCAGGAATTTAACCTATGCCTCTAAAGTATCGGTTTAGCTAGACATGTGTCAATTTCATTAAGCGACTCTCCAAAAGCGCCCGCTTCAGGTCCTATAACTATGAGTATAGAAATAACGTGTATGTCGTACAAAATTCGTAAGGTGACGAGTCGTAAAATAGTTCAGAATGAAAGCGTGTTGTTAAACGGTGACAACACGTTTTTTAACAATAAACAAGACAAGACCGACTTCAAGAGTAAGTAAAAAGCAAGAAGTAAAAAATTCTACAACACTTTGAAGTCGGCACGAAGTAAAACAAAACCATGAACATTTTTCGTTGTTTTTTTTTATTTTTTATTTTTTACTTGGCCCGACTTCAAGATGCTGTAGAAAATAATAATACTAATTCCTGCGGCCGGACGGCCTGTCGTAAGAAGCGAACAAAACAACCCGTAGGGTTACGGGTTAGGTTGGGGACAAAGTTTCTTCGCATTTTATATAAAAATTCAAAAGGTTTTTTTTTATAAAGTTTATTTACATTTGACTAAAGTATGTAGGTGCCATTTTGTTGGATAACTTTTTGCCATCTTGTAGGAAGGGACGTGATCCCATTGCTATAAAAATTTTGGGGCTTCTGATCAAAAAACTGCGACAAGTGGTTTTGGCAGTCCTCTCGTGATCTTAACCTGACACTGCCTCAGGAATTAATCTAATCAGTTGTTCGCAGTACAGTTCAGAATCGATGGTCCTGCCTGGCGGTAACAGCTCATAATGAATAATGCCCTTCCAATCCCACCATACACACAGCATCACCTTGTTGCGAGTTAACCCGGGCTTCGCCACAGTCTGTGAAGCCCAGTTCGCGATAATGACACAGATACTTACCGGGCACGGTTGCTTCGATAAGTATCTGTGTCTGTGACACGGCGTTACACACGCTAGTCGAGTGCGCAGCATGGGCACCTCAGAGGTTTGAACTCGAGACACTTGTAGGACCGATCGAATCGCTGGGCGATCTGGTGCAAGCCATGCTGCACAGCGACGATTGGTGGGTGGGTGCGGCCAATTTCTGCGAGGCGGTAGTGTCTCATAAGGAGGCCGCGGAACGAGATAGGGAGAGAGATGGTAGTGCGCATGCGTCTCGCGGGCGCCGACGTCAGTCGGGAGCCCGGAGGCACAGGTATGCGCATGACCTCCCTCCCTGAAATACCGCTGCAGGGGCCCTCTAGCACCTAGGGAGCAGAGGAGTCTTCACCCCTGTTGACGAAGTGAGTTTGCCTCTCCCGGGGCATTCTCAAGCACTTGTGCGCTAGGAGCGGTGTGGGCGTAACTACGTTCTGTATCTCACGCCTTTCCTGCCATAAGCGCGGGGCACATGGGAGGAGGGTGGTTTTAGTGGGGTATTGATTAGTCGAGTCTCCACACAAGCCGGTTGATTATTGTTTGGATTGCCTCAGTGGAAAGCCTCCATGATCAACAACGGTCTAATCCCTAGCAAAGGACCCGGTATGTGCGAAATGCATTTCCCCCGCCTTAAATAAAAAAAAAAAAAAAAAAAAAGCCCAGTTCGCGATCAGCTTCCTTGCGTAGCGGTCACGAATGCGCTCCTCACATCTATCTAATACAATTTTTCGCGCTTTTCTACCTGGAAAAGCGATAAATTGCTAGTTCTGTGTACAGGTGATAGTGTACTAGTGTTTGTTCGTTTGGATTGCGGTGCGGAAAGTAGTTTTGGCCGGTGAGTCCCATTTCTCTTTCCGCTTGCTAGTGTCGTGCGCAAAATCGGTTGCGCGCGCTTTTGTAACGGTTTCTGTGTGTGTAGTGTTTTCGCGCGCCTTTCTGGTCTCCTTGTGGGTCAGGGCCTCCAGCAATGGACGGCCCAAGCACCCCGAAGGCCCCCAGAGAGCCGAGTGTACCGCGTAAGCGGGATCACATCGGCTCCAACAATGGATGGGCCATGAAGGAGATAAGGGAGACGCGGGAAAAGAAGTCTTCCCTGGTTCGTCGCAGCCGCAGCGCCGCGGAACCTCGTCTCGGGCGCCCGGGTCCAGCCGTTGTCACAGCTACCGGGCTGCCCGCCTCGATAGGGGGTGCATCGGCGGTGGTCGACCTCACCGCCGCCGGGCCCCGCGAAAAGAAGAGCGTGACGATGGGGCCGCCTTCGGCTCCCGCCGCGCCTAGTGCTCCCGCCGTGCGTGCCGCGCGCAAGAGCGCGGCACACACGGCCGTAGGTAGGGAGGTGGTGCTCGCCGCGAACTCGGCCGTTCTCATGGCCGTGAGCGCGGCGAACGCCATCGTAGAAAACGTCTACCGGGCGCAAACGCCACCTGCACGGGCTTCACCTGTGCAGGGGCCAAGCGCCTTCGTGGACCACGTGGACATCGCGCCGTCGGGCAGCGTCCCAGATTCGCTGGAGTACGCACTCGACGACGCGATTCGCGTCGTCTGCGGCCCGCACATCGAGGCGGCTGCATGTGCACCGACACCGGTTAGGTCGGTGTACACAGCGGCCGGCTCGGCGACAGCGGGGGGCGATGGCCCCACGACGGTGTCGGCTAGCGCGCGGGCTTCACCCGTGCCCTCGGCATCGACTTGCGCACCGGCTTCACCCGTGCGCAGCGTGGGGGACGACCGCCCCGCGACACCGGTTGCCGCGTGGGCTTCACCCGCGCCAACGACCGGGGTCGTTGTTAGGGATGGTGATATAGGTGCGGTGGCGGCGATGATGTTGTCTTCTTTCCCTACTGGGACTGTCGCCGCCACCGCTTCGTCCAGCTTCGTCCCCGAGTCGAGGCAGCGGTTCTGGGACCGCAGCGCCGACTCGGAAAGCACATCGGGTGCTTCCACGCCGGCGCGGGCGCGATCGCCGCTGCGTCGCACGGGCGACGCGACGGCGAGCGTGTTCGCGGGTGCGGAGGCCTACCTCCGCACCGAAGGGGGGGAAAAGGGTCGCAGGGCCAGGAAGGCCACTGCTGCCAAACTGGCCGCGGCTAGCCAGTGCGCCGCGCTGATAGGGGACGTACGTGTGCTCGGCCCTGGGAAGCTCCGCCTAGCGGCAAGCGCCCAGGTCGCCGACATCTTCCAGGTTGCCCAGACGTCGGGCAACCTGAAGGGCGCATACGTGCGCCGGCTGAAGGAGGCCGCGTCCCGAATGTCCGACATAGTCGACACGTTGGTGACGCGGAATCCGGAGTCGGAGGCCTGGAGACTTGGCAACGAGAACTCCAGGCTGCGCGCCGAGCTCAGCTCTCTGCGGGAAGAGAACCTCTCCTACCGCAAGGAGTTCGAGCAGATGCGGTAGGCCATGAAGGCCCCCGCTGCGGATGCGGCCCCGGTTCCCGCTGTAACGGCGGAGCCGGGTACCGTGCCCGCTAAGCGGAAGGCCAAGGCCGCCGCGGCGGAAAAAGTCCCGGCCCCCGAGCCGGTTCATATATCCGCTGCGGTCCCCAGAACGGTCCCGGCTACCGCCGTTGTGGCGGAGCCGGTTCCTACACCAACCGCTGCGCACACCGGTGTGGACTACGATATGCTCACGCATATCATCGCCCGCACCGTGGGCGCGATGTTGGACGCCCGGCTTGCCGGGATTGAGGAGCGGCTGCCGCCCGCGCCAATTCTTCGTCCGCCTCTTGCGGCGGACAGGAAAAAGGCCGCGGAGACACAACCGCTGCCTAAAACGGCGGGAGCTGCCGCCGCCGCCCACCGGGCCCCGAGGGAAGTAATTCCCCCGGCACCGATGGAGGTGGTGGTAGCCCCCGTCGTCAGGGTGGCGGACTCCCCACCGCCACCCCCTCCCCCCAAGAAGAAGGTGAATAGGGGGCGTAAAGCAGAGGGCGAAGAAGCTGCGCCGAGCCGCAGCTCTCGCCGCCGCCTCTACTCCGGCGCCCAAGCCCGGGCCACCGGCCCCCAAGCCGGCCCCCCGGCTCATGGCCAAACCCGCGGCCGCGACACCGGCCGTCACGGCACCCGCCGTCGCGCCAGTATCGGCTGCGGTGGCCCCTGCCCCCGCCCCCGTTCCGGAGGGGGGGGCGTGGTCCACGGTCGTTCGGAGGAAGAAGGGCAGGGGAGCGGGAGCGGTAACGCCCCGCCCCCCTCCCTCGGCGCAAGCACCGGCTCCGCCATCGGGGCGGAAACCGGCGCGCAAGCCACGGGCTACGAAGCCCGTGGTATTTCAGGAGCCGAGATCGGCAGCAATTATCATTAAGTTGCTGCCGGAATCGGCCAAAAACGGTATTGGCTACCGGGAGGTCTTCGCAAAGGCCGCCTCGGTGGTCAATATCACCGAATTAGGCCTCAGAGAGGGGCTGAAAGTGACGCGGACCGCCCGGGACGCTCGACTCCTGGACTTCCCCCCAGGACCCGAGAGCGCGACTAGAGCGAACCGCATCACCGAGGCCCTTCGAGGGGCGCTCCAAGGGATGGCCGAAGTCATCCGCCCCGTAAAGCGTGGGGAGCTTTACGTCTCAGGGCTGAATGAGTCGGCCACAGTAGATGGGCTTCGCAGTGCCATCGCCAGCGTGGGCAACTGCCTGCGCGACGATGTTAAGGCGAGGCACATCGGCATAGGACCTGGGGGGATGGGCGCATCATACGTGATGTGCCCCGTCTCTGCAGCCAAAGCCATCGCCGAGCGGGGCCACCTTTTGGTGGGCTTCACCTCGGCGAAGGTGGAGGCTCTGGAAGCCCGGCCCATACGTTGTTACCGTTGTTTCAACGTCGGCCACGGCACCCAGACTTGCCCGGACTTGTGCCCGGACCGGACCGGCTTGTGTCTCCGCTGCGGTAAGAGCGGACACAAGCAGCCGGACTGCACAGCCCGCGACCCCCACTGCGCCGTCTGCGTGGCGGGGGGCAAACACGCTACCCACCCGACGTTGGCGAGGCACTGCCAGCCCCCATATGTCAAGGGTAAATTCGTCCACCCGAGGGCGAATAAACGACCGGCGAGTGGAAAGGGGGTACCTATGGACACCTAAATGCCCAGTACACCCCTAACACTCTTCCAAGTTAATGTTAACCACTCCCCGACGCCCAGGACCTGTGCCTGCAGGCGATGGCGGAGTGGCAAGCAAACTTGGCCGTAATAAGCGAACCTTATTACGTACCCCAGCCAGGAACTGGGTGGGGATCTCGACGATGTGGTAGCCGTGGTCGCCAGAGCCGGATCTGGCACACCGCTCACCAGTCTCGAAAGAGGAAAGGCTACGCGGTGGCGGAAAGCGGAGGTTACGTCATCATAGGCGTGTACCTCACGCGGAGCCGCCCCTGGCGGAGTATGAGCTCGCCTTGACTCCATTAGGGCAGCCGTCGGCAGACTAGCGCCGAAGACGATATTCGTCCTAGGCGACTTCAATGCCAAGCACCAATTCTGGGGGAACGCGATTACCGATGTTAGGGGACGGGCGGTTGAAGACTGGGCGCTTCAATCCAACCTGTCCATCCTGAACCAGGGGTCGGTCCAGACCTGCGTACGTGCGCGGGGTGGATCGATCATCGACTTGTCATTCGCCACACATGCGGCCGCCCGCAGAGTGGTAGGATGGAGAGTGCTGGAGGAGGTGGAGACTCTGTCTGATCACTTGTACATCAGATTCGAGCTCTCCCCCTCGCCTAGCGCTAACCCTGTTCAGCCTCCCGGCTACCGCGCTGGGTTCTTACCAAGCTCGACGCGGAGCAGGCCGAGGAGAGGGCTATCATCGAATGCTGGACCTATCCAGCCGACCTGGGGAATCTGGAGGCGCAGGCTGAGCACATGCGCAAATCCCTCAAAAGGATTTGTGACGCTGCTATGCCTCGAGCCAAACGACCGCCGCCGCGTACATCGGTCCACTGGTGGACCGAGGAGCTGGCTGAACTGCGGAGGGCAGTCCGCAGAATCAGCCACAGGCTCAAACGCAGCAGAGCGCGTCGTCCTCCAGACTATGTTGAGGAGAATGGACTCGTGGGGGAGTTCAGAGAGGCCAGAAAGGCCCTTTCGATCGCAATTCTGCGAGCGAAAGCCCGGGCTCGGGAGGAGCTCCTCGAGACACTGGACCGGGACCCTTGGGGGCGTCCGTACCGTGCGTCCCGCAACACGTTGCGGCCTTGCACCTCCACGGCTACGGAAACGCTCGAACCCGAGGTCCTCCGGTCGGTTATCGATGGGCTCTTCCCGGATCCGGGGATCTTCACTCCCCCCGATATGGGTCCAATCATTCCCGACACCTCGGAGGTGGAGCCTCACTCCATCACCGAGGAAGAGTTAGACGTCGCCCTGGACCGGCTCCGGGGCAGGAAGACGGCTCCGGGACCCGACGGGGTTCCGGGTCGGCTCCTCTTCCTCGCCGCCAAACACCTACGCGGCCAGCTGCGGGAACTGTTCGATGCCTGTATTCGCGCAGGTCAGTTCCCGTCGCAATGGAAGGAGGGCCGATTATGCCTCATTCCCAAGGGAGGCCGTCCTCCCAACGATACGTCCGCCTACAGGCCCATAGTGTTGCTTAACGAGGTCGCCAAGGTTTTCGAGAAGATCTTAGCGGAACGCCTCGTTAAGCATCTCGATACTGTGGAGCCGGGGCTAGCACAGACGCAGTTCGGGTTTCGGCGGAGGCGCTCCACGTTGGACGCCTTCGAGACACTGCGATCTGTAACGGACGACGCAGTCCAAGCAAAGGATACTGTCCCCCCGTACCTCACGAGGCTGTTGGGCGCGTACCTCCAGGATAGATACATCCTTTGGGAGGGCGGCGAGTCTGAGAATCGCGCGATAGGTCGGCGACGCGTCGCGTGCGGCGTACCACAGGGATCGGTCCTCGGGCCGGTTCTTTGGAACGTCGGTTATGACTGGATCCTTCGGGTTCCGGTCCTGCCCGGAATAGGGCTAATCTGCTTTGCGGATGACACCCTACTCACGGCACGCGCTGCGTCATTCGCGGAATCCGTGGACCTCGCCAACGCCGGGCTGGCGATCGTGGTCCGAAGAATAGGTAGGCTGGGCTTGAAGGTCTCCCCCGCGAAAACGGAGGCCATCATGTTCCATAGGCGGTTTCGTAATCCCCCGCGGACTTGTCCGTTACAGTCCAAGGGGTGGACATTCGTGTAGGCCCCTAGATGAAATATCTGGGGCTAATTCTTGATGGGAAATGGCTGTTCAAAGCGCACTTTAAGCAGCTAGTTCCCAAGCTCGTGAGGTCCGCAGGCGCCCTCTATCGGCTTCTTCCCAACGTGGGAGGACTGGGGGGGGACGACTAGGAAACTCTACATGGGCATCCTTAGGAGTATGGCCCTGTACGGTGCACCCGTATGGTCCACTGCACTTCACCGCCACAATAGGACTTTGTTGTGCCGCGCACAACGGGTCGTGGCGGTGAGGACCATCCGAGGATACCGTACAGTGTCGTGGACGACGTCGACACTCTTGGCAGGCGATCCGCCCTGGCCTCTCCAGGCGGACGTGATAGCCAAAGTTCGGCGCTCCCGACAGGATGTCCTCGCCCGTGGCCTGGTCTATGGCCAGGCCGAACTCCAGGTGATCAGGACGCGGGAAACCGCGGCCATGATCCAATCTTGGTCAGTAGAGTTGGTAAACCCTGTTGCTGGTATTGACACGGTGGAGGCGGTTCGACCGCAGCTGTTGCGATGGCTCTCGCGGAAACGCGGGACCCTGACCTTCAGAATGACACAGATACTTACCGGGCACGGTTGCTTCGATAAGTATCTGTGTCTGTGACACGGCGTTACACACGCTAGTCGAGTGCGCAGCATGGGCACCTCAGAGGTTTGAACTCGAGACACTTGTAGGACCGATCGAATCGCTGGGCGATCTGGTGCAAGCCATGCTGCACAGCGACGATTGGTGGGTGGGTGCGGCCAATTTCTGCGAGGCGGTAGTGTCTCATAAGGAGGCCGCGGAACGAGATAGGGAGAGAGATGGTAGTGCGCATGCGTCTCGCGGGCGCCGACGTCAGTCGGGAGCCCGGAGGCGCAGGTATGCGCATGACCTCCTCCCTGAAATACCGCTGCAGGGGCCCCTCTAGCATCTAGGAAGCAGAGGAGTCTTCACCCCTGTTGACGAAGTGAGTTTGCCTCTCCCGGGGCATTCTCAAGCACTTGTGCGCTAGGATCGGTGTGGGCGTAACTACGTTCTGTATCTCACGCCTTTCCTGCCATAAGCGCGGGGCACATGGGAGGAGGGTGGTTTTAGTGGGGTATTGATTAGTCGAGTCTCCACACAAGCCGGTTGATTATTGTTTGGATTGCCTCAGTGGAAAGCCTCCATGATCAACAACGGTCTAATCCCTAGCAAAGGACCCGGTATGTGCGAAATGCATTTCCCCCGCCTCAAAAAAAAAAAAAAAAAAAAAAAAAAACTGTCTGTGAAGCCTGACCGGCCTTTGACCACGATCTTTTTCGCACGTTCTTGTCGTACGTCATCCACTTTTCATCACCAGTTATCAGCTTCTTCAAAAATGGTTCGGTTTCATTACGTCTTAATAAAGAATGGCAAATGAGTACACGGTTCATTAGGTTTCTTTCAGTGAGCTCATGAGGCACCCAGGCTTTTTTGTGTACCCAACCTTTTTCAAATGCGCCAAAACCGTTTTGTGGTCCATTCCCAGTTCTCCAGCTACATCGTAACTACTAATATGCCGATCATGCTCCACTTTTTCAAAAATGACATCAATTTTGTCCGTAACAGGTCGACCAGAGCGACGTGCATCTTTGATATCAAAATTTCCGGATTGAAAACGCTTAAACCGAATTTACACTACTCTCGCAGATACTGCATTAGGTCCATAAACATCACAATTTTTTTTTCGCGGCTTGTGTTGCATTTTTACCTTTTCTGTAGTAAAATTTTAAAATGTATCGAATTTCTTCTTTAGTTTCACTCATTTTAACAATAAGAAAAACGAATGAAAATCACAAATTTTCCTAATTTGAATTTGGAATTGTCTTCTTTAAAGTTAAAACTTTTTAATGATACCAAAACCAGCCAGATACAAGTAGTATAGCCAAAGAGATCTTATTACAAGTTCTTACATACCATATGCGAAAAGACTTTTTCCCCGACCTATTATATACTTTTTGTTTTTTAGTCACTTTTAAAGTGGTTTTGTTTTTTTTTCTACTTTTTAGTTACGCAAATACTTGAATAACTTTAGAAAAAAAATGTATGAAACACGTTGTACGTACCTATAATATTAGAGGGTTGCTCTCGATTTCTCTGGGATCCACTCATCAGATCCTGACTTGGTGACTATGGAACCACCTCAAGAGTATACTCTTACGAGAAATAAAAATTGATAATTGGTCCACAATTGACGGCGAAGTCGCGTAACAAACAGGCAAAAAAAGGATAAAGTCGAACTCCTTTTTGAAGTCTTCCTTGGCCAATGGACGGTTTCTATGTTTTAATAAAATTCCTTTAATTGTAGTATAGTATTTAATATGTAGTCAGGTGTCACTGCAGAGCAGCACGACCGATTTTAATGAACGCCAAAGCACGCGCACTGTCCTGTCCGTCAAAGCGACGCCGCTGACGGGGCGGGTGCTTGTTGTGCTCGTAAATGGCGAAACTACTTCGCCATTAAGGCTGGCTCTCTTTATTTTCCTATCCATTCTTTTATCTTAGCATTGGCATTACTTGTATAGAGTGCTCCAATTCTCACCAGTATTTAATTAATACTATTGTTACGAATTTGTGTGATGTAAATTAAAATACCGTTGGAATTATCACAAAGTTTATTAGAAATACACACACGTAATTCACAGTTCTTACAAGTACAACCAAATATAATAAGTCCAAACCGTAGAGCTGAAAATTATAATTACATAAATCGCGCAAAGACCGTCTTAAAAGATAGTCGCTCCGAAAGTACACTAGGTAACGCCTTAACCGCAGTTGAAATACAACTAACTCAGTCCCCGACTGGCCGACTTTATATAACGGGTGGGCCAAGACTTCGTTAACATTTGAATGTAGCACCCCGCGCAAACACAAGCCGTGCGGGGCGCGGGAGGGGTCTTGCCACTAGCTCGTTTCTCTGAAATTTAGTCGCAATGGATCGCTTCACGGGGCCGCAGCGCGCTTATTGTGTAAAACAATTTTATTAAACAACAATTCGCTCATTACTGTGAGACTCTTAGTTCGCGTTGAATACGATTTATACGACTTAAGTCAGTGTCCGAGTGCTCCTTTAATAAAGAAATGGGTGAAGAAGTTCGAATAGACGGGATCTACACTAAATGTGAAGCAAACCGGCGGCCCACGGACTTCTCGGAGCGAAGGGTACGTGCAGCAAGCAATCTCGCAGTCTCTTGGCCGTCGAGTATTCGAAAATTTCAGTATTCGCTTAGAAGAGTGCAAAAGTCGAAACGGTGGCCATTTAGATGATATTATTTTTAAAAAATAAATTCCAAGTGACAAGCTTTCTTATAAATAAACAATTTTTAAAATATGTCAAATGGTTTTTTTTTATAAGATTTTTTAAAATGTTAACTAATTCTTGTTCCACCTTGTATTTGTACCATAGCCTAGCAATGTGCCCGCTGGTCCTTGGAATTCTTAACATGTCAGCTTAATGGCTTCTAAGAATGCGCATGAAATACAAACAATAGACGGAAGGATTTAAGACGTCCTACCGTACCGTAGGAGGCGTACAAAGGGATCACCGTAAACAATAGACTACTCAAATTCAAAAGGGTAATAAAACACCTGCAAAGGATTGGTTCGCAACAGTATTATAGAAACCGATGATATAGAGAGTGCAGTGGCTGCTTTTCTTGACTTTGTGTTCGACTATCATCGCGTTATACTATTTTTATACGGTATATATTTTTTATGCCTGGTGTACATAAACTAGGAAGTAAAATTAAATTTTAACCTATATGTATGAGCTTCAAAAAATGTTCTCCAGTGGAACTTATTTTGAATAAAAACTTTTGAATTTGAATTTGAATATACCAATGATTTTCTTGCTACGTAAATACCACGTTCAGACTTAAAGAGATGCTTCTCTGATTTCAGTTTTAAACACCAAAGAATTCCTCTCTTAATAATTTGGGTTTTTATCACATCGCACTGTCTCCGGCATCCCTTATCGTGACACCATGGCTCCACTCCACACCATGTCAACTGAACATATTTTGGGCTTTTTACTGGAATCTGACGGAGACACTGGTTCTCCACATAGTGCTGACGTCTACCCTAGGTCCGGTACTTCCACGTGACCACTCATCTGCCGCTGCACGAGTGCGTTTGACCCGCAAACCCTGCTTGTGTCGCCTAAGCGCAGCCCACTCTTCAATTCCGTCCAATAGTACAGTGATGATTCTAGAACTATCTTTTCAACTTAGCCGTTTTTACCCACTAGCACGAATTTACGAAACAACCTTGCAGGAACACACTCGACCCTACCCATCACCCTCGGCTTGAGAATTAGAGTACCTCTACTCTTAGGGTCCACTCGATCCGAGTAATCCTACTCAAACACAGAATATCCAGGTGAAACAGTCTTTGTGCTAATAGTGTTTCGTCCGATGAGTGAGATGTCCCTATTCTCTTACTCCTCTTCATCGCCCCCTAAAGGCTGGCACCGCGTTGGGTTCGCCCCTGTAATGGCAACACTACCGTTTGTACGCTCGAATATTGCAAATGACAAATGGGCAGCGCGTGAGTGACACGCGCCACGTCGCCATTGGCCGTTTCCGACGACCACCCGTCACGGGGTGGCCAATCGCAGCCTCTCACTACTATTGCTGACCTTCCACTGACCGACCTAGCACATATCAACATTTCTAACATTGATACTGTAAAAAACATATTTTCAAGCCGCTAAAGCCACTCACAGAATTTCATGACAATAAGCTCAACTGCACAAGCAAAAAATTGCTGTCAACCGCGGCTTCGCTTGCCTAGATTAAATCTTATACTAATATACTTGTGTAAAGCTGAAGAGTTTCTTTGTTTGTTTGATTGAACGCGCTAATCTCAGGAACTACTGGTTTGATTTGAAAAATTCTTTCAGTGTTAGATAGCCCATTTATCGAGGCAGGTTATAGGCTATATATCATCACACTAAGACCAATAGGAGCGGAGCACCAATGGAGAATGTTTCAATATCGGGGGTTTTGAAACCATATTCCTCGCGGACGACGTCTCGGGCACAGACAGCTAATAAACTATAAATGTGCGAAATTACATACTCCTCTGTCCGCGCAATTTTCGTGAAAAGGGGTACAAAGTTTTTGCTTCACGTATTAATATATAGATAAATAACCTCTAATATACATATTCGCGTGTCTAATACAAACATATGTGATCGCGTTTAATTTTGAGATTTCGAGCAATTTGGAATAACCATGAGGTATGCGTCAGATTAATACTATTTTAAGAGCACAGAGGTCGCGCGCTCGATAACATGATAAAGAGAAAAAGATGGTCGCGAGTGGGATGACGTCAACGTCGAGGCCACGAGCGCGGTTCCGTCTCGACGCGAGCGCCGGCTTGTTCAAGGACGAAGGCTGCCGAAAGTACTCCCCGTCCCTTCTACTCTAAACATATGGAACACACGATGCCCTTAAAAATGTTTCCAACCAAGTGTATAACGACACTGTGGGTGGCAGAGATGGCACTTACCACGATCAAATTTTGAAAGCTTAGCGAATGCTCAGTATGTATGAAGAGAATAATGAATGTAGATGAAACGAAAGATGTATGTCAAGCTCGTAGCAAGTGGTCCTCCAACGTCTCTGCTTACCTCTACGGGAACCAGGCGTGACAATATGTGCATATCACGACAAAAGCGTACATTTAAAAAGTCAGATAATCAATGTTGTTCTATATTTAAAAATAGCTGTTACCCGCGACTTCGTGCGCGCGAGCTTTTCATTTTTTTAAATAAAAGTAACCTAAGTTACTCCTTATAAGACCAGCTATCTGCCAATGAAAGTCCCGTCAAAATCGGTCCAGCCGTTTCAGAGATTAGCCGGAACATCCTGACAGACAGACAAAAAAATTAAAAATGGTTTTTTTGATATAAGTACCGTATATACTTTCATATGCAATTAGTAAAAAGCTGTTATTTTGACATTAAAAAGAGACATTTTAATTTTATTTATCTGTATAGATAAAATTCATAGATTCGTGTAAGTATGTATATTTAAATGGTACAGTCCTATCTGGTTTCTGCTCCGCGAATTCCTTTGAATCTAGGTTTGGAAGAGATCGCTTTAAGCCCTAAGGCCGCCTGTTGTTTTCCAACATGTATTGTAATTCTGCTTGTTTTGTAATTGTTTATTTTGGTGAGCAACAAAGTGTTATCTAATCTAAACTAGCTATATTCAAATAAAATAAAGTATTTATGAATTCTATTCGAATACCATAAGAGTAAAAACCCGGCATTTAAATACGATACCTAATCGTAAACATGAAATAATCAACCTTTAAATTTAAATTTTTTGTACGTCTTCATTTCTAGATTTTGATCACGAGTATGCTTTAAAGCGACAACGGGTTTCATATGTGGTATTACGGGCAGCTTTTTGGGAAGGCTCCCCGCCGACAGGGATTTAGAGTAATTTTTTTAATATGAGGTCGATCCTCGTGTTGTTGTTGTTGTTGTTGGCGACGTGAATGCGCGTGGGCCGCAAGTACGGCTATCACACCACGCGGTGAACAGGGACCCTTTCCCTAAATTGGATTAGTGTCACAGGAGTAGAAGAGAGCCAGAATCGATATATATATTTCACCATCAACGTGTAAATATCGTTAGATTATAATCTATCTCGCAAGATTGTAAACTGTCGAAATGCTGTCAACCATTGTGACCGTAACATACTTCTTACAATTTAACGCATTATTTTTCGGTATCGTGAAATTGTGAAATAGCATGGGATGGAACGGACCTCGCGCGCTTATTGGCCGGTCTTACGGTAGCTCGTTCTTTGCCCATAGAGTTAAAAACAAATCAAAAGTATCAGTTAAAGTAAATTTAAATGAAAGTACGTTCCATCGCATGCCATTTCACAATTTACCGTCGATAGATTACAGTCTACCGAAAATTAATGCGGTAAATTGTAAGCAATATGTTACAGATAAATTACAATCTAACGGTATTTACAATTTGACGATGACATATACAAGCTGTCTTCCTCACAAAGCACTTTGGGCTAGCACCGGAATATTACTACTAACAACTCAATCTCAATGTTACCTTTCATCATCAGCACGGGATCGATGTACATTACGAGGGGGTCATGAAGCCGCCAAATGAACTTGAGGCCCACTTAGATTAGTTTAGTGAGAGAGAAGTAACTTGTTCCAGCAAAAATCATCCATCGCGAAAGACAACAGAAATGTTTCTAACTGCGAAAAGAACTAAAAATCCATTAGAGACAGTATAAACGTACTGCTACATGGTACATGGTTTCAGCAGAATCGTGCTCTCAATTTGCTTGTTATTTAAAAAGGAAACTAAGCGTATACTGACCGCATCCTGGAAGGTCCTGTGCAGGCTCTCCTTGGTGTAATGCTGGTCCCCCTGCTTGAGGATAGCCGAGCACTGCTTCAGCAGCGCCAGTCGGAGCCGCTCCCTGGCGCTCTCCTTCTCCATTGTGGACAGCGTATACTCGCACTCCGTCGTACCGAGCAGGTCCTTAGAGTTCCCTTGGCTGTCACACGCCTCCTCGACCTGCTCTATTTCTATCCTCTCGAAGTCATCGTCGTCGCTGTCATTCTGGACCGTGTCTCCTTTGCAAGTACAGGTGTCACCTTTACAGGCACAGGTGTTACCTTTGCAGGTACAGGTTTCATCTTTGCAGGTACAGGTGTCACTCTGGCGGCTATCACTCTTAGTCTCACACTTTTCGATGCTCGCAGCTAAACCATCGTTCTCCTTCTGCAATTGTTCTTCGCACACTTTTGTATCACTGTTTGCCATTTTTAGATTCTCCTATTTGACTGTAGTGGCTATTTTATGTTTTAAACATTTTTATTAGGATTTTCCTGTTTGGAGTCAAAGTCAAAGCAATTTATTTGGTGAAAGCAGAACACGATATCATTTTGCATATTGTAAAAAGACGAATATTATAATTCATAATAAAAAAAAAACACTTTAAATAGACTTGCATGTCTGAAGAGCCTAATAAAAGTAGATGAAGCAAAAGTGTTTCTGATCTCTGCCCACCTTTATGAGTACGAGGCGTGTATATCTGTATCGAGTGATTAATTATAGGAGCGTGTTAAGGTAAGGTGGCGATAGTGAAAGTGCAATGGCAAACACTTCCATTCGGAACATTTGAGTATTTTAATTTGGTTAAGGGACAATTTTACATATCTTTATCTAAACGGGACAGAACGAAACCACTCCATGTGTGCAACGAAGCCGTTTCTAATAGAAACAGAGACTGAAACCGGGCAAAAGAGTGGGCATGTTTTTGCAATCATTTCTAACATTATTCGCGAAAGTCTAAGAAGATACGGCCCAACTGCTGCGCGCGAAACGCACGGATCTCACGCCGAACGTGGCGCCGATCATTCCGTATGCGGCGTTGGCCCAAAACACGATTTGTGACTTCTCGCTGTTATTTACATTTAAACAAAAACAGGCGTTTCAAGCAATAGTTGACGCGCCATTTGGTTCCTTTTACTTGTACAATGCACATATTTACCACGTCATAGATTAGTACGCTCGTACAAAATCTATAAAGCTGCGAAATTATGTGTAAGACGCTAAACAGTATCGCAGTTATCTCATAATTATACACCTACTGCTATAAAAGGTTTTCTTTCTGTTTGGTGTGACAGTGGTCTAATTGGTGTGATACCAAGCTCTCACAGAATATCGGTGTGAAACTGTTAGCCTTATATGAATTGGATCGTCAGCCAGTTAGCCAGCGTCTTAATCGGATACTCTGTATTGTACCTCGCTTCGTATTCACAGTTTCGTCATTCCCTAACATTATAATTATTCACGAATAAATTCTATTGAACAGGTTTTCGAGTGTAGTCTCTCGAGTGATGACACAATTCCGAATATACAAGCCTTTTGCGTGTGCACAAAATGTCTACACATTGTTGGTACATAATAAAGCTTCTTTGTCTATCTATTTCGTGGCGTTTTTAACGTGAGCTCATTCGCGAAACTTTCGCATCGATATCGCGTTGGAAATGCACTATTTTCCGTAATAGGAAGTGACCTATATAATAATCAATATATGGTACTTACATCTAACTAAGTGTTCGTTTATAAAGTCATTGCAATTATATTAGTTCCATTAAATATAATTCGCGTCGCTCGATGTGAATGGATTCGTATGTAATGTGATGTAAGGTTTTCAAGAAAACGCGAACAAGATCTCATCAACGGTTTTAAGCGCGGTAATTTATCTGATTTTTGTTATTCCGATGTTTTTTATTTTATTTCTTATATTTTTCCTTCCACCCATTTTAATATTATATAAAATGATTAGAGCTAGGCATGTTTGCTGAAGAGTCTCTTGCGCCGCTTCTTCTCTTCAAGCCACAACATGTAGCGAAGCGGTAGTAAATCAGATTAGGCTCCATAGAGTAAATAATAACCATAAACAAAATTAAAACTAAACAATTAAAATGAACAAGTTGGCGGTAGGCTAAACAAAACTTTAACAATACTCGTTGGCACTTGACATCTTTGTCTTTCGTGATCACGTGAAACGTCGGAATAACAAAAATCAAACAAATTACGTTAAAACGTAGTTTTATCATATATGCAAGTGGCGAAAACTTTAAAAACATATTGAGATCTCAGTAACTTTTATATTTGTCTACGCAGGCGAATCCGCGGGATATTCTTTTCAAAATGTTTGTTTGTGGTGCATTTAAGAACAATTGCGACTTCCTTCTACATTACTAGTACATCAGTTTCATTAAGTATTTATTTTATTTCATACAAAATTAAGTATATTTCATTGGCTCTCATTTTGAGAGTATATTACCAATATGAAAAACTCATCGTGATGCGTTTCATCATCGAAATGTAACGGAAATCATATTGGGTTATTGAGTGTCGTATTAATTACTTATTAATTGTTTAAAGGTATGCATTTAATGGGCATTTGATATCAAATTAATTGTATTACTTAATTGTTCACGTTTAATTTTTTCACATCTGTTATTCTATTAAGAAGTAATTTTCGTTTTTGATTTTTTACTGTTAGATTATTTTATTTCAGCACTTCTCGTTGATTTAATACTTAAAAACTTTTGTATGATGTTGATTATTAAAAAAAATAGTTTTATTGGAAACAAAGTTGTCGTCCCTAAATAATTCCACATCATCACAAATATTACAATAAAGAAGATGGAATGCACTGTATAAGTGTTAAATAGTAGTTGTTAGGCGCAGGTGAATGAGGTCGAAGGTGCGGGTGGTGGCGCGCGCGCACCTGCCCGCCAGTACTCGCACACTGGCGGCGCGCGCGCCGCTCCGAGCCATCCGAGCCGCTGCGCCTGTCGATGCGCCGCCGCGCCGCGCCGCACCGCGCGGCGCGGCACCGCACCGCACCGCACCGCACCGCGCCGCGCCGCGCCTCGGCGATCCGCGTGCGCGTGGCCAAATGCAGCCTTCAAGAGCTTCTGTAGAAGCTCTCAGGACAGAACAGCTCCTTCCTCGGACAAGGGTGACCGTGAGGTATATCCGCTAACTCTTCCTAAACCACGCAACGAACTTTAAGCGGTTTTCACCACCAGTTATATACTTTCTAGGAAATATATACATATACTAGCTTCTGCCCGCGGCTTCGTTCCTAATAAAAACTTCATTAAGTCTTTATGTATATGCAAATAAAATAGGGCCTAAACCCACTACGGTATGGCCCGCGGCTTAGCCAGGGGGAAAGTCTGGTTTTTGTACAATATTTGTATTATAGCAAATGGATATTATAGTATACATATGTTCATTAAAAAGAAATTAATATAGAGAAATTGCGAAAAATAAAGATTAGGGGTGGCTGCCATGTGTGTACCTAATGGTTCAATTTTTTTTTTAATATTGGTAGTTATGCATCTAGGTTACTCAGATCTTGAATAAAATGAAATTGATTGACTTATAATGGAGTCTAAAAGACCTAGATATTAACTGCCAAAAGCGTGCGTGCTTTATCATAACAAAATCTTCATATTCTACTTCTGCTGTGCCTCTATTTTTATGGGTTTGTGTGGTGTACATCCAAAATGCCGTTGCAATTATCACAAAGTTCATTGTAATAGAAGTACACGTACGTAAGTCACAGCTTGTACAAGTACAACCGAATACAACAAGTCCAAATCATATAATAGAAAATCGTAATGACATAAATTGCGCAAAGTCCGTTATTATAAGATACTCGCTCCGAAAGTACACTAGGTAACTCTTTGATCGCAGTTGAAACCTAACTGACCCATTCCCCGACTGACCGACCTTATATATTTGTAAAATAGCCGAGCAACTTGCCCATTGGTCCTTGGAATTTTTAACTTGTCAGCTTCAGAAGCAACTTGTAAGCAGAAGGTAACGGCTTCTAAGAATTTGCATGCAATACAAACAATAGAAAGAAGGATTTATAACGTCTTACTAAGGGATTCAAATTCGAAAGGATTATAAGCCACCTGCAAGGGCCCGGTTCGCAACAATACTAAAGACAGCACAGAAATAACAGACATACGAGTACAAACATCCGGACAACATCTCATTTGATTTAAAACACAAAGCACCTGCGACATTATTGTGTAAATGGTTTCGATACGAGTGTGAAGATTTGAAGAACGCGTTAATGATGTATTAGATTATAAGCCATTAGTCAGATTGAGCGCGTTGGCCAGATGTATTCTGTAGGATGGCATCCCTGCGAGTCGTGACGTTGGCGTCACGACTTCATCGCATGTGCCAATTAATCATGACCCTATGAGCCTCGACGTCTCCTCATTATCATGTCAGCTTAGTTTTAACATTTCCTTCATACCCATCAGTCTTGTGTCAGGTCTTCGCGGTTGGGGTTGCCACGCGTATTATATTTTAGCCAATTGTCCTACAATTATATTATAGAAAAACATATCTCCATTGCTAATTCGATTATTGCGATTCTCAAGAATATTTTACAAATAATAGATGTTTGCTGCTCAAAGCAAAGACTAGTAATAAACATACATTAAAACTTTAATACTGCAATAAATTGAATAAATAATGACAAGTAAATGTGTACTTTTTTTCCCCCAAAGTCAAAAGTACTACATTTTCTTTAAAAAAAAATAGGTGGCATCCCTACTCTTAGTTCTGTTCTTAGTAGACCTACTTTATTATAATTTGGCGCTGTAAGTGGTTTCTATCTTCTGGATAGTGCTGAATATTAATTAGCTCTGTATCATTATATACGTTCAGTCATAGAAAAATAAGGTAGGATACTTTGATCCCAATGATATTCCCGCGACATGAGCAAGGCGCTAAAACACGGGTCACATCATAGTTATTATAATAGGTGTCTTAATAAAAACTACGTTTTAACGGTTTTAAGCGCAGCGTTTTGTGTGAGTTTTATTTCGACGTTTCGGTCACTTTTCAGTAGGGACAAACAAACGTCGTCCCGAAAACTTAAGAATATGGTAAATCGAGAACGTTGTGAGATGATCTGCGTTGATATTTTAAGTATATACTCCACATAACAAGATATTTATGTCCATCAGATTCCTCTGTCTCGACTATAGTGGGTCTGTACAATGAACAGAAATTCTTTGATTCTTTCATCAGCGAAAATAGTTGTGAAGAATTGAAAGTTCCTTACGTAGGTCCATTTTAATTATCAAGGTCGACATGGAGGAACCAACAAACATACTTTTAAAATTGTATATGCATTATGTACATAAATAAATGTTCATTGGTTTGGGTCGAGGGCAAGTATTGGGCCGCGACACATGTGCGAGCCGTCCACCCGCCTGTCGCCTGCGGGCTGCGCGTCGACCACCTGCACGTGCCCCCACCGCTTACTCCACTTATTACACACAGCGCTTCCGGGAAACCCGCCTGCTGGCCACGACGACTCAAGTTATATACTTTAGACTAGCGATCCCAGCAGACGTCGCTTGGCTCTGAATAATAAAAATCTAGTCATACATGCGAATTCGGACTCATACGAATATACACAAAAAAATTTCATCAAAATCGGTCCAACTGCTTAGGAGGAGTTCAATTACATACACACTACTAACATTAGAATTTTATTTATGTTTAAAAATGATAGTATAATCCATTGATGACTGGTTCCTATATCATACTATTTATAGAACTGCCTTATTGTCGGTACAAATTTGATATTATATATGATGCTTATGTCAATTTTTAACCAGTAGTAAGGCAAGTAATGAATGGTACACTCTTAACAATGAAACACAAGCCCCATTTTATCCATTTCTTACATTTATTGCCCGAGTCTAACAGTTGCTGCTTGATTGTTAACTATAGTTAGCAACTATGTGTTGGCAATGTTCCATAATCGCTTATAGTCAGCTAATACAGTAGACATAAATAACCACTAAATCTATCTACTATCAGATAAATGTTATTAAAATGCATATATCTCATTAAAAGATCCAAAGAGGGAGCTCGCGGGCGACGGCGGCGCGCTGAACTGGTGCACCGCTCGCGCACTCAGCGGAAAGTCGCGCGGCCGCACCGCACTTTTTATTAACGAAGAGAAATCCACTTTCGGGCTTGTCGCCGAGAGGATGTGTGAGTCTCGCCGGCCTAGTTCTACCCTGGTGGAGGTAGGTTACCACTGCCGGAATACCCACTAAAACTCCCCATATTCCTTCCTTTCGCCTATAGCTACGACCGCAACAAGTGGCTATCATCTACTCAACGTTGGCCGATGGCGCTTTAGATTTTCTTTGATTTAAAATTGAACCAAAGAACATATATCTACCTTCCATATACAAGCCAACCCTACTCCGTCGCAAATATATATTTCATCCACAATAGTATCGTGTCTAAAGACGGCGTACTGCAAATGATCTTGTGATTTAACAACGGCGAAGATATGACCCTTGTACACACGCTGTTGACATTCTATGTTTCTTACAATTGTTGCAAGATCATTTTCGAATCTCAATGGTGTATCTACGAGTATATTACATATACTATTAATACATGATGCTAAACCTTTGTACCCCTTTTTATGAAAATTGCGCGGATGGAGGAGTATGAAATTTCACACACTTATAGTTTATATAGAGAAGAAGCGACGAATACTATTTTTTTTAAATTATGCATAAAAAATACATTAAATCAATAAAAAAAACATTTCCCACACTACCATGTATTTGACACACACGCGCATATAGTATACTCTTTTGTTTATTGTTTCCTTGGTGAAATCTGTGATTATAGAAGTATAGTCTTTGACAACAAAATATTATGGTCAAATTTCGACGGGCGACCACTAGTATGTATATATTGCACTTTGTTGCCAACGATCAACACAGTTGATAGGATTTGTGACATTCAATTATTAACCTAGAAAGGTGATATGACGCCATGGTGTACCGGATCCCATACCGTTCAGTACACTAACCTTTTTTTTTTTTTGGCCAGGGAAATCCGTTTGAGGACTAAGCCGCGACAGGCACAGAAGCCTAGGGGGATGTTCGCGACCCGTGTGAGAGTGTGGGATTCGCCAGATCGGGGGTGGCACTAGCATGCCCAGTCAGAACTGGTGCCACATTATTGCCACTCCCCAGTTAGGGATACCTACTAAAACCTCTGGGTGTTCCGTCCAGCGCCTTATGCCAGGGCTAGGGGAATGGGATTCCCAGCTCCGCTGTGCCCTGGCAGCCGTGAGCCTCGCTCACTAGGCCTCTTCCAAGAGTACACTAACCTAACCTATCCCTTTATATAGAAAAAAAAGACAAACAAGCAGAGAAGAACTTATTTTAACCTTAATATTTAACTTGTAATGATGTAGTCACATATGTACGATGTACCCGTCTCTTGTTCTCTTAAATCTTAAAGCAGAGCTTTAAATTTTATGTAAAACTAGCTGTACCCGTGATTACGTCCGCGGGAATTTTTTTCGCGGAACGCTAATTTTAAAAGTCGCCTAAGCTACTCCTTATAACATCAGCTATCTACTAATGAAAGTCTCATCATAATCGGTGTAGCCATTTCAGAGATTAGCTGGAACAAATGGTTTTATTATTTTCGCGGAATATTAATTTTAAAAGTAAATTATTAAAAAGTTTATGTAAACTTAAAAATAATTCTGTCAGTAATGACAGAATAATAAAAGAAGGTAACTTGTATCCATTACCCCCCACTATTCGGCTCGTTATGTCATCTTTAGAATATAAAAGCGTGCAGGCGGAACTACAAAACAACATACCCACTCCGACTTTGGTCAGGTGCAGTCTCACTCCGGCGTCGATTGTATTGGTTGTATGCACATATTGTACTAGCGCTAGTTGTTGTGCGAGAAGTGAGACTTAATTACATCTACTTTTAAAATTATTCCCAGTAAAATGTGTAATTGTTGTAGCCTTACAGCGCGTTCGGAAACCGCACGCTACGGAAAACCGCTAGCGTTTATTTGCGGGAGTGCGTAATAAGTACTCGTATAGGGAAATTACCACACAATGCGCGTACGTTGCGGGCCATTCGGAACCGCCCGTTTGTTTTCTAACGTTTATTACACACTCCTCAAACACTGGATTCGTTCGCCATCAATCTGGCGTAACATATAGGTACTACGTCTAATTTTTATATTTGTTATCTAAAAGTAAAATAGAATCATTACGGTCTCACTTTGATAACTGGCTGTTTGTCTGTCAGTTTGTACCATCTAATCAATAAATATATCTCAGGAAGTACTAAGATTAGAAATAGGTAATTTGGCGCACAAATAAATCGCATTTGTACAAATTGTAAAGTATGTGTTTCTGGTCAAGATTTTGTTAATACCGAAAGGTAGTCCAATGTTGGAATTTCAAATTGAAGGAATATCGTCATGATTGTTTTTAGAGAGAACTCGTACGCGGCCACTCGTTTCTTCAATATGTCAGTTGTTAGTTAAATGTGGAGCGCGTGATCAGGTCGAACGCGCACCCATTTGGGAAGTGGGCGAAAGGCCGACCGCTTCTTACAAAGTACGTCCAAACAAAGTTCAATATCTCGTTGATCAATCACTCGAAGGTCATCACTGTCTCTTCTGTTCTCAAACATGTTCCTCACTCGCTAATACAGGAGAGCTGGTAAATGTACACTTTGCAACCGGAGAGGGAGAAAGTGGTCTCTGCACATTTGAGTGTGTTTGTGTGAAGTAGGTAAACAGGCACACCTGGGCACAAACGAAATCACTTTGTCTGGGCAAAATTAAAAGAAACATGATTTGGGGGTAATGCACTAAAAAAACCGAAACAAGATTGAGAATAGAAAACAAAATTTATATAAACTATAAACAAAGTAAACCCTACTTCGGGTTAACAGACTATATTATGAGCTGAAAGCCCAAGCAAAGACCGCATTGAGTTCAGTAGCAGACGGGATCCGGAGTCAAGATACGCGCGAAAAACATAACCCTTCCTTGGCAGTCGGATAAAAACATTTCCAAAGAAAATGGTACCTTTTCAAAAACAATATGAATACATTTGAAATAAACTTTATTAAAAGCTCAATATAACATTGGAAATATGCATCACTTACAATATGTAAGTATACTATCCTCACCGAAACTAACAGTAAGTACTAACAATTACGTTATCTTCAATTCTAAACTACAACCCTTATTATATTACAACCGAGAGATGCTAAATGAATATGATAATACTTTTTGTATAATTCATAATATTAATGAAAACGTTCAAATGCGAAAGCGGAACAAGGACAGCTCCTCACACTCTTGCCCTTTCATACTAAATTCGTTCCTCTTAAAATGCCAAATGGCAACTTTCAACTAAACGGCCACAAATGTAATCTTGAGCAAAATGGTGTCCTACATTAATATCATTTACAATGCGCTTGGAAGCTATGTCTAAACTTGAGCGCGTTTCCTCCGACGCATGCCTCTGTGCGAAATCATAGCGCATGCCTTCAGATTAATTTTTTACTCGGTCCTTTATTTTGGGTGGTTACATCTACAGTGCCGGGTACTCGCCTGCCATAACCAATGGTACGTAACTACAAACTGCAACCTCGCGAACCCGAGCTGATGATTGTACGCACGTATACACTAGAACCTCGTTACTGTATCTGCTCGGTTGCAGTTACGGCTCGCAGATGAGTACCCGGTTCGAGGTTGCGTTGATCCCGTTATACCTTAAACTACCCCACTTTCTACTACAAAATATGCTTAAAATGGTCGGGATATTCCAGTAAACTAGCTCCTGGTGAGGTAATCGGTGGCGATGGTCTTCCAGTCGGTGACGTCCCCGTGCTCGGTGGGCCTGCTCTTGCGAATCTTGCGCAGCAGCTCCCAGCCGTTGGCCCTCTCGGTGCTGAGCACGTACTTGTTGCCGGGGTCCTGCTCCGCGGTGTACGCGCCCAGCACCAGGCTCTGCACCAGCCGCGCCGACACCAGCGTCTACACACGGAACCGCATATCAAGAGACTACTTCAAAATATCTAGAAAGACAAATTTAAAGCGTAGAGGGACCCAAACAATGAATCAATAAGTCCTATTTAAATAAGAAAAAGACGTTCCTTATATTTCCTCGAGTGGAGACATCAGGATGAAAAACCTCATCATCTCAAGTTTCCCATAAAATATCATACGAAGCAGTTAAGTGTTTAGAGGATGCAATACTCACGGCTGTATATATTATGTGTAGAGGAACCAAGTATCCAGATGTGGAGAGAGTTTTGGTTAAACAAAAATGGCAGGAATATTTTTGGAAAGTAAAATGTCGCTGAGATGTAATGAATAGCGCCAGGCGCTTGTTTGAATTAAAGGTGTATCTAATGGCGATGAAACCACTTCTGAGGGCCTAAAGCGGTCGACTTTGGAGATAAAATTCCCCTTTATGTTGATACTTGTCATGCTTATCGTAATATCACTTTGCGAAAATGACGTCTTTATCTCTCTGGTATAATAACTACGGTTAAATCTTGTATAACTACAAACATATAAATAAAATTTAAAAAATAATGGGGGATAACTGACCAGGATATGCCGAAAATGCAATTTTTAGATTTTTAGATTTTTTTTCTGTCTATTTATCTATCTGTCTGTCTGGATGCGCCTACTCATCTCTGAAACAGCGGGACCGATTTTGACGGGAACTTCACTGCCTACTTTTACAATTAGGGTTCCACGCGGACGAAGTCGCGGGCACAGCTAGTAATATTATAAAATTCTAAAAATGCCGTGTCTGTACATTGTGAAGCTACTTAAAAAAAACAACTGGAATACACTATAGAACCGATGAGAACACGAGATTCACATAAAAACTATTAGACCGATTTCGATACGGGTTTCGCTGATCGACAGCAAATTCTTAGACTTAAAGTCTGTGCCACTCTTTATCCCGGGCATCCCGCGGGAATTTTCCCGGAAGCGGTTTATAGTTGTTCAGGTGCATAAAAAGGAAACAGTTTTGACTAAAACTTGTTGCGGTGCTTTGCTGCATTACGTCTGCTGACCTAAATTGGTAATGGGGGGCATAGTAGTGTTGGGGCACCACCTTGAGCAGGCGGTACTCGTGGTCCGGCAGGCGGCGCGTGACGGTGTAGCCGGCCAGCACGTAGCCGCCGGCCTGCGGCTCCCCGCTCAGCAGCATCATGTAGGTCATCGCGATGGCCAGCTCGAACACCACGCACGAGTACTGCACGTCGCCGAAGTCGATTATGCCCCTAATCGTGTACTCGCTCTTGCTGCAAACGACAACCAACTCCGTCAGCCTTTTGCTCTTCACTTCGAATATCTCCAGGGATATAGCTGATGAAAAGGGGGATGAAAGTTTGTATGGAAATCCGCCATTTCCAAAATAGGAAGCATGAATTGTTTTTACACCTGCTTCTAGTGAGACGTAAATGTAAGTTAATATTTTTCGAAATTAAAATAACTAATTAAAAAGGAGAAGTAAGTTTGCTCCAACTATGACTATTTTTAATTTACGCGAGCGAAACCGCGAACAATCGCTAGTTAATTATACTGTTTAATAGTATGTTCAATTATGATAGCAAAAGCAATGGAATTTAAATCCAATTTGAGAATTAAAACACAGATTAGTATTATTACTGTTTTGGATTTTAGTTCAATCACTTAATCAGCGTCCCCTCAAAGGCAGCCATTCCCGGCAGAGCTCGTTATGATCATTAGTATTGTCAGACAGGAAGAACGGCCTCGAATAACGCTCAGGTATCCGAGTGAGGTGCCGAATGGAAGCCAAGCGAGACCTGGTGCGCGCCCTCGCCTCACCTCAGCAGGATGCCCTCCAGGATCCTGGTGCAAACCCTCAAAGTCGGAGTGCTTATGGCCCTAAGGTCATACAAATACAATGTCTATAAACGACGGTAACCACACTGTTATAGGTGGAATGCTTCCCACCAAAACACATTTACTTTGAAATCTTATTATTCCGTTAGCACTGTATTAGTTCTGTCATTACTAACGCCATCTATGAGCTTATAAATTCATGGACAATAGTTACAAATATATTAAAGGTTTTCTTATGGACCAATGTTTAAATTAGTTTTAATATATGAAGGATTTTAACTTTGTGCGAATGACAGGAAGCCAGCAGCAAAAGAAGTGTTGATGAAAGACGCTTACAAATGCAAATAGCAGTCATATTCTATTTGGACCTTGGTCGTTACTTAAACCACTTCGATAAACAAAATAGTCCTATATCACTCGCGGGCTATTCACGCGGCCTTGTCTGCTTCAGTATCTCCAGGAAGGCGCTTTTCCAGAATTAAAACTATAAGGACACACATCTTGTGTCCAAGAGTATAATAGGGGAAGCTTATTTGTTATGGTTCTCCACACATATGAGCCAACCCTATTACTTGTCATACAACAGTTCCGTAAGCTCCAAAGAAACCACCTCACCCGAGTGGCCTGTGGGTACTCATGCTTGCGCGTGGGAGACTGCTGAGTGGACAGCTTCTGGGGAGCCTCCGAGGCCACGGCTCCCTCCACTGGACGGGACAGCTTGTTCCCGATCGTGGCCGCATACGATCATATCTGATCATCGCGATGACTAATTACAAATCTTTTGCCGTGCACAGACGGTACAAATGTCCATAGGTTTCCACCAGGTGGGCCATCTGTCTGTCTGCTGAACTCATGCAATAAAAAAAACAAGTAATTATAATAATAATTAATTTCATTAAAGGTGAATGAATAAATGTACTTTTCAACAAAATATTAAGATTTCTTAGTTTTGAACAAATTATTAAAATTGCCAACAATGGTACACAATTTAATAATACTAAAATAATGACTACACAAACTAAATGATTGCTTCATATTGAAATGCACAATGATTCCATTTTATGTGTGCATCAGATTCGTAATGTGTGAACTTAAGTGGATATTAATAGGAAAGATAGTAAGACTAGGGCCGACCTGCCGCCCGGCTTGGGCGCCACGAGCACGTTCATCTCGTTGACGTCGCCGTGGATGGCGCCCTTCTCCAGCTCCTCCATCCGCGGCACCACCGCGTACTTGAACTCCTCGATCACCTGCACAGCACACGGTCATGAGGCTCTCACTCCTGGTGGCGCTACGTATAGACGGATGCCGCGTATCGAGCAGTTACCTCCTCGGCGAGGTCGAGCCTCTCGGGGTCCTTGATGACGTACTTGAACTTGTCCAGGTGCGGCACCATCGACAGCATCCACATGTGCTCGTGGCCCTCCAGACCAGAGTGGTTGAAGTTCTGTTGAAACGAGTTTTAAAGCATCAAAATGACAGCAAAATATTACAATGGCCAAAATGACCGCAATTGAGTGTCCTGCACTATTCAGGAAACCCAGGTGTGACTTCTTCGTGCCACATGCACGTTGTGAAATAGGTCATGGGAGGATATCGTAACGCGCACCACATACTCGTACAAGATTATTGGTCTCGAATGAATTACACTAATTTGTGGTCTTGAACATGTTGTACCGCGCTCTGTACTCTTCATTCGTCACTCTCCACACACACGGACACACACGCATCAATCTCCATCAATAGACTTTGTATGGTTCATAACTTACGCTACTTACTATTGCAACCTGTAATTCTTATCTAGAATAAAAAACAATTATTTATTTCTGGGACTCGATTAACTTGTAGGATTCAGCGCTGACAGGATGAAGGGACTTCTGGGACAACCACATAAATGTTGTTGATAACTTGAAACGAATTGATCATTGAGACTGAAATAGGTATTAAACCCAGTCGATGAATGCTATTGGTAAGTGAAACCACATAATATTGATTTGCCATCCACCATCACAGCAACGAAAAGGCGCATCGCCCTCACCTGCAGCTTGTTGTCCAGGTTGGCGACGAACTCGCCGAGCTGGTAGAAGAGCTGCTCGGACCTAGGCACGTCCTTGAGCAGGTCCCCGGAGACGTACTCCAGCAGGCGGACCACGTGCTTCTTGCCGCCAATGGTCTCCAGCGAGTGCAGGTGCCCGAACACGTTGCGGATGGGTTTCGGGCACACCACCGAGCGGGCGTCTGTTTAAGTGCGACACCTGATTACATCTGCATTCTAGACGTGGCAGAGCCAAGCTTTAATCGCTATCATGCTTTTAGTTGCTAGGCTGTGATACCACGCAAACACAGAATATCGACGTGAAACGATTCCCCTTGAGCTAATCGGGTTTCGTGCGATGAGTTCTACCACTTGGTGTTGCAAACGCTATATAGGCAACGGTAACTACTTTCCGTGAGCTGGGCCGCCTGAGGAGACAGGCGCGGGCGAAAGGAGTACTCACGGAGGAAGTTCATGAGCTCGTTCTGGGCGTCGACGTAGGGCGCGTTCTGGGAGTCCATGGAGTTGAGGATCTTGAGCACGTACCCGTCGGGGCAGTGCGCCGTGATCAGCGGGTTCTTGACATTCGGGTCCTCCGTGATGCGGTAGTTCTTGTCATCGTAACTGCACCGTGCAAAACAGAACCACCATCAATTTTTCATTTCAACCCCATTCACATTTTATAAACTTTATACTCTTTATAAGTCAAAAAAAAAACTAAATATAATTTTTGTTAACAAAACTACACGCGGCACCGACATATGGTGGATTAATTCCTTTCCTTCATGCCACCTTCATAAGGTCGAAAGCGCTTTGCGTCTAACTTCACCTCGCGCACCGCAAACGAGTGTGTATTTACCGATACTTACACGCCGGGTGCCTTCTAGGTGAGCATGCTCAATCCTAGATCATATCTTTGCTCCACATCGGGCCAGATAGTGGTCAAACGCGAACCTATACTAAACCTATTTAAAACAAAAACCGTATTCCAGCTAAAAAGTATAAAATAAATATATTCTACAACGTCTTGAAGTCGGTGCATTTTGCATTTTATTTTTTGTTTGCTATGTTTTGCTTGGCGCCGACTTCAAGGTCTAGAAAATATTTATCCATCCAGTAATAGTGAATTTATGCGAAACTATTCTGAAGCTTTACTGATTTCAACGCAAAAAAAAAACGAAACATACTTTAATGTTTGTTTATTATTTAATGGAACCATGGCTTTCAAATCATGGTACCGCCATCTCTTGTTCAAATCATAATACACATTCTTACATACATACATATTCCTTCTCTTTTTGTATAATAGCATATATGTATATCTATCACTGTCCCTCAATTTCCCCTTACAATTACAATGGAAGATGCCGCCATTTTGTTGTTGGATTCGTTTGTGGTGTTCAAAAGACAGACATGTAAGAAACAATAAGATTTTTGGCAAGTGCAGTGAGTTGTTGAAACAAACCAAATGGCGGCCGCCCTGAAAACTGGTGCTTGTTGGTGGAGCTGATTTCAGTTTGCGCGAAATCTACTTCTGAAGCCAAGGTGGACGTTCTTAGTCGACGGGGTTTTAAGTGAGTCTATATAACATTCTATTCTATTTAATTATTGTTATTCGAAAAACATTTACACAACAACCGAAGGCAACAAAATTATACTATTATCTCCAGCGGCTTCGTGTGTACGAAATAACCGTGTTTGTTTTTAACTTTCGTATTCCGCACACACCATGCTTCTGAACCGATAACTTTATATCGCTGGACATTTACACGACAAATTGAAAACCTCCTCATTTCTTTTAAAATCGGTTGAAAAGGCCCTCCATACTCCCGTGAGAACAGCGGTGTGCGATGTTCTCGCGAGTATGTAGAGCCTAATTGTGGACGAACCCGTTGAGCTCGGTGAGCTCCAGCGCGGATATCCCGTAGAGCCTCTCCGCCAACGCCCGGACGGCGTCGGGGCCGACTTGGGGCCGGAGCACGGCGCCCGGCTCCAAGCACCTCTTCTCGGACATCTCCGGCGCCGGCGCAAAACTGGCCGAACTTGACGATTACTCTGCACTTCTACTCCCAACTAGCTGTGGCCGCGACTTCGTCTGCGTCAATTTTTTTTAGCAATTGTATATATCTCTGTAGAAAATATTTAATTTTGCTTAAAAGTAAATCATTATTATACAACATTTATTCCTTTTGGGAAAATTGTGCGTTTTTGTGAAATTTCATGTTTTTCGGCTACCATAAGAACTCCCTCGTGTGGTGTCAATCATTTATATATTTTTATTTATAGGTAATTAGACACAGGCTTTTGTTTGTAGGTTGGCTATTATTCTAAATTGAATGTTTATGTATATCTACTTTACATTAGCTAGATACACAAGTCATGCGCACAGGTATACTTTAAAAGACGAAGATGACGATTTGTAGTGCTTCGCTGCCGTTCGCCTCCATTCTGTAATTGTCCGCTTTACCGAATTTCATGAAAATGATTGTGAACTTACATTTAATGTACTATACCCCAACAACAACTAAGGACTTGAGATATTCCGAATTGAGACGTAGTGGGGCTGGCGACGCCTTCACCACAACCGCCAAAATGTTCCGAAGTGGCACAAAGCTCTCCCCCTCCTCACTCGACGACGGATCATTGTCCTTTAGGACCGTAACTCGTTTGGAGAAGGTATCCTCTTTAGCACAACATCGTTTATGACATGAACGGTGACTGTCTCATATGATTATTGCAGAAAATATCTAAGAGTTCCACATCAAAATCCAAACACAAAAGGTCGATATCCCGAACACGTGGTGACCTTTATTGTATTAGGTTGGGGAAAAAGTTTCTTCAGATTTTATATAAAAATTCAAAAGGTTTTTTTATAAAGTTTATTTACATTTCACTAAAGTATGTAGGTGCCATTTTGTTGGATAACTTTTTGCCATCATGTAGGAAAGGATGTGATCCCATTGCTATAAAAATTTTGGGGCTTCTGATCAAAAAACTGCGACAAGTGGTTTTGGCAGTCCTCTCGTGATGTTAACCTGACACTGCCAAAGGAATTCTGCAGAGACCGAAACAGGTGAAAATCTGAAGGTGCAAGGTCAGGACTATACGGCGGATGCATTAACACCTCCCAGCCAAATTCTCGTAATTTTTGCTGAGTGGCTAAAGATGTGTGAGGTTATCATGCGTTGCGTTATCATGGTGAAAAACCACAACCCTTCTGTTGATTAATTTCGGCCGCTTTCTCTCAACTTTTTGCTTTAATCTCATCAGTTGTTCGCAGTATAGTTCAGAATCGATGGTCCTGCCTGGCGGTAACAGCTCATAATGAATAATGCCCTTCCAATCCCCCCATACACAGAGCATCACCTTGTTGCGAGTTAACCCGGGTTTCGTCACAGTCTGTGAAGCCTGAACGGCCTTTGACCACGATCTTTTTCGCACGTTCTTGCCTTACGTGATCCACTTCTCATCACCAGTTATCAGCTTCTTCAAAAATGGTTCGGTTTCATTACGTCGTAATAAAGAATTACAAATAAGTACACGGTTCATTAGGTTTCATTCAGTGAGCTCATGAGGCACCCAAATATCGAGCTTTTTTGTGTACCCAGCCTTTTTCAAATGCGCCAAAACCGTTTTGTGGTCAATTCCCAGTTCTCCAGCTACATCGTAACTACTAATATGCCGATTTTGCTCCACTTTTTCAAAAATGGCATAAATTTTGTCCGTAACAGGGCGACCAGAGCGACGTGCATCTTTGATGTCAAAATTCCCGGATTGAAAACGCTTAAACCAAATTTGCGCTACTCTCACAGATACTGCGTTAGGTCCATAAACATCACAAATTTTTTTCGCGGCTTGTGTTGCATTTTTACCTTTTTTGTAGTAAAATTTTAAAATGTATCGAATTTCTTCATTAGATCCACTCATTTTAACAACAAGAAAAACAAATGAAAACCGCACATTCACCTAAGTTGAATTTGAAATTGTCTTCTTTAAAATTAAAACTCTTTAATTTTTCAATTTCCAAAACCAGCCAGATACAAATGGTATAGCCAAAGAGATCTTATTACAAGTTCATACATACTAATATATGCGAAAAGACTTTTTCCCCAGCCTATTATTCGATCGTACAGGTATAATTCCATTGCTGCCGACGGTGCCTGACATACACACGTAAGTGCTACACAATGTAATATACAATAATTTATTATTCTAAACGGCACGACACGATCCATGAGCTCCCAATTGATTCGTCACGGCCATTTTGTTTTACTCATATACATTGTTCAGTTCAGACTGCATTTTTTTCTCTTCACAACAACATAGAAGAGAGAATGAAATAGTTAATGATATGGGCCGTGGCTTAACGGGTGGGGTCAGACACGGAAGGTAGAAATCCCACCGCCAGGTGGCAGGACCTCGGCCCCAGACCCCAGCGGAGCCTCCGCGAGTGATCCGGTAATGTGCTATTCGTGATAGGGCTTTCCTACATCCGCAGGGTGCAAACATCTTGTAATTTATGCAATCTTGCGTCTAATCAATGCTATAACAATATTAACATAGTTATCTTTAAAGTTAATTTATTAAGACGCCTTTATTGGTAGGTATAATCTCTATATATATATATATATATATATATAAAACAAAGTCGTGCTAGTTACACCATTTGTAAGTCCGAACGACTGGACCAATTTTTTTGATTTTTATGTTTTTGGAATTTTCTTCGTCAGAATAGGATAATAAGTATTAAAATGTGATATTCAACAATAAAAAAATTAACATAAAAAACATTAGTCACAGCCATTCATTTGTTCTGATCTTTCCCGGCCGCTTTCAGCAATGGGACATTGGATACCAAAAGAAAATTTCATTTGCGGTATAAATAATTAAATAACAGGTTGGGGAAAAAGCCTTTTCGCATATGGTATGTATGAACTTGTAATAAGATCTCTTTGGCTATACCATTTGTATCTGGCTGGTTTTGGTATCATTAAAAAGTTTTCATTTTGAAGAAGACAATTCCAAATTCAAATTAGGAAAATGTGTGATTTTCATTTGTTTTTCTTATTGTTAAAATGAGTGGATCTAATAAAGAAATTCGATACATTTAAAAATTTTACTACAAAAAAGGTAAAAATGCAACACAAGCCGCGAAAAAATTTGTGATGTTTATGGACCTAATGCAGTATATGCGAGAGTAGTGCAAATTTGGTTTAAGCGTTCTCAATCTGGAAATTTTGATATCAAAGATGCACGTCGCTCCGGTCGCCCTGTTACTGACAAAATTGATGCCATTTTTGAAAAAGTGGAGCAAGATCGGCATATTAGTAGTTACGATGTAGCTGGAGAACTGGGAATTGACCACAAAACGGTTTGGGCGCATTTGAAAAAAGCTGGGTACACAAAAAAGCTCGATATTTGGGTGCCTCATGAGCTCACTGAAAGAAACCTAATGAACCGTGTACTCATTTGTGATTCTTTATTACGACGTAATGAAACCGAACCATTTTTGAAGAAGCTGATAACTGGTGATGAAAAGTGGATGACGTACGACAAGAACGTGCGAAAAAGATCGTGGTCAAAGGCCGGTCAGGCTTCACAGACTGTGGCGAAGCCCGGGTTAACTCGCAACAAGGTGATGCTGTGTGTATGATGGGATTGGAAGAACATTATTCATTATGAGCTGTTACCGCCAGGCAGGACCATCGATTCTGAACTGTACTGCGTACAACCGGTTAGATTAATTTCTTAGGCAAGTCAAGTTAACATCACGAGAGGACTACCAAAACCACTTGTCGCAGTTTTTTGATCAGATGGCCCAAAATTTTTATAGCAATAGGATCACGTCCGTACCTACAAGATGGCAAAAAGTTATCTAACAAAATGGCACCTACATACTTTAGTCAAATGTAAATAAACTTTATAAAAAAACCTTTTGAATTTTTATATAAAATGCGAAGAAACTTTTTATATCGGGATAGTTTTTTCTTATGGGGTTATTACTAAAAATGGATTTTCTCTTTCTTCTGGACAATTCCAAATTTCCTGTTACTGCGTTAATACGTATTCAAAAACAAGTAAAGGATTAAAGAAACATATAAATAATTATGTAGCTATCTGCATGTGAAGGGATATAATATAATCGTCGTGTTCAGTGTCCATGTTCCGACATTGGCCTAACAATTGCATTGTAGTTGATCAAATAACATGTCGTAAATGATTAATTTGTTTGTTTGTTGTGGGCTAAAAATAAACGGGCGCCAGTAGCGCCGACTGGCGGCCGCGTGCCGGAACTAGCGTCACATGATTGTGTACACACCGGCCGGCGTCCGAGGGCCGTTTTCACTGTAACATTGTAATAACCAACAATAATGAAATCACACGACCACTGCATAGGAATATAACAACGCTATGAAGCATGGATACCTACCAAGAATATTATTTATCTTTACATTTACAGCCTTGTACAAAAATATTTTGAAAGAGGAGTTTATTGTTTGAAATTTACGAGGCATTTTTAAATGAGGTCTTTATTGAGAGAACAAGAACTGCGGGTCACGTGATTTCTGTAAAAGTAACTCTCTCATTTAGATGTTTGCCACAATATCCATTGGCTCCAGCTTCGCGAACCTTACTACGTGATATTTCCACAACCACCATGCTATCGTTACATTATTGAAGTTTTGTTGTATCGCACTCACATTGATCATTTAAAAGTATGAAAACTTATTCTCTAAAATATACTTACTGTTTGTATTAAATATGAGCGAAAGGATCTCACCGCACAATACCAGTGGAGGACGGTGGCGGCGGGGGCGTGCGCCGCGGGTGCTGCTTCTGAGAGGACTCCGCCGCTATCGGCGCGGGCGCTTATCGCCGCATCGCCGCATCGCTGCGACGGATTGCGCAACGCCGCCATTCCGGATGCGCATAGCCATCGCTAATGCCATGACCAGTAATATATTATAAAGAGGTAAAATTTGTGACTTTGTTCGTACGAAGTAATCTCTTGAACTACTGAACCGATTTTGAAAATTCTTTCACCAGTAGAAAGCTAGATTATTCCTGAGTGACGTAGTGAGTCACATTTCATTGTGATTAGTATATTTTTTTAAGTGTCACTGTTGCAGACATTAGGTGGCGCTGCAACCAATTTTCTTTTTCATGTTTTTGGCCGAGCTCATGGAAAGTGCCGTTTGTAATACCATTTGCATAGCGAATGTGTTGCCGGTCTTTAGGAGATGGGGAAGAGGGCCGGTGGGAGTTTCACTCCTCGTATGAAACACGACGATATTTTGTGTTCGCGTGGTATCCTACCTAATAGCTGGAAGCATGGTAATGATTACAGCATTCAAAGCCTTGTCATGATTTATATGGTAGACGAATGCTATATTTATTTTATTAAGGATCACCAACAGTTTTGTACATTTGATCAGTTACTGGACTCATGACTAAGGTTTAAAATGCGATGTTAAAACTAATTATAGTTGAACACAGCTTGCAGTTTAATTACTTCAATGTTATTTATTTAAACTCTAATAATAAAAACAACAAAAAAGTGTAAGCTAATGTCAAATTAGTCTGTACGTCAGTATTCTTTTTGGATTCTACACATTATAGAAATAGGGGAGTTAGCACCTAGTACTGTTGTTCTTAATGGGGGGAAAGGGGGAAAGATGTGAAACAACGTAGCTTGCAATAGCAATCGCGATGGCGATGGCGATGGCGATGGCGATGGCTATGGCTATGGCTATGGCGAAACGTGATCGGCGACCGCGCTCTCTTCGTGACCACTTGTTTGGCAGATGAGACGCCGCGTCGCAACATCATCGCCGTGATAGCGTTATCACCTCGCTATCAGCCACCGAGCATCGATCACCGTCGGACTCGAACAGAGGTCTTCATCCCCCTTGAAATCTCTATATAGAAACTACCTGTTGTCCGCGGCCTCGCTCGCGTTCTATAGATAACTATAGTCTTTCCGAGCATTTATGTTGACGGAGCAATCATTACTCCTAACTCCTAATGCATTACCGACTAGATTTGTTATAAAAATCGACTTCATTTTTGCTAAAAATACTATACCGTGTAATAAATGTACCCACATTTCAGTGAACATATTTTACATATATTAAATTTAAGCCACTATTAAACGACACTTATAATAATTACGGTATTATTTTTGGTTAAATTAGAACATTTGTTATTTTCAAATCGATTACCATCTATTTTTTTACGTTTAATGTAATGGATTAATAGTCTGTGCATTACATGACTCACAGATCATCACTATTACGTCACCCACAACAAGAGAGTAATCGCCATCCATCGAAAAAAAAATAAAAAAAATATTGGTAGATTATATAATAGGTTGGGGAAAAAGTCTTTTCGCATATAGTATGTATGAACTTGTAATAAGATCTCTTTGGCTATACCATTTTTATCTGGATGGTTTTGGTATCATTAAAAAGTTTTAACTTTAAAGAAAACAATTCCAAATTCTGATTTGAGATTTGAGATTTAGAATTCTGGCCGTTCGGGTAAATTTTATGCGTTCTACACGTAGGTAGTTTTGGTTCTCCGACCGGATCAGAACTGACGATTTTTTTCACTTTTTTAAGTGTATCTTCGCGAAACGAAATGGGAAGTCACTGATTTGGAGTCGGGGGGCTGGGGGCACCAGAGCCCCACAAAAGCCGCCCGAAAAAGTCACACCTCACCGATCTTGTTTTCGCAGAAAAAATTCTTAAAGTTTTAAAAATCGGTTTTTTCGTAATCACTTTTTTCCCGAGTAGGTATCGGCACACACTTTTCACAGGCGCATGCGCCTCACTTTTGTGCACAAGATGATTTGTTGCGCGACTCTGCAACTGCCGAAAAACCTATTTTTTTGATTTTTTCCACTAGGAGCTCTAAGAAAATCGACCGTCCGGGAGCGCGGTTCGAGCGGAACTCTTTTTTTTTTGAGGGTAGGTTAGGTTTTTTTTTTTTGCTCCTTTAGCCCGGACGAACGAGATATATCCGAGTCAATTACTGTTTTTATCCTACAAGTGATGTTAAATATATAATGCTTGGGAATTAAGGAAAAAATTTTGTTGTGTTGTTTATATATATTGACTAGCCGTCCCCGCCCGCTTCGCTGGGCGAATTTTCAAAGGAAATAAATTAAATTTTATACATCATTTTTTTGCTTTTTTTGTTATTTTTTTTTATTTATATAATTTTTTTTGCTTTTTTTTGTTAATTTTTATTTTTTTTTTTGTTAATTTTTTTTTTCTGAAATTTAAAATATTTATCAAAGAAGAGTCAAATTCACTTAAAATAAAATTTATTGACATAATAAATTATTATTATAATAAAAATAAATGTTGATGAACAACAAAACAAAGAATAAATGGAGAAATTAGTGAATAGAAATGGTCCGATTCATGGAGAAATGAGTATTAATCTTCCTCCATCTCACATTCGACGACTCGTCGCTCGCAAGTTGAGTTTGCCGGGACGTAAAACATACTCGTTAACATAACGAAGTTCAAACTAAAAAGTCGAAATTCAAACGGCGAGTAATTTTGATCAGATGGCATCTGTAACGCGATATGATATTTGAAAAAGAAATATCATAAAATGTTTTAATGGAAATGTTTAACGTATAACCACTGCGGACCAATACGGTGAGCAGAGAGTACGTTTAACCACAACCTTTTCGATAATCGACTCAAGCTCATGTTGATTATCGACAATCATTATAACATGATCCCCAGACCGATCACGGATACCAAATGGAAAATTGTCGGTAAAGAGTAATTCACGGTACCCGAAAAGCTCCTGAACGTACCCAGGGAATCTGAAAAAAATAATCAATAATTTATAAAATAAACAAAAGATTTTAAATTCAATTAAACATTATAAAAAAGACATACTCATAACGACGCCCTTGCCGGAAAAATGGTGGCCGTTGAAAATTCATGAAGTTGATGTTGATAGTAGCGTTGATGACAGATGAATGGTCTAAATGTTTATTTGCTTATTTTTTTAATAGCAAAAAACAATGAACCTAGTAACCATTCAATTTTTTTTGTTTATTTATTAACTTCATGTTTATCGTTGCAACGAACATTATAAACGTATAACTAAGTATTAGTAAACGTTATTTCTTCTTCATCAACATGTAATGTACATATTCACTCTATCTCATCGAATTATGAAACGGATTAGTTTGCCAGGCGAATGACATAGATTTATTTAACCTTTTTTAATTATTAATATTCTTTGTTCTGAAACGGTTCCTTCCGGATATTGTTGGGAAAAAATTTGATGTAATTGTTGCCTATATGTGGTCATGTCGGTCTCTAATTTGGTTATGTGAAAATAAGTACGCATGATAAATGTATTCACATCTTTGCTCCATTTCATGCGTACTCGTGATTTCCCAGCCTTGGTGGTCCCGTGCAACATTCAAGACTGGTATGGGTGGATCTGGGTTAAAAGAGAGTGTTTGGGGTGACGATGTACGGAAGGTGAAGATGATCTGGAGGGTGTGTACGATACAGTACTTGGGCTATATGGTTCTATTGGAGTGTTTGTTCTGACTGTTAAACTACCACCATCGTCACGGATTTCGGCTGTAGCATCTTTGTCGGTGGGAGCCCGCCTGTTCAACTCCTCACCGCTGACAATTCGCATGCTGAGACACCCAGCGTCAGCTCCAGGTGTGCCCCGGCGATCGCCCCCGGGCAGCGGTCCTATACGTTTACGTTTAGATCGTAGCTCCATTTTTGATGGGTTTCCAGAGCCACGTTATATACGTATCTTCTTTATGAACTGATTATAAACTTCTTCTTCATTCAACTAACCTTAAAACTATATTATATTATTTTAGTTTTTAAAAAAAGACGATCGATTAAATAACAAACTAACATAACCAAAGAAAACAAATGATAAAACAAAAGACTGTCTATTAAATGATAGATTGATATAACCTGTGAAAGATGAATAACCATGATAACGTCGTAAACTTAATCAGGGACTCATTTATTATTATTCATCCAAATGACGGATACTTTTATAGAAGAAATAACAGGTATAAAAATAATTAAATAGATAACGATAGACACATTACGTAAATTTACATTTATCGATTCAGTTTTCGTGATTATGTAGAAGAAATATATGGTTTTCAAACTTATGGAGGAAGAAATTACTATGTTTTTATTTTAACGGGAATGCGTTCATATAATTATCTGTTTGCAGTTGAAAATGCTCCACTTCGTCATTGTTTAAGAATAAACAAAAATCAAGTAATGTCTAAGCAAAGTTCTACCGTCATTTCAATTATTTTTTTCTTCTCAATTTAATCGCATCCATTTTGAATTTATATAAAAAAATTGATCATTAATATAGATTGTGACGATCTCAAATGCTGCGGATTTTGTTTGTCACTTCCCAACTATCAATGATCAATTTCTATCCGACTCAAAATTTACAATATTCTTCGATCAAATCACTTTCTCGAACGAATTCGTAGTTGAAGAGTTACCAATTCTTGCAATCCATAAGATGAAGATGAAGATTAAATATTATGTGTTAATATATTAATAAACTTTTTTTATAAATTAACTACCAAATTTAGAGTCTATAGAGGTTACAGTTTGAAATAGAAATTTCACATTTTAACACCCACTACCGCAATCTTTTTCGGCGGTGGGTTGTTGTAAAATCCGCTCTTAAATCATTTCTGCATCACATATAGACGACTCTAGCTAAATTTGGAGTCTGTAGGAGCTACGGCTTAAAAATAAAAATTTTCATTGTTAAACCACTCCCGCAATCCCCTGTGGGGTGAGCTACCGTAAAATTCGTTCATAGACTATTTCTACATCTCTTACAGAAGATTCCTACCAAATTTAGAATTTATAGGAGCTATAGTTTAAAAACGGGAATTGTTCATTGTTAATGCCCCCGCAATCCCCTTTTGGGGATGAATTTCTTAAAATCCGTTTTTAGTTGACCTCTACACAACGAAAGTAATATTCCTACCAAGTTTCACATTTGTAAGTCCTATAGTTCCCGAGATTTCGTGATGAGTAACTATAGAAATTGGAATACTTCGATTATCATCGAAATTTTTAACGTTTTAGCAGACTTTTTAAAATTTTCTTACATATAAACCTTCTCCTGACAATTCTGAAGACAACAAAAAAAAATTAACCCAATAGGTCCAGCTGTTCTCAAGTGATACTCGATCATAGATACGGCATTTTATTTTATCAAAAATGAGAGTGGGTGTGCAGGGGTGCGTGGGAGTTGGTGGGTGGATGCGTGGAAGTTTGTAAGTAGATTCTTAGCTGAATGTAAAAGAACATAATCCGTTTAGTAAACTCCGTTGAAATCCATGAAAACAAAAGAATCAAGAGAAAACGCTTGTCTTTTGTTCTTATTAGCGGGATAAATGTTCATGAAAGTAAAACAGCAATAAAAAAATGAAGGAACGTCATAATTCGAAAAATAAATAGCCACAAACCATCTAGGAAAAATTTCGCATCGAATGGTGGTAGTTTCATGTCGATACGATCAGTGGCTTAGGCGTGATTGAGCCTCAAAGGAAGGCCATTTTCATTATATATATATAGATAATTTGTTTTTGTGTTTGTTTGTTTAGTATTGGCGTGTGTTTTTGCCCTAATTGTTATATATCAGCTCACGCAGACGCGTTGCCTTTCCCGATGCAACACCGTCTGCGAATTGTGGTGGCCCGGGGAAGATGATCGTCTGCGTGTACGGGTATTTTGTATATTTGTATGTGTAGTGTTATATTTATACACTGTGTATAAATATATATATGTTTTATACTATTTGTGTGTTTTGCTTGTTTGTTTATTTATGTAGATATATATATATATATATATATATATATATATCAATATTTTGTGTTTGTGTTATTTTATAATAAATATTTATACCATATTTTTATACGCTATTGTAAGAAGGATCAGGTATAGGGTGGTGAGTGGTGAGATGAAGGATTTAACTCTTTATTTATTTTCATGTGTTACAGTGCTCTTATAATTATTACAATATTTTCTTATAATTATTTGCCAAAATTTTACATTTGTTGTTATATTTTTACTTGTACATTTCCTTATAATAGTAATTTAGAATTTGGTCTAATTTTGTGTTTATTGTTTACACTGTTAATTATATTAAACATATCTCTTTTATTGTAATTACAATCATGGTGGGAGATTTACAATACTTGCTGCCTTCTTTATCTTTCATACTTAAGGTATCTATATACTATTTACTTATTGTTTATTACATCTTATACATATATTCTATCTTACTTATACTTCTACCGCTGTTGGTACATATAGAGCAGTATGTGTCCTCAGTGTTATTTTATATACACTTTCATATTACTATTGTATTTAACTGGTCAATATATATAGTTTCATGTAGGTAATTTTCCATTTAATTAATACTTTTTTATGTTTCAGGTAACCTCGAAAGCCGGGCGCCTGCAGTCGCTAAGTGTGTTTTCTGTGTCTTTTAGTTTTTTGTAGAGTTGCCAGTGTTGATGTTCAATATTGTTTGTGTGTGTTTTGCTTGGGTTTGTGTACTTGCAAACTAACAAATTTGCACTAAAAGTTGCATGTTTATTTTGTTGCTGTGGTTGTGTTCTGTGCTTAATGATGTGTTGTTTGCAATACTGTATGCTAGCATTGTGTTATTGTGGTGTGTATTAATGTGCATGTTTAGTTCTAGTGTTGTGGTTGTGTATTTTGTGTGTGTGTGTCTACCTAGCAGGTTTCCAGCTCCATCTTCGTTACCAGGTCGCCATACCATGTGTTAGACGAGCATACCGGTACCACGCACGATAGCGGAACCGTAGGCCGCCCCTCGTTGTCTATCAGCTATTGCTAGTTTTAAAAACCAGATTTTCAGTCCATTTAGTGTTCCAACGAGGCGCGGCTCCCGATCCATTACTATTGTGTTGTTCCCGGCAGCCCGTCTAACTGTAAGCTACGGATGTGCGCACTATCGCATCCCACCTGGCCCTTGCAGGACATACGTCGCTAAAAGCGTTGTGTCTCGTTGCGGCCCTTCTTTCACGGGCGCAATTTGTACACTTCGGTGGCGCACCAACCGTGAACTCTTCACACTCGTTACGAGTGTGTGGGCCACCGCAGTGACTGCACATCACCTGGGTCTCACGACACAGCTTCTTGCCGCGCCCGAAGCCCAGGCAGATGGTGCACTGTGTGAGTGGCGACCTGTCTGCTACCTGCAGAGTCTGCAGATCCACCCTCACTGTGCCTACGCCGGTCAGCCTCCTCCAAAGGGCAGGCGAGGTTTTAAGAACCACTCTGTGGGTTTTCGGGTTCCGTCCTCTAATGTTATAAGCGACTTCTGTACAGTTTTCGCTCTCTTCGAGGCCCTCAAACACCATCTTGTTCTGGTTTCTGAGGGCCTTGAAGAGATCGTCCTCTGTATGCGCTCTAAGGACACCCGTTATCATCACCATAGGTGTTTTGTTGGTGATATCCTCTGCTGTTAAATCTGCCCTTTCCTTCTTCAACTTGGCCTTGAGCTTCTCCCTTTCTTCCACTGTCTTACAGCTGACGATAACCCTACCGTCCTTGGCTTTCCTGACTCGCTCTACTTCCACCCCCCCTTCTTTGGCATTAAGCGCTACCCTAATCTCCTTGAGGGTATCATCAGCCGAGTCTTTGCCCTTCCCGTTGGTTATCGCCACTGAATGCAGTGTCCTGTAGTTCTGAGGTTTTGCCCTCGTCCCTTCAGACACTACTCTGGCGTAGCTTGCTCTCGGCCCGCACTCCTCACTCTCGTTTTCCCTGTGCTTAAGAATAACCTGCTCGAGGTTATTCGTGCTCTCCAGGTTTTTTTTCAGGAGTTCGGAGTGCTCTTTCGTATGTTCAGTGAGGATGTCCCACTTTCTACGGAGCTCTTCCCTATCGTCTTCCTCCATAGGGGGTTTGCTCTGCGTGGATGCCTGTCTATCCGTTTGTATTTGCGCATCCTGATGCTTTTTCCTATGTTCGTCCGGGTCTTCATCTCCTCGAGTCTGTGCGTCTTTTGATTTATCCCTTTGCACGCCCCGGTGTACCTCCCCTTTTTGTACTAAAGCCTTCTCCAGTTCCATTTCCGATTCCTTAAACAGGGCGTACAAGCGGTCTACCGCGTTTTGTACGCCCTGTTTGATCTCTGTTTTAAGGTTTCTGGAGTTACCCAGGTTAATGCTAAACTTTGACATACAGGCTTTAGCCTCAGATTTCCTGTTGAGGCATTTCTCCGCCTTTGGCGGAGTCGCCTTTTTGGCTGTTTTGTTCTCATATGTCAAAGTAACCTTTTTCTTTATCGCACTTGTTGTTGCCTGGCTTGTTGTACTTAGGGGGCTAGTTGTTTTGGTCCTCTCTCTTCTTTCCTCTTCTTTAGGGGACGGGGAGGGAATAAATTCCACCTCGTCGTCCTCTGAATCGAGCGTCAGAGATCCTTCTCTTATAGCTCTCTCCTTCCTTTCCCGCTTTATCGTTTCCTTCCCCCATTTACCCGGAGACTTCAGCTCTTCATCCGGTGTCATGTAATCCCTTATTGGGTAGCGGGGTTTTACCGGTGTTTTCGGTTTCGGTGGAGTTCCGTGCATTGGCATTGTCCCAGTTACCGGAGATCACGGTTGCTGAGACAAGACCCTAATACTACTTATGCCATTCCGCCGGCGCAATAGCACCTAGCCGAGGTGTCAAATTATAAAATAAATATATATTGACCAGTCAATATGTCAGTTAAAATTACATTACTATAAAAGTCACTTACTCACTAATATTTTGTTTATTTACAGACTTTACGTCGGCGTGCCAGCTACAAAGTAACAGGTAAGTCCTTATCCTAATGCTATGATTACTTTTTACAATTTCTAATTCTACTTTTTGTTTCAGGTCACTACAAGGAGGAAGTGAGGAGAAGGGAGTGTTCCAGCAGTGCCAACGAGTCCGCCGCGTCACGAGGAACCCGGTGACACCAAGAACTAGGAGGTAGGAGCAAGGGTGAGTGAAATAGGAGAAGTTGAAAAATAGGGGCGGGGATAGAGGGATGGGGGGTGTCGGCCTATCGTCCTGATAGGCCTCGTCGAGCCGAGTTGATCAACCCCAAACTCGACCAATCTATCTGCCTTATTGAGGGAGCAGCGGGGTCCGAAGTTTTGCACTCGTCGGTCGAGATAAAACTTCCCGAACTTCGAACCTTCACTACTCACGCAATATTGCAGCTAGGGGACTGAGCTTGGGCTTATTCTCTTCGCCTCCACGAGCTCTGTCGGATAGGGGGAGGGGGGGGGGGGGGTGTGTTTAAAAAAGGGGCTTGACCTTGAAACTCCGATTGGCTCCTGAAGGAATTCGATTGGTAGAGGGAGACCCAGGGGTTCCTCTAGAGGAAACCCGGTCTTTCTCAGTCTAATAGGGCCCGAGATATGGCTAACACAAAAAATCAAAGATGGCCGCCGACCAAACTTTGACTAGCTCTAACTCAGGGGTTTTGGGTCCAAAATTATGCTAGATTGGGCTCGTACAACTACCCCAAGTGAGATCTAGGTGCAGTTTCTTTATTTTTTTTTTTCCAAAAAAATTTCGCGATATTTTGGGCTAGATCGCAAGAGTAGTCTCTAAGGGTGGCCCCAGTCGAAGTCCCGTTTTCGTACGCCCAATAGTTACGGAACTATTGGGGTTTAAAGTTTTTCCAAGATGGCGGTTTGCTGTCAAAAATAGGGGAGAAACAGCTGTATCTCAGCCAATATTGGGCCTAGCGCTGCCGGATTTCGACTGGAGCCGTTCCCACAACCTTCACCACCCTGTATGGGGTTTGATGTCAAAAATGTTGACCCTTTTTTTTTATCTCTGGATATGGTCCGCTAGGTCACGTACTACGTGCCAGTCCAATCCGCGTCAAATTGGACTTATATATCCGGAGATATTCAGAAAATAAAAAATTCAAAATGGCGGCGGCCCTTTGCCAAAATCCAGTAAAACCCCGTTTCTCGGGACTGGTTTGGCCTAGGACAGCCGAGTTTGGAGTCAAATTAGAGGTCTTGAGGAGACCAGTCTAATTATAAAGCCTAAATAATTTTATCTAATATATTTATCTATTTATACGCCAAAAACTGTACAAAAATTAATAACTCCGAAAGTATTGGAGGTAAAATTGCCGAAAAAATATCCGAAATTTCCGCTATAAAATGATCTATTTTATGATGATTTTTAATAATTTTGCCCTAATAATAATAATTAAAATAACTTAGAAAATTTTGAAAATTTCAGTTTTTTTTTTTAAATTTCGGGTATTTTCTTAGGTAACCTTATGGGATTTGGGTACGGCTAGGTAGAGCTCCCTAGCGCGCACAAACTAGCAGTCTCAAATCCCGCGCGTCTCCAATAGTTTCGGAGATATGGGGGGTCAAAGCTTAATTTTCTAATTAAAAATAACCTAAAACTACTTATCTTAAAATTCTGCTCGGACCGGATTTGCACCGTCCTCCACCAGGTCTTCAAACTGTCCTAACCTCAAGTCGCTCGCTCCAGTAGTTCCGGAGCAATTTTGAGGTTAGGTTAGGTTAGGTTTTTTTTTTTTTTTACTGGTGGGCCCGGACGAACAAGATATATCCGGGCTGCTACTCTTTTTATTTATTACTCATACACTTTATACAAAAACTTACAAGAAATATATTTAATATGCTATTTTATATATTATACACTGGTTGGGAGAGGTTGGTTTAGATTGGCTTGTATTTGGAGTTTGTTGGGAGATTTGGGAAGGTATTAGGATGGTGGTAAAGGATTGGAAAGGGTTAGAAAGGATGGGAGAGCGCATATAATGAAAATACTAATTCCTAATTTTTGATTATATTTTAGAAATTATTTACAAAAAATCACATAAAATTGGATATTTCGAAAAATATTGTTCTTAAAAATCTGAAAAAATGTATAACAGCTGTCAGATTTCCTGCTCTTTCGACCCTCGTAATAAAAGACTAAGACTACACATGTAATATTAAAAATCTTTTTTAGAACTTAAACTTTGAAAAAATGGTTTTTTGAAATTTACCAAAAATTTTTCTATGGACAATTTTTTTTAAAAATACAGTTAAAATAGTTCCAAAGGTTCTACACGAGGCTGCGTTTTTAAAATCCGCGCGCCATTAAAGATTGTCTAAATATTTAATTTTAATCAAAAAACTGTTTAATTGAAATTAATTAAAAACTATTGTGCTTAAAAATCTAATTCTTACGGTTAACTATGATGTTTTTGGTGGTCTTTACTCGTAGTCTTGTTTTCCTCTTCTAAGTCCCAAATTGGCGAAGTTGTCAATTTTCGAAAAACTCGAAAATGTTAAATATCTCGGGAAATATGGTCGGCGCGTGGGCGTGTTGTATGTCATTTGATAGGTCTCGATAAGACCTATCTTTCCGCAAGTTAAAATATATAGCTTACCGATCTATTTCCCGAGTTATGAATTTTCTAAGTTTTTTCCCAAGTCCAGTTTTTGATGTTTTCAGCTTGTAGCTCGTCAGTGGTTGCTCGGATCTTCGTGATGGCTATTGGAGATTGCCTGGGCTCCTTATCCCGCGTCGTTTGATGCCTCGTACGTCGTGATTAGTGAAGAATTGGCGAAACCGGAAACACGTGCCGGCCACGTGCCGGACTTTCCCACGCCAATATCTCCGTCGTTTTTGGCGCGATGGAAGGCAAACTCGGTGGGCACCTGGGGGCCAATGGGGCCTACCTGGCGCTGATAAAAAATCCACACCTCGCCGATCTATTTTCCGAACGCGGAGGTAAAAACTAAGTTTCACAACGGTTTTTTTTTTTTTTTTTGTGTCCCACTCTTTTGTTCGAGTAGGTACGTTTGCACTGACACTTCAGGCGCCTGCGCCTCACTGTTGCGCACAATTTGACACTTCGCACGACTCTCTAACTGCGAAAAACCCTTTTTTTTTTTTTTTTTTTTTTTTTTTTCCGCGCGGAGCTCAGGGAAAATCAACCGTCCGGGACCGCGGTTCGAGCGGAACTGGTTAGGTTAGGTTAGGTTAGGTTAGGTTTTTTTTTTTTTTTTTTAGCTCCTTTAGCCCGGACGAACGAGATATATCCGAGTCGATTACATGTTATATCCTACTTGTGTATGTTGAATATATAATACTGTGATTGGAAATATTTGTTGTTTTATTTTACATATATTGATAATTTGTGTTGTGTTACGTGCTGTTCATATTATTTGTTATATCAGTTCGCGCAGCCGTGTTGCCTTTCCCGATCCAACACCGTCCGCAAGATTTGTGTTTATGCGTATTGTGGTGGACCGGGGAAGATGATCGGCTGCGTGTACAGGTATATTTTGTGTATCTGTTTAGTGTTATGTTTATATATTGTGTGTACTATATTTATTTATACTTGTGTTTGTATGTTGTATGTATCTATGTGTATATTTATTTACTTATATTATTTTATAGTATTTTGTGTTAATATAGATAAATATTATTGTTATATTATATACTGTGTTTTATATAGGATCGGGTATAGGGTTGTGTGCTGGTAGAAGGATTTTGACTCTTTATTTATTAACTTCAAATTACAGTGTTTTTACTTATCTATTACATTTTTCTTATATCTATATCAGAATTACATTATTTTCCTAAATTAGTGTTCTATTTGTTTTTAGAATTTTGTTTACATATTTGTTTTCCAAATTACACTGTTTCTTATATCTATGTTCTTATTTTTGTTTTCTAATGATAGTGAGTTTTACATTATTTGCTACGCTTAGTCTAACTTTCTTTCTACATGAGGTATTCTATATTATCTTACTTATTTAGTACTATATATTTTATCTTATTTACTATTTAGTTTGACGTTGTAAGTATGTATACTACAGTATACATCCACAGTGTCATCTTTTATACACTTTTATTTTGCTATCATATTTTGCTGGTCAATATATATTATTAAATTAAGTTTATTGCTTCTACTAATATGTTTTATTTTGCAGGTTACCTCAACGCCGGTCTCCTGCGAGTGGTGAGTATATTTGAATTTTTCTTTGATTGTGTGTAGTTTTGTTGCATGTGTTACTGTTTGATGTTGTATTTGTGTGTGTTTGCTAGATTTAGTGTACTTGCAAACTGACAACTTTTGCATTAAAAGTTGCGAGTTTTAATGTTGCTGAGGTTATGTTTTGTGCCTGTATTGTGTCTTTTGCAGTACTGTATGTTAGCTTTGTGTTAGTGTACTGTGTGTGTTAATGTGCATGTTTAGTTGTGTGTTTAGATTGTGTGTTCGTTGTTTGTGTGTTTTTACCAAGCAGGTTCCCGGCTGCCTCTACTCTAAACAGGTCGCCATGTCCAATTGTTAGACAGAGCATACCGGTACCACGCACGATAGCGGAACCGTAGGCCGCACCTCGTTGTCAGTCGTTATTACTTGTTCGAGAAAAAACCGGATTTTCAGTCCATTTATTGTTCAACGAGGCGCGGCTTCCGGTCCATTACTATTGTGTTGTTCCCGGTAGCCTGTCTAACTGTAAGCCACGGATGTGCGCACTATTGCGTCCCATCTGGCCCTTACTGGGCATTTGTCGCTGAAGGCGTTATGTCCAGTTTCGGCCCTTCTCTCCCGGGCGCAATTCGTACACTTTGGTGGCGCACCAACCGCAAACTCCTCACACTCTTTCCGAGTGTGTGGGCCACCGCAGTGACTGCACATCACCTGGGTCTCCCGACACAGCTTCTTGCCGTGCCCGAAGCCCAGGCAGATGGTGCACTGCGTGAGTGGCGACCTGTCTGCCACCTGCAGAGTCTGCAGGTCAACCCTCACTGTACCGACATCCGTGAGTCTTCTCCATAAGGCAGGTGAGGTTTTGAGAACCACTCTGTGGGTATTCGGGTTTCGTCCTCTAATATAGTACGCGACTTCCATACAGTCTTCGCTCTCTTCAAGACCCTCAAACACCAGTTTGTTCTGGTTCCTGAGGGCCTTGAAGAGTTCGTCCTCTGTATGGACTCTAAGGACACCCGTTATCATCACCATAGGTCTTTTGTTGGTGATGTCCTCTGCTGTTAACCCTGCCCTTTCCTTCCTCAGCTTGGCCTTGAGCTTCTCCCTTTCCTCCATTGTCTTGCAGCTGACGATAACCCTACCGTCCTTGGCTTTCCTGACTCGCTCTACTTCCACCCCCCCTTCTTTGGCGTTAAGCGCCTTCCTGATCTCCTTGAGGGTGTCGTCAGCAGAGTCTTTGCCCTTGCCATTGGTTATCGCCACTGAGTGCAGCGTCCTAAAGGTCGGGGGTTTAACTCCCGGCCTCTCGGCCACCACACTTGCGTAGCTCAATCTGGGAGTGGAGTTGCACGCTTCGCTCACGCTCGCACTGTGTTTCTGAATAACTTGTTCCAAGTTATTCGCACTCACCAGGCTTCTTTTAAGTAGCTCAGCGTGCTCCTCCATCCGCTCCGTGATGACTCCTAGTCGTCTGCTGAGGGCTTGCTCCATGTCTTCCGTACAGGGATCCCTTCGGCGTGGCTCTGACATATCGACTTGCGTCTGCATGTCTCTCACAATCCGTTCGGGTTCCTTTTGTTCCATCATACTGACTTGCGTCTGCATGTCTCTCACTATCCGTTCGCCCAGAGCCTTCCCCACTTTCTCCTTCAGGGACTCACCCAGGGCTTCATCAGTCTGTTTTAGCAGGACGTACAAGCGACTCACTGCATATTGTACGCCCTGCTTTATCTCCGTTTTCAAGTTCCGCGAGTTGGAGATGTGCTCGTTGAACTTGTCAACGCAGTCCTTGGCCTCCAGCATTCTTTCCCTTCTTGCCGCCACGTTCCTCGGGACCTCTGGTGGCGTTCTCTTTGTGAAGGTTTTATTACCTCTTTCCTTACTGGGGCCAGCCACTGGTTTCGTTGTCTTCAGGGTGGGTGGGGAGAACTTCAGGGATATCCCTTTTTTCTTCCTCAACTCTGCCTTTTTCTCCTCCATTTCTTTAACGCCTTCCGGGCTAAGAGGCAGGAGCATCTTTCCCTTACAAGGGGATAGACCCTTATCCGCTCTCCTTTTGTTAATCTCTATGAGATGCTCTCCTTGCCTCTTTTTACGCTCGGCGTAGGTGGTGTAGGGCGGGAGTGGTTTTGGCGATGGGGATTTGGTGATTCCGAGGTGCTTTCTGATCACCCTCCTCTCATCCAGGAGATCCTGAAGGGGGCTACCTTCTATCCCCTCTTCCGCCATCTCCCCCATTCTCTCCCGGAGCTCATCCCAAGTGGGGTACCGGTTCCACTCGTCGTCCTCTATGTCGTCATACCGGTCCTCTTCTTCCACTCTATTCTTCTGCTTCCTGGGTGTGCGAAACATTTTGGAAGTAGGATTCCCTAAAGAGTTTAATACTATATGTGAGTTCTAACCTATTCGTTTGGCGCAATAGCACTCAAATGAGGAGTCAAATTAATAAAATAAAATAAATTAAAATATATATTGAACCAGTCAAAATAAAAACAATCTTATTTTACAATAATTGTCACTTACAATCTAATTTTTTATTTTATTTACAGGTGCAGCGTCGGCGTGCCAGCTACAAAGTCTCAGGTGAGTTCTTGTCCTATAACTATATTTACAATATACAATTACTAATTTTTATTTTTATTTCAGGTCAATGGAGGGGAGAGGAGAGGAGCAGGGAGCGTTCCAGGAGTGCCAACAGGTCCGCCGCGATGCGAGGAATCCGAAGACACCAAGAACGAAAGGATTGGAGCAAGGGTGAGTAAAATAAGGGAAGTTGAAAAATAAGAGTGGGGGTAGGGGGATGGGAGGGGGATAGAACGATAGGCCTCGTCGAGCCGAGTTGTTTAACCCCAAACTCGACCAACCTATCTGCCTTATTGAGGGAGCAGTGGGGTCCGAAGTTTTACCGTCGTCGGTCGAAATAAAACTTCGCGAACTTCGAACCTTCATTACTCACGCAATATTGCAGCTAGAGGACTGAGCTTGGGCTTATTCTTCTCGCCTCCACGAGCTCTGTCGGATAGGGGGGGAAAATGGGGGGGTTGACCATAAGACTCCGATTGGCTCCAAAAGGGGGCCGATCGGTAGAGGGAGTCCCGGGGATTCCTCTGGTGGAAACCCGGTCTTCCTCAGACGAATAGGGCCCGAGATATGGGCTAGTCAAAAAATTCAAGATGGCCGCCGACCAAACTTTGACCCTCTCTAACTTGGGTATTTGTTGTCAAAAATTACCCAAGATTGGGTTCGTACTGCTTCCCCAAGTGAGTACAATGTCCCTATGCAGACAGTTTTTTCCCGGAATTTTCCACGTTTTTTCGCGCTAGGATACAAGTTTACCACCTAAGGGTGACCCCAGTCCAAGTCCCAACTTCGTACGACCAGTAGTTCCGGAGCTATTGGCGTTTGAAGTTTTTCCAAGATGGCGGCTAGCTGTCAAAAAACGGCGAGAAAGGGCTGTAACTCAGCCAATAATGGGACCACCGCCACCGGGTTTGGACTGGAGTCGTTCCCAGAACCTTCTCCACCCGTTTCGGGGGGGGGTTGATGTCAGGATTTTTTGACCCGTTTTTATCCCCGGATATGGTCCGCTAGGTTGAGTACTCCTTCCCAGTTAAAACCGCGTCAAAATCGGACCGATATATCCGGAGATATCGGAGATACAAGAAATTCAAAATAGCGGCGGCCCTTGGCCAAAATCCAGTAAAATCCTGGTTCTCAGGCCTGGTTTGACCAAAGACCACCGAGTTTGGGGTCAGGAGATAGGTCTTGAAGAGACCTATCTGTCTATGTCACTGTCTTAACTCTAGCACTTATATCTATTTATTTATTCCTAAAAAACTGTTCAAAAATCAATATCTCCGAAAGTATTGGAGATAAAAACGCCGAAAAATATCCGAAATGTCCGCTAAATTGTGCTCTATTTTATGATAATTTTTAATAATTTGCCCTAATAGAAATAAATAAAATGACTTAGAAAATTTTGAAAATTTTGGTTTTTCGAAAAAATTTCGGATATTTTCTTAGATAACCCTATGGGATTTGGGTGCGGCTAGGTAGAGCTCTCTAGCACGCACAAACCAACAGTCTCAAATCCCACGCGCCTCCAATAGTTTCGGAGATATGGGGGGTCCAAGCTTATTTTTCTAATTAAAAATAACTTAAAACTACTTATCTTAAAATTCCGTTCGGACCGGAAATGCGCCGTCCTCCAGCAGGTCTTCAAACTATCCTAACCTCAAGTCACCTGCTCCAGTAGTTTCGGAGCAATTTTGAGGTTAGGAAGTTGTTTTTCTGTTCCTGGTGCCTCGGGGTCTTCACCGATCTTCAGGTGCAGGGTGTCAGACGACGCGTCTCGACGAGGGCTCGAAGGCTGCCGTGCTACTTTTTTTTTTTTTTTTTTTTTTTGGTTCCGAAGAAATTTTTCGAGTTATACTCGAAAACCAAAAATGCCAAAAATTTCTTCGGTTTTAATTTTTTTTTTTAAAATTCCGGTTTTACAAATTCTAAGGTCGCATCTGGCGAAAACCCTTAGAATTTTGCGCTCTATCTTCGCGTATTTTTCCTTTTCAGGTACAGCTGATATTAGCGATTTTCACTCCACGTTTTTACACTTCCGGTCGAAGAACTTTCCCGGGAGAATTGGGAAATTCGCGCTTTGAGTCAGGGCCTGTAGGGGCACCGGAGGCGCACTAAAGCCGCCCTTAAAAAAGGGGGGTCACCGCTTTAGATCTTAAGAAAAATCACTTTGAAAATTTAAAATTTAGTTTTTTCACTCTAACTTTTTTTTTTTTTTTTTTTTTCTTATGTGTCCTATCACTGTCCTGATTTCATGGGCATACGCGCCTCATGAATGCGCACACAACGATATATCGCACTTGTCTCTAACACTCAAAAAACCTATTTTTTTTTTTTTTTTTTTTTCTACGGAGCTCTAAGAAAATCGACTGTTTCCGAGCGCGGTTCGAGCGGAACTGGTTTTTTTTTTTTATCCTCTCTCCAAGCGAACGAGATTGCTTGGGCTTATAGCTATAGGGGGTTTTTTATTCTTATTTTTGTCTTTTTTTGTTCTTTTCTTTATTTTCTTTTCTTTACTTCTTTTTCTTTTGTCTTTTAATTCCAAAAATAAATTTTTACAATTTCACTTAAAACTATTACAATTTTATGGTCTTATAATTCGAAACTTCTAAACAATTTTTCATGTTAATACAAAGTTGTTACTACATAGTGTTTTACAGTCTTTATTTTTGCTATATTTAATCTATTTCTATTCTAGGCACTTGAATCTTAGTTTTCCGATCTTTCTTACACTGTTTTCAAGCTTCTTATCTCTATTTATACTAATTTATACAGTTTTATCCTCCTGTCCGTCTACTATTATTGTATATATTTATTACTATTAATTTTAACATTTTTTTTGTGGTTTTTACTTATTTTTGTGTTATAGACTTATTTCCTATTTGCTTATTCACTTTTATGTTTATGTACATTATGTATATATAGCTAAATATATAATAATCTACATCTTATGTATCTATTGTTTTATTTCTATATACAACTTTTTTTTTACTATTATTATGCAAAACGCAATAAATTCTTCCACTTTATTTTTGGACATGAGTTCTGTCATGTTGTCATATTTTATTTCTGTGCGAAGCTTGCTCTCGCAGTTGTATCTATCCCGGGAATATACCGGGCACTGAAATATTAGGTGCGGGATATCCTCTTGCTGGTCATCATCACAGGCACATGAGGGACTCTCTTTGCACCCGAAACGATTCAGGTACTCTGAGAATCCCCCGTGTCCCGTGAAGAGCTGAGTGTGCAGACCGGTGATGCCGATCTGCCTAACTATCTTATAGGCCCGCGAGACTTCAGGGAAAAAGAGTTTCGTGACGGATGCCGTTGGCTCTTGACAGTATCTCCGGTTCCATTCGTCCACCGTTCCCATTCGGAACTGTCGTTTGACGAAGGAAACCGGACACTTGTCGTAAAGCGGCCTCACTTTCAGAGAAAGTGCTGCCGCTTTCGCCAACTCATCCGCCCGCTCGTTTTCTCTGACGTCAACGTGGGCCTTCACCCAGTACAGGCTTACGACTTTGCCTTGGGAAACACACTGCCTGATGTTTTCCCTGCCTTCTACTGCAAGCGGATTTACGGAGCACCAGTTGCACAGCGCCTGCAATGCCGATCTGGAATCACTGTATATTCCAAAGCTTCTTTCTGGACGCTTCCAAGCCGACGCCGTAGCCTCACGTATCGCCAGCATCTCTGCCTGGTAGACCGTGCAAAAGGACGCCAGTTTAATTTTCCGACTTTTGGTCTCGGCCTCATTATCCCAGAAGGATAATGAGGCTCCGACCTGGCCGTCGATTAAACTGCCGTCCGTGAAGATGCGCACCGCTTGTAGGCGTTGCGCATCTACCTGCTCCTGGTCTGTCAGGCAGCTATACTGTAACTCGATCTGTGAGGCCGGGTGAGTTGTGTTGGCGTAAGCAACTCGCATTTCCATCTCTCTGTCCCCAAGCATTGGCTGCTCTACCCCCCGCCTGGCCTCGTACAAGGAAGCAACTTCTCTTATACGAAGGTCAAGGGGGAGCAGACCAGCCAACACCATTGCTGAGTTCAGAGAGACGGTTTTGTATGCTCGACACATTTTTTGAGCAAATCCTCGCTGGACCGTGTTTAGTTGCTTACGCACACCCCACTTTGTGACCGAAGGCGCCCACACGCTCGCTGCATACAGGATTACTGGCTCCAGCACCGCGGTGTACATAATCCGGACGATCTCAGGATTAAGTCCCCAGGTGACCTTCGCGGCACGCGACAACTGTTGGTGAAACTTTATTGCCTTCGCACATACTGAACGTATGTGCGAGTTAAAGGTTAGGCTGCTGTCAATGGTTACACCTAGGACCTTAACCTCTGAGGACATCTCAATGCTGACCCCTCCCATGCTCAATCTTGGGATGTCATACTTCAATTTCCGGGTGAAAGTTACAGCTTTCGTTTTGTGCGCGGCAAATTTGAGTTTGTTCCGGACACCCCATTCTTGAACATAGGAGAGAGCAGCATTTGCTCTTCTCTCAATGCTGCAACCGGTGTCTCCGTCGAAGAGCAGGACCACGTCGTCCGCAAATGCCTGTACATAATCTCCGCGCTCTTCTAGTCCTTTAAGAAGGGGATCGAGGAGCAGGTCCCAGAGGATAGGCCCCCCAATGGATCCCTGCACGCAGCCTTTCGTGGTTCGCCTTTCCACCTCTTCTCCTAGGTACCTAAGCGAGACACTTCGGTTTTCCAGGTAGCTGCCCAAAATCCTCTGGATATTTCTTGGGCAGTTCTCCTCCGCCAGCCGGACTCTAATCATCGGCCACCATGCGCTGTCGAACGCTCCCTCTATGTCTAGCGAAACGAGTGTTATAATTTTCTTGAGTTTCAGCTTGTCGCGTATTCTATTTACTAGATCATAGAGGGAGTCCTCCGTGCTTTTTTTGGGGCAAGAATCCGTACTGACGGGTGCTCAGCTTAGGCACGAGGTGCCACGTTAAACGGCTTATTATCAGCCTCTCGAGAATTTTACCCATCACTGGCAAAAGGCCGATGGGCCTATATGACTTGGGGTTGGAGTAGTCTTCTTTTCCCGGCTTCCGGAGTACGACCACAGTCGCGCGTTTCCAGACCGCCGGGAAATATCCGAGTGTAAGGCACTTATTTACCAGTGATAGGTAGAACTCTGGGTTGTGGTAGATGGCCTGGGCGCAAACGTCGGCAGTCAATCCATCTGCCCCGGGTGCCTTTTTGGGGTTGAACCGGTGTGCAGCCTGACGCAGTTCTAGGGCAGTAAAGGGCGGATCATCGTTCCCTGGCAGAGCGAGTTCGCTGTCTAGATTATCCGCCTGCTCACGAATTGCCCTGTGTCCTCGGTTGTCGCCCTCGGCACTGTCCTCGGGGTAAAAAGTCTCTGCTAGTAGTGCAGCTGACTCTTGCGGCCCCAGTACCACCCCCTTACTTACTATAGACTCATCCTCGTCCCTCTTCTTAGTCCGTCCAATAACCCGGTATATTCCCTCCCAGACTCCTTCACGATCCTGTTTGCCGCAAAACTCCTTCCAACTCCTAGTTTTTGCGGCGCTAATCTCTAACTGATACTTTTTCTTGGCTTGCAGGTACTCATCGACCACACTCTTCCTACAAGACGGAGGCGCGCTGCGGATTCTTCTCTTCTTCATGACGACTCCACGCTTCAGGTTGGCGAGCTCTTCAGACCACCAAGGTAAGTTTATTTTATTTTTCTGACTTAATTGCGGTATACTGTGTTTGCATGCCTCTACAATTGTGTTATTTACTGTGTTTACTTTATTTTCCAGGTCCGTCGTGTCTGTCAGTTTTTCGATTTCGTCCGTTGTCAGTTTTTTTTTTTTTTTTTTTTTTTTGCCTTCCGCGTATTGAAGATATGGGTTGTTCTGGCCATGCAAACACCATTTAATCGTGTAGTTTGGATAGTAAAAAGAATGGTATTATGGTCCGAGCTCGTCACTCCGTCGTCCACCCTCCAGTCATTCACGAAGTTGAGGAGGTCCGCAGAGCAGACCGTGATGTCGACAAAGCTCGTGAGAACTCTGCCTCCACGCACGGTGTCGAAGGTGGGAGTGCTGCCATCGTTGAGCACCTGCAAGTCAAGAGCGGAACTGGTTAGGTTTTTTTTTTTTTTTTGGTGGGCCCAGGCGAACAAGATTGCCCCGGCTAGTTACTCTTTATTTGTTACTTATTATATAGTAAAAAACTTACAATGTAATTTATATACTACTTTACATTCTACTATTTAAGATATTGGAGAGTTGGTTTAGGTTGGCTTTGGTTGGGAGATGTAAGGAGAGTTGGGAATTGGATTGCGTGGTTTGGATTAGGTTAGGTTAGGTTTTTTTTTTTTTTTTTTTTTTTTTTCTCCTCTCTCCAAGCGAACGAGATTGCTTGGGCTTATAACTATAGGGGTTTTTTATTCCTTATTTTTGTTTTTATTCTTTTCTTTGTTTTCTTTTCTTATTTTCTCTTATATCTTTATTAATTCCAAACATTAAATTTTTTACAATTTTACTTAATACTATTACATTGTGTAGTCTTGTTTTATACAAAATTTCTAAACAGTTTTTGGTGTACTAATACTATATCTATTACATTATGTTTTACTTTTATGCTTTATTTATACTATGTTTTACCTATTTCTATACAGGCACTTCCATCTTTATTTTTCCATATCTTACTTACACTATTACTTGCTTCTTATCGCTATTTTATTACTTGTTTATAATCTTATATCTTTCTGTCCTTCTATTACTATTACATCTATTTATTTCTATGTACATCTATCATTTTATGGTTTTTTCACTTTTATATTGTAGACTTATTAACTATTCGCTTATTTACTATTTTGTTTATGCACATTATATATATATAATTAAATATATAATAATCTACATCTTATGTACCTATTGTTTTATTCCTACTTATAACGTTTTTTACTACTTTTATGCAAAATGAGATAAATTCGTCTCTTTTATATTTGGACATAAGGTCCGGCATGTTATCGTGCTTAATTGCGATGCGAAGCTTGCTTTCACAATCATACCTTTCCCGGGCGTATACCGGGCACTGAAAGATGAGGTGCGGAACATCTTCTTGTTCATCCTCTTCACAGACACACGAGGGACTCTCTTTGCACCCAAAACGATTCAGGTACTCCGAGAACCCCCCGTGCCCCGTGAAGAGCTGGGTGTGCAGACCGGTGAGGCCGATCTGCCTAACTATCTTATAGGCCCGCGAGACTTCAGGGAAAAAGAGTTTCGTGACGGATGCTGTTGACTCTTGACAGTATCTCCGGTTCCATTCGTCAACTGTTCCCATTCGGAACTGTCGTTTGACGAAGGAAACCGGACACTTGTCGTAAAGCGGCCTCACTTTCAGAGAAAGTGCTGCCGCTTTCGCCAACTCATCCGCCCGCTCGTTTTCTCTGACGTCAACGTGGGCCTTCACCCAGTACAGGCTTATGACCTTGCCTTGGGAAACGCACTGCCTAATGTTTTCCCTGGCTTCTACTGCAAGCGGATTTACGGAGCACCAGTTGCACAGCGCCTGCAACGCCGATCTGGAATCACTGTATATTCCAAAGCTTCTTTCTGGGCGCTTCCAAGCCGACGCCGTAGCCTCACGTATCGCCAGCATCTCTGCCTGGTAGACCGTGCAAAAGGACGCCAGTTTGATTTTCCGACTTTTGGTCTCGGCCTCATTATCCCAAAAGGATAATGAGGCTCCGACCTGGCCGTCGATCAAACTGCCGTCCGTGAAGATGCGCACCGCTTGTAGGCGTTGCGCATCCACCTGCTCCTGGTCTGTCAGGCAGCTATACTGTAACTCGATCTGTGAGGCCGGGTGAGTTGTGTTGGCGTAAGCAACTCGCATTTCCATCTCTCTGTCCCCAAGCATTGGCTGCTCTGCCCCCCGCTTGGCCTCGTATAAGGAAGCAACTTCTCTTATACGAAGGTCAAGGGGGAGCAGACCAGCCAACACCATTGCTGAGTTCAGAGAGACGGTTTTATATGCTCGACACATTTTTTGAGCGAATCCTCTTTGGACCGTGTTTAGTTGCTTACGCACACCCAACTTTGTGACCGAAGGCGCCCAGACGCTCGCTGCATACAGGATTACTGGCTCCAGCACCGCTGTGTACATAATCCGGACGATCTCAGGATTAAGTCCCCAGGTGACCTTTGCGGCACGCGATAACTGCTGGTGGAACTTTATTGCCTTCGCACATACTGAACGTATGTGCGAGTTAAAGGTTAGACTGCTGTCAATGGTTACACCTAGGACCTTAACCTCTGAGGCCATCTCAATGCTGACCCCTCCCATGCTCAATCTTGGGGTGTCATACTTCAATTTTCGGGTGAAAGTTACAGCTTTCGTTTTGTGCGCGGCAAATTTAAGTTTGTTCCGGACACCCCATTCTTGAACATGGGAGAGAGCAGCATTTGCTCTTCTCTCAATGCTGCAACCGGTGTCTCCGTCGAAGAGCAGAACCACGTCGTCCGCAAATGCCTGTACGTAATCCCCACGCTCTTCTAGTCCTTTAAGAAGGGGATCGAGGAGCAGGTCCCAAAGGATAGGCCCCCCAATGGATCCCTGCACACAGCCTTTCGTGGTTCGTCTTTCTACCTCTTCTCCTAGGTACCTAAGCGAGACACTTCGGTTTTCCAGGTAGCTGCCCAAAATCCTCTGGATGTTACTTGGGCAGTTCTCCTCCGCCAGCCGGACTCTAATCATGGGCCACCATGCGCTGTCGAACGCTCCTCTATGTCTAGCGAAACGAGTGTTATAATTTTCTTCAGTTTCAGCTTATCGCGTATTCTGTTCACTAGATCATAGAGGGAGTCCTCCGTGCTTTTTTGGGGCAGGAATCCGTACTGGCGGGTGCTCAGCTTAGGCACGAGGTGCCACGTTAAACGGCTTATTATCAGCCTCTCGAGAATTTTACCCATCACTGGCAAAAGGCCGATGGGCCTATATGATTTGGGGTTAGAGTAGTCTTCTTTTCCCGGCTTCCGGAGTACGACCACAGTCGCGCGTTTCCAGACCGCCGGGAAATATCCGAGTGTAAGGCACTTATTAACCAGTGATAGGTAGAATTCTGGGTTGTGGTGAATGGCCTGGGCGCAAACGTCGGCAGTCAATCCGTCTGCCCCGGGTGCCTTTTTGGGGTTGAACCGGTGTGCAGCCTGACGCAGTTCTAGGGCAGTAAAGGGCGGGTCGTCGTTCCCTGGCAGAGCGAGTTCAGTGTTCAGTTTTTCCGCCTGCTCTCGAATTGCCCTGTGTCCTCGGTCGTCACCCTCGGCACTATCCTCGGGGTAGAAGGTCTCTGCAAGTAATGCAGCTGATTCTTGCGGTCCCAGTACCACTCCCTTACTTGCTATAGGCTCATCCTCGTCCCTCTTCTTCGTCCTTCCAATGACCCGGTATATTCCCTCCCAGACTCCTTCACGATCCTGTTTGCCGCAAAACTCCTTCCAACTTCTTGTTTTTGCGGCGCTGATCTCAATCTGATACTTTCTCTTGGCTTGCAGGTACTCATCGACCACACTCTTCCTACAAGACGGAGGCGCGCTGCGGATTCTTCTCTTCTTCGTGACGACTCCACGCTTCAGGTTGGCGAGCTCTTCAGACCACCAAGGTAAGTTTATTTTATTTTTCTGACTTAATTGCGGTATACTGTGTTTGCATGCCTCTACAATTGTGTTATTTACTATGTTTGCTTTATTTTCCAGGTCCGTCGTGTCTGTCAGTTTTTCAATTTCGTCCGTAGTTAGTCCTTTGTCCAACATAAGCTGGTCCACTTTCTCACGAAAGTGGCTCCAGTTTGCCTTCCTCGTATTGAAGATACGGGTTGTTCTAGCCATGCAAACACCATTTAGTCGTTTAGTTTGGATGGCAAAAAGAATGGTATTATGGTCCGAGCTCGTCACTCCGTCGTCCACCCTCCAGTCGTTCACGAAGTTGAGGAGGTCCGCAGAGCAGACCGTGATGTCGACAAAGCTCGTGAGAACTCTGCCTCCACGCACGGTGTCGAAGGTAGGAGTGCTGCCGTCGTTGAGGACCTGCAAGTCAAGCTCGTTCAGGAGTCCTGCCAGCTTCTTACCTCGTCGGTCTTCAATGGGACTACCCCACCACGGACTCTTGGAGTTTACATCTCCGCCTATTATCGTCCTCCGGGTTCCCAGTATTTTCGCGATGTCTCTAATTTGGTCCATGTAGGGATCCAAGTCGCTATCGGGTTCAAAGTAAAGGGAGACGACTATAAAAGCACTAGGTCCATATCCCAATTTCACCACCACCAGGTTGTCTGTGGTGTGTTCTGGTATAATGGCCGCTTGTACCTCGGGGTCAAATACAGCAATTGCCGCTTTGGCTGTTATGCTCGACGGCTTGGTGTTTTGGTAGACTCTAGTGCTCCCGTAGCGCCTCACCTTGCCCGAATTGCCTACATAAGGCTCCTGGAGCAGAGCGAAAGCCGCACCTCTCTCGCTGGCGGTATTGAACAGTTCGTTCGTTGCGAGCTCCATCCTCTGCAGGTTGGCTTGCATGACGCGGTACGGCTTCCGCTCCTTGGTTAGGTTAGGTTAGGTTAGGTTAGGTTAGGTTAGGTTAGGTTGAGCGGCTAGTTCTCATGCGGCCGCGCGCAGAAGCCGCGCCGCCAGCACCACCGCCCAATATTGAGGCGACGATGGCCGCGAACCTCGACAGAATGACTCTCCTAATGGAGAGTCGGTTCGCGGCCATGGAGGAGCGGTTGCGCCCGGTTCTGACCCGGAGCCCCGCTCCCCAAGCTAGGTCCACCCCTCCGCCGAGCCCCATGCTCATCTCCGGGCGCTTGACGGAGGAGTTCCCCCCGCTTCCCACACAGCGGGACCCATTGGAGGCGACGGCTCCCACGTCGCCCGCAAGTGCCTGTCCGGCGCCCCTTCCTCCGGCCGCAACTACGGCTGGTGGCTGGACAACGGTCAGCCACAAGACGAGGGCCAAAAACAAGGCCCCGCCGTTGTCTGGCCCCAATCGGCCACGACCGCCGCCGAAGCGCAGCCCACCCGCGCTCGGCGACGAGGAAGGAGAGGGCGCGGGGAAAGGGAAAGGGGAGAAGGCGCAGGCTCCGGCCTCGCAGCCCCCTCCTCCACCCCGTAGCCATCAAGAAGAATAAGCCTAAGGAGAAGAGGTCTCCGCGCCTGCGTGCCCCGAAGTCCGCCGCCGTCGTCCTGACGTTACAGCCAGGCGCGGCGGATCGAGGGGTTACGTACGCGAACCTCTTCTCCAAGGCGAAAGCCAATATCCGGCTGGCCGACCTCGGGATAGAGGGAGGCCTTCAGCTGAAGAAGGCGCGCACGGGGGCGCGCATGCTGCTGGTGCCAGGCACCGACAGCGCCCCCCAGGCGGACGCTCTCGCCGACCAGCTGAGGACCGTCCTCTATCCCGAGGACGTGCGCGTCTCCAGGCCCGAGAAGACTGTGTGTCTTCGCGTCTCGGGCCTGGACGACCACGTGCACGGGGAGGACGTGGCCGCTGCCATCGCGCGGACCACGGAGTGCCCCCCCGGGGGCATCAAGGCGTCGAAGGTCCGTCCCGGTCCAGACGGGATGGGCCAGACGGTGGTGGCCTGCCCGGTGGCGGCCGCCAAAAAGCTCCTCCTCCCCGGGACGAAACTCCTGGTGGGTTGGTCTTCCGCTCAAGTGAAGGCCCTGCCCCGCAGAGCCCAGCGGTGCTACCGCTGCCACGAGACTGGTCACGTGGCGGCGGTATGCACCTCCGAGGTGGACCGCAGCGGTATGTGTTACCGCTGCGGACAGACCAGGCATCTGGTGACCGGCCCCTGCACCGCGAAGCCGCACTGTTCTCTGTGCGCTGCCGCGGGCAGGCCAGCCGATCACCAGATGGGCTCCAAGCCCTGCGGGGCCAAGAAGCCCACCAGGAGGAAGGTCCAGGCCAGCCGGACGGCGCCGGACAAGGCCGCGGCCGCGACGGCTGAACCGCAACCAGCCGCCGCGCCCAGCGGCCAGGAGTAACGCCCGTGGCAAACAAAGCCACGGGCAGGCGGCAGCGGGCGTCGAGGCCTCGGGGACTTGACAGGCCTCCGCCCGCACCAATGCCGCGGGAGGGCGCGAGAGGCAGCCGCGCGACCCTCTCAGAGCCGGGGAAGCTCACCTCCCCGGCTCGCACAGGAGAGGCCGCCCCACGTTAGCGGGGCGGCCCACCGCCGCCGGGAAGCGGGTAATACCTCAGGTTTAAATACCGCGACCCGGCACCCAGGCGGTAGGAGGCTCCCATGGGGTTTTAGTGGGTATACCCGGCGTCGGTCGTATTGATTAACCGGCGTCGGGGGAGCCCCACACACCGGCCGCGACTTCCCCGGCGCGGCTGATGGTGCGGCAATGCATTTCCCCATGTTAAAAAAAAAAAAAAAAAAAAAAGGTTGAGCGGCTAGTTGGCACAGTTGGTAGTGCATTAGCTAGTCGATCATGGTTGTTAAGCGTCGCTTGGTGCGGTCAGTACTTGGATGGGTGTAAAAATTTACATTCATTTCAACGGAAAGCCGTACCACGATGCGCACTGGGAGTCAAATGCCACCTCGCGCGGTTAGTAGTCGGACGCCTCCGACGAAGGCCGTTGCCGGTGTGCCCACTGGGAGTCAAATTCGTGGCGGCCCGTTACCCATGAGTGTGATATAACTTACCCGGGGAAGCCTGGGCTCGGCCAACTGTGCCAGGAGTTGAAGCCTCATTGCACGGGTGCGGAACGTGGTGGAGTAATTCGACTAACCTTTTTTCCTTTTTGAACCTTTTCGACTGGTATTCTATGTGGTTTTCTCGTGTCCTTTATCGACAACTAGGCTCGTACAAAGGATATTTGGGATTTTCGCTCTACTTAATCACCTGGCTTTGCTCACTGGACTGTTTCTTCAAAACTCGACTTTTTGGCTTGTTTTTGGACTGGATTCTGCTTAACTCGATTACTTGGCTTGATTACTGGATTTTTAGGTTGCCCCCCCCCCCTAGGGGGGCCCCCTGAAGATGGCGGACTCGGATACGAGCGCCATCCAAGGGGCTGTCTCAGGAGTGATCGCGGGGAAGATCGCGGCCCGTAAGCGGCTCAGCGTTCACTCCCGGGAGGGTTCCGACTCAGATGAGTCGGCCCGTAAGGTTACGGGTTACGAGGGGACCGAGGATGCTGACACGGACTTTAGCGTGACAGCATCCAGGGGAGGTGCTGCCCGGCGCGTTTTAAAGTGCCGTAGCGTCACTACGCGCGGCAGTGGTGGTGGACGTGGGACATCCCTGCGGTTTCCCAGGAAGGAGACCACGGAGCAGCTGGTGGCTCGCGGGGAGGCCCTCTGCGAGGAAATCGAGCGCAGCCGCCAGCTCCGTAAAGGGTGGTCCCCGAAACATGGGGAAGAGGGTGGCTCCCCGAAAAAAGGGGGAAAGACCCCCAAGGAGGGGTCGCAGACCTTCCGTAAAGGGAGGTCTGACGAGTCCTCCGAGGTGTTTGAGTTCGGGGATGAGGTTGACCCGAGGGAGACCGACATTGGTAGGATGGGTGCCGAGGAGCTCCTCTCCTTGGCCAAAAACCATGTCGCGTCCATCTATAGGGTAGCCCAAACCTCGGGCAACCTCAAAGGGGGATATATCCGCAAGTTAAAACTCGCGGCCGGGACTCTCGCAGACGTGGTTGAGAACCTGTCTGCGAGGTCCCTTGATGCGGAAAACCGGAGGTTGTCGGTTGAGAACCTCCGGTTGAAACGGGAGATCGACTCCCTGCGGTCGGAACTTAAGGCCCACCGCAGGGAGTTTAGTGACATGAGGGCGGCGTCCAAAAAGAAGGACATGGCCGCCCCCCCTGCGGATATATCCCCCCCCCAGATGGACCTGGAGGCCCTGCAAAGGGCAATCATCGTCTCTGTGGGGAGGTTGGTTGACGCCCGCCTAGCGGTATTTGAGGAACGTCTTCCTCCGGCGAAGGTCGTCCGCCCACCGCTGGCGGGTGATAAGAAGAAGAAAAAGGGGGGTTCTTACCCCCCCTCAGTTGTTGCTTCTGCCCCCGTCCCCACGGAGGCGATGATTGTTGAGGAGGTTAGGGAGATGGCTCCGCCCCCACCCCCACCACCAAAGGCCGGGCCATCGCGCCCGCCGCCCAAGAAGGTGGGGTCAGCGGGCCCCTCAGGATCTGGGAACAAGGAGTTCCCCTCATTGAGGGCTCCGAGGTCCCAGATCAAGGGTTTCTCCGCACCAGGAGAGAGCGCACCCACCACGGACAACGAGTGGACCGTGGTGGAGGGAAGGCGTAAAGGGAAGGGCAAGGGGAAGGGAGGGGACAGGGGACCGAAACCTTCGGCCCCCCTCCAGTCCGCCCAACCCCAAACCCAACACCGTACCTCCCGCCGAGAGGAGCGTCGGGAGGAACGACGGGAGACCCGGCGAGAGCGCCGACGTGGCCCCCCAGGGAAAATTAACCCTGCACGGCTAAGGGAGGAGAAGGCTCCGGTAATAAGGGTAAGCTTATTACCGGAGTCCGTGAAGAAGGGGATGACGTACACGGACGTCTTCGCCAAGGCTAGGGGTGCCGTGGACGTCGTCGCCCTTGGACTCAAGCGGGGGCTCAGGGTCATCCGGTCCGCGAATGACTCTCGGTTACTGGCGTTCCCCGCTGGCGCCGAGAGTGCGGCGTTGGCGGACCGGGTGGCCGGGCTCCTTGAAGGGGCATTGACCGGAGTGGCCGAGGTCTCCAGACCCGTGAAAAAGGGAGAAATTCGGCTCACGGGTCTGGATGACTCGATCACCCCGGATATGATAGAAGAAGAGGTGGCACGCGTCGGGAACTGCCCCCGCTCCCATATAAGAGCGGCGGGCATCGGCGTTGGAGCGGGGGGATTGGGCTCGTCGTGGGTGATGTGCCCGATCCCAGTGGCGAAACACCTGGCGGAGACCGGATACCTTCTCATAGGTTTCACCGCTGTCACCGTGGAAGCCTATGAGAAGCGTCAGGTAAGGTGCTACAGGTGTCTCGCCGCTGGGCACTCGTCAACGACGTGCCCAGACGGCCGGGGGGACAGGTCCGACCTGTGCTATCGGTGTGGCAAGAGCGGCCACAGACTGATAGAGTGCAGGTCGGACAAGGCGCACTGCGTGGTGTGCGCCGAAGAGGGTAAGAAGGCAGATCACGTGACGTTGTCGAGGCGCTGCCACCCCGGCACCGTCCGTGCAAAGTTTGCCCCCCCGGCCATTAGGGTCGGTGGTGTCGTGGTTAGGGACGGGGGGGAATCTCACATGTCTAACTGATGCCTGGTCAGCATGTGAGATTCCTTCAAGGAAATTTAAACCACTCCGCCGGGGCTCAGGACTTGTTCCTGCAGTCGCTGGCGGAGTGGAGGATTGGTCCAGCTGTGGTGTCAGAGCCTTACTGCATCCCCTCCCAGGATAACTGGGTAGGGGACCTCGACAGCTCGGTGGCGGTGGTCGCTAGATCAGGCACTAGCCCCCCTCTCATTTCCATCGAGAAGGGACGGGGTTACGCGGCGGCAGGTTGGGGAGAGCACACCATCATCGGTGTGTACTTCTCCCCAAACCGATCCCTGGCGGAGTTCGAGACGTTCTTGGATTCCGTCAGGGCCGCCGTGGCGAGACAATCGCCGAGGGCGACGTTCGTCCTCGGCGATTTCAACGCAAAATCCCGTTCCTGGGGGAACACCGTCACCGACGCGCGGGGTAGGCTCGTGGAAGCGTGGGCATTGCAAAGTGGTCTGTCGATCCTCAACAGAGGATCAGTCCACACCTGCGTGCGATCGCAGGGAGGATCTATTGTGGATTTGTCTTTCGCTACCCATGCGATCGCACGCAGGGTGGTAAACTGGAAGGTTGAGGAGGAGGTGGAGACGCTCTCGGACCACCTGTACATCAGGTTCGAGGTCTCCCCTCCTCCGAATAGGATGACAGACCCCCCACGCAGCCACGGGCAATTCCCGCGTTGGGCCGTCAGCCGGCTCGATCCCGAGCTGGCCGCGGAGACGGCTGCTGTCGAGGGTTGGACCAATCCGGCGGTTGATGGTACTCCGGAGGAACTGGCGGAGCGCATGCGCAGAACCCTGGGAAGAGTCTGCGATGCCTCCATGCCACGGTCGCGTCGACGTTTGCAGCGGCCAGGCGTCCACTGGTGGACGGCGGAGATCGGTGCCCTGCGAGAGGCAGCTCAAAGGTTGCACCGATCCCTGAAGCGCTGTAGGCGTCGACTTCCTCCGGAGCTGGAGGAGGAGCTTAGGTTGGCGGAGGAGTACCGGGCTGCCAAAAAAGCACTTCAACTGGCAATCAGCCAGTCGAAGGCCCGGGCTCGGGAAGAGTTACTGGTATCACTCGATAGGGACCCCTGGGGACGTCCGTATCGGGCGGCGCGCAAAAAGCTCCGCGCCTTTGCCGCCCCAATAACGGAGTCCCTACCGGACGGGGTCCTTGACAGGGTTATAGGTGGTCTCTTCCCTGACCCGGGAGCCCATACTCCTCCGACCATGGATCCTCTTCCAGGAATAGTAGCCTCTGAGACGGAACCTCCCCCCGTCTCAGAGGAGGAGCTGGCGACGGCCCTGGACCGCCTTCGGGGCCGTCGCACGGCACCGGGACCTGATGGGGTCCCAGGCCGGGCCCTCTTCCTGGCCGCCAAACATCTCGGCGGTCAGCTTCGGGGACTATATGATGCCTGCATCAGATCAGGTGAGTTCCCGAAGCCGTGGAAAGAGGGCCGGCTGTGCCTGCTCCCTAAGGAAGGTCGCCCCCCAGGAGATCCCTCTGCTTACAGGCCCATCGTGTTGCTTGACGAGGTGGCCAAAGTCTTCGAAAAGATTTTGGCTAGTCGCCTCGTCAGGCACCTTAATGACGTAGGGCCTGGCCTCTCTGAGCACAGTTCGGGTTCCGCGCAGGGCGCTCCACGTTGGACGCCCTGAGCGCGTTGAAGTGCCTCACGAGAGAGGCAGAGGGGATCGAGGAGTCTGTCCTGGTGGTATCGCTTGACATCGCGAACGCCTTCAACAGTCTCCCGTTTGAGACCATCATCGAGGCGCTCCGGTTCCAAGGAGTGCCTCGGTACCTCATGAGGCTGTTGGAGGCATACCTCCGGGACAGGTTCGTCCTCTGGGAGGGGGGCGACTCTGGTCAGATTGCTGGACGTCGGCGTGTCGCGTGCGGTGTTCCACAGGGATCGGTTCTGGGTCCGATCCTGTGGAACATCGGATACGACTGGCTCCTCCGAGAGCCAGTCCTGCCCGGGATGGGGGTGATCTGTTACGCAGACGACACCCTCATCACGGCCCGGGGGGGTACCTACGAGGAGTCCGTGGAGCTGGCCAACGACGCTGTTTCACTAGTCGTTGGCAGGGTGGAACAACTAGGCCTCAGGGTCTCCGCGGATAAGTCGGAGGCCCTGATGTTCCACGGGCGTCGTAGGCCACCGCCCCGGGACACGCGCGTCGTCGTCCAGGAGTGGCAGTGGCGGTCGGGGCCCAGATGAAATATCTGGGCCTCACGTTGACGGGAAGTGGAACTTCGGGGCCCACTTCACCCAGATGGCCCCGAAGTTGATTAGGACCGCCGCTGCCCTGGCCAGACTCCTGCCGAATGTGGGAGGGCCAGGCGCGGCATGTAGGAGGTTATACTCGGGTATTCTGCGGAGCATGGCACTGTACGGTGCCCCCGTGTGGAGTCAAGCCCTCCACCGCAAGAACAGGACGCTGCTACGGCGCTGTCAGCGCGTCCTTGCGGTGAGGGCCATTCGAGGGTACCGTACGGTGTCCTGGACAGCGGCAACGCTCCTGGCGGGCGATCCGCCTTGGGAGCTCCAAGCGGAGACGCTCGCCAGGGTGTACCAATTCCGTCAGGATGCCCGGGAAAGAGGCCTTAGGCCGTGCCTGGCAGAAGTAAAGAAGATCAGAGCCGAGGCGACCGCGGCTCTGATCGTCAAATGGGAAGAGGACCTGAGGTCCCCAGTGGCTGGAGTCGAGACGGTGGAGGCAGTTCGCCCCCACCTGTCTCGTTGGGTCTCTCGAAATAGAGGGACCCTAACGTACAGGATGGTGCAGATACTTACCGGGCACGGCTGCTTCGGTAAGTATCTGCATCGTGTTGCGGGACGGGAGCCTTCACCGGACTGTAAGCAGTGCGGCGCACCCTTGGACACAGCGGTCCATACGCTGATGGAGTGCGCCGCCTGGGGACCTCAGCGTCACTCGCTAATAAACGTGGTTGGGCCAGTCGACTCGCTCCAAGGCATGGTAGCTGCCATGCTGCGGAGCGAGGACTGTTGGGCTGCAGTGGCCTCCTTCTGTGAAGCGGTAATGCTCCAGAAGGAGGTCGCCGAAAGGGAGAGGGAGGAGGATGCGCAAGCGGACCCGATCCGCCGGCGGCGCACAGGCCGCCGTCTGCGCATGTACGCTCACCTCCTCCCACCCTAGGATTCCATCGTAGGGGCCCGCGGGGACCGGGGGAACCCGCGGGACTTCCCCCCCTACTGATGAAGAGGGTGGCCTTCCCCGAGGGCCACCTTGGGGTTTAGCCAGGCGTTGGGGCGTCACAGTTGTGTACCTATGGTCTATATCCTGTGACGCCCCGTAAAAGCGCGAGGATAGGGGCGCAGGTTAGGTTTAGTGGGTAGTCTGGCGGACGGAATCTCGCGACTACTAGCCGTTGCTAGTCATGCGTGGAGATTCCGACCGCTGGGAGTCTCACACACCCCTCGGTCAACCCCCCCCCGGGCCCGAGGCAGTGTCACAAGAAAAGACATTCCCCCTGCGTTATCAAAAAAAAAAAAAAAAAGTTAGGTTAGGTTAGGTTGAGCGGCTAGTCGAGCGGCTAGTTGACGCAGGCGGAATGCCGCGCTCTAGCCGATCACGAATGTTAAGCGACACTGGCCGCAGTCAGTACATGGATGGGGGAAGCCCGGACATGGAAAAACTGTGCGTCGGTTAGCTTTAGAAAGATGAATTTGTGGCTAATCGCATCCACGAGTGTGATATAGCTTACTCGGGGAAGCCCGGGCCCGGCCAACTGTGCCAGGAGCTGAAGCCTCATTGCACGGGTGCGATAAGTGGTGGATAAATTCGAACAACATTTCGAGCGGCTAGTTGACGCAGGCGGAATGCCGCGCTCTAGCCGATCACGAATGTTAAGCGACACTGGCCGCAGTCAGTACATGGATGGGGGAAGCCCGGACATGGAAAAACTGTGCGTCGGTTAGCTTTAGAAAGATGAATTTGTGGCTAATCGCATCCACGAGTGTGATATAGCTTACTCGGGAAGCCCGGCCCGGCCAACTGTGCCAGGAGCTGAAGCCTCATTGCACGGGTGCGATAAGTGGTGGATAAATTCGAACAACATTTTGAGCGGCTAGTTGACGCAGGCGGAATGCCGCGCTCTAGCCGATCACGAATGTTAAGCGACACTGGCCGCAGTCAGTACATGGATGGGGGAAGCCCGGACATGGAAAAACTGTGCGTCGGTTAGCTTTAGAAAGATGAATTTGTGGCTAATCGCATCCACGAGTGTGATATTGCTTACTCGGGGAAGCCCGGGCCCGGCCAACTGTGCCAGGAGCTGAAGCCTCATTGCACGGGTGCGATAAGTGGTGGATAAATTCGAACAACATTTTGTATATTGGACTTTTGATATCTGCACTAGTTGTTGACCCGGTTTTGCCTGTATTTGGATTGTTTTCTGTTTAGATTGTGTACTTGGCTTTTCTCACTGGATTTTCGATTTTGCGTGTGACTCGGATTTGTTGCTCACCCCGGTCTCATCCCTCTCCATAACCATGGGGGGGGGGGACCCTTAATGGCCGACTCTGAAGAGAGTCGCGCCCCGGGAGCGTGCGAGGCCCGGAAGCGGCCCAACACACGCTCCCGCGGGGAGACTGCTGGTTCCGACTCGGACGAGTCGGGTAGAAAGGTTCTCACCCAGGAGGACACCACGAAGCCGGGGACCCGGCGCGTTAAGGTGCTCCTGGGGGCGCGTCATCGGGGTCGCAGCGTCGGAACGACGCTCTCCCGCGAAGAAACTGCGGAAGTCGAGGCTCAGGCAGAGGCCTTTGTCAGTGACCTTCGCCAGAAGTCTAAGAAGAAGACAAAGGCCTCTGCGCCTGGAGAATTGGCTGATGTACCCCCCGAGATGGACCCGAGGCTTACGGACGTCGACCTGCTGGATGCGGAGGAACTCCGCACCATGGCCGGCGCCCACGTGGCGTCGATCTATAACGTCGCCCAGACCTCGGGTAACCTCAAGGGGGGTTACATAAAGAAACTCAAGGAGGCGGCGGCGGCCCTCATGGAGGTGACTGAGAGTCTCACCAGGAGGACCGTCGACGCCGAGACTCGAAAGGTGAGCCTCGACAACCTGAAGTTGAGGCGAGAGGTGGACTCCCTACGGGCCGAAATCCGGTCTTACCGCAGGAGTTTGAGCAAATGAAGACCGCGGCCAAGGAGTCCGCGGCAAAGGATAAGGCCGCGGCCAAGGAGGCCAAGGCCAAAGACAAGGCCGCGACCAAGGAGGCCGCGGCTAGGGAAGCTGCGGCCACGGAGGTCGTGGCCAGGGAAGCCGCGGCCATGGAGGCCGCGGTCAGTAACGTAGGGCCTTCGCCCCAGATAGAGGGGAGGAGTACCTCTACCGAATCTCCCCCATTCGACATAGAGGAGTTTAAACGCTCCATCATAATGTCGATGGGGGAGTTCATCGATGCCCGCCTAGCGGGCTTTGAGGACAGGTTACTCCCCCCCCCGGTTTTACGTCCACCGCTCGCCGCGGACAAGCGGTCTAAGGCGGCACCTGGGACATCGGGTGCCAAGCCTCCCACGGCTCCTCCTCCCAGGGACTCCGACGACCTGGCGGAGCCTTGGCGATGGAGGTAGAGCCATTGCTGACGGCGGCGGTCCCCGCCCCGTCATATGCCAAAGTGGTGGGCCCCCCGCGCCCATCGTCGAGACCGGGTCCCTCCGGCGTACAGAGGGCCCCCAGAAGGCAAGGGGTGGCACCGCCCCCCCCGATGTGGTCGATCCCCCCCTCCACCCTCGCCCCCGCCCTGGAGGGCCAAGGCGAATGGACAGTGGTGGGAGGTGGCAGGAAGGGGAGGGGGAAGAGAGCGCGCGAGAGAAGAGCGGGGGGAATCCCTGCCCACACCCTTGCGTCTCAACCCCCCGTATACGAAGGGAGATTCGCGCCGGCTAGGAGACCCCCTCGAAGAAAGCCGGCGCCATTGGTGGAGGCCAAGGCAGCAGCAGTAATGGTTACGCTGCTGCCCGAGGCCGTTAAAAACGGCATGACGTACCGCCAGATCTTCGAGCAGGCCGCGAGGACAGTCGACCTGCAAGTGATGGGCCTCAGGGAGGGCCTCAGGATTGTACGGACGGCCAGCGATGCCCGGCTCCTGGAACTGCCGCCAGGGCCGGAGGGCATCGAGAAGGCCGACCGGCTGGCCGTGGCCCTCAGCGCGGCATTAACAGGCGTGGCCGAGGTCGCCAGGCCTGTGAAGAAAGGCGACATTCGTGTCACAGGGCTTGACGACTCGGTCACGCCCTGGTTATTAGAGGAGGCCATCGCTCGCGCAGGGAACTGCCCGCGCGAGCATGTAAGATCTGGCGGTATTGGAGTGGGACCGGGGGGGATGGGTGCTGCATACGTTCAGTGCCCCATCCCGGTTGCAAAACAGCTGACCGAGCTGAAGCGCATCTGCGTGGGCTTCAGCTCGGCAGAGGTGTCGGCCCGTGAGAGGCGGCCCATACGCTGTATGCGGTGCCTCTACACGGGCCATATTACAGTAATGTGCCCAGATGGGCGCGTCGATAGGTCGGCCCTGTGCTTCCGCTGCGGCAGAAGTGGACACAGGGTCGCTCAGTGTTCTGAGCCGAATGCTCATTGTGTGGTTTGCGCCGAGTCGGGTCTCGACGCAAACCACGTGACGTTGTCGAGGGGCTGCCTCCCTCCACACGTCAGAGGCAAGTTCGTGCCTCCGGCAAATGTCGGAGTAGGGAGACACCAGGAGGAGTCTAGTATGTCCCATTAAAATGCCCGGACGACATACTAGACTCTTACAAGGAAACGTGAACCACTCCGCCGGGGCCCAGGACTTATTCCTGCAGTCCATGGCGGAGTGGGAGGTTGGTCTGGCCGTAATCTCGGAGCCGTATTACGTCCCCTCCCAGAGCAACTGGTTAGGGGACCTGGACGACACGGTGGCGGTTGTTGCCAGTTCGGGCGCTGGCACCCCACTCATCGAGATCGAGAGGGGCGGGGGTTACGCGGTGGTAGGGTGGGGGGCAGCACCCTTCATAGGTGTGTATTTTTCCCCCAACCGACCCCTGGCAGAGTTCGAGTTTTTCTTGGATTCTGTCAGGGCCGCCGTGAGCAGACAGTCGCCGAGGGCGACGTTCGTGCTCGGCGACTTCAACGCCAAATCCCGCTCCTGGGGAAACACTGTCACCGAATTGAGGGGACTGGCTGTGGAAACGTGGGCGCTACAAAGTGGTTTGACCCTTTTGAACCGTGGTTCGGTCCACACCTGCGTGCGAGCGCGGGGTGGCTCCGTCGTAGATTTGTCGTTTGCCACCCATGCGATCGCACGCAGGGTGATGAACTGGAAAGTGGAGGAGGAGGTGGAGACTCTGTCAGACCACCATTACATAAGGTTTGAAGTCTCCCCTCCTCCTAACAGAACTGGGTCAAACCCCCCACGCAGTCACGGCCAGTTCCCTCGATGGGCCATCAGCCGGCTCGATCCTGAGCTGGCTGAGGAGATGGCCGTCGTCCAGGGCTGGACCAACCTAGAGAGTAACACCTGTCCGGAGGATCTGGCGGAGAGCATGCGCAGAACCCTTACGAAGGTCTGCGATGCCTCGATGCCACGGTCGCGTCGACGTCGGCAGAAACCATCGGTTTACTGGTGGACCGCAGAGATCGGCAGTCTGAGGGAGGCAGCCCTTCGGGCTCGCCGGTCTCTGAAGAATTGCCGGCGTCGGCATCCTCCGGACAGAGGTGAGGAGGAACGTCGCCTGGAGGAGTATCGGGCAGCAAAGAAGGCTCTTCAGGTGGCCATCTGCCAATCGAAGACCCGGGCCCGGGAAGAAATCTTAGTCAGTTTGGATGGGGACCCCTGGGGACGTCCGTACCGGGTAGCGCGCAAGAAGATGCGCGCCTACTCCATCCCGGTCACGGAGTCCCTGCCTAATGGGGTCCTAAATAGAATTGTCGACGGACTCTTCCCGGACCCGGGAGACTTCACTCCTCCAGCGATGTGTCCTCCACAGAATGTACCCTCGGAGACCGAACCTCCCCCGGTCTCCGAGGAAGAAATGGAAGTGGCCCTGGATAGACTCCGGGGCCGGAAAACGGCACCGGGACCGGACGGGGTCCCAGGCCGGGTCCTCTTCCTGGCCGCCAAACACCTAGGCGGCCAGCTTCGGGAACTCTTTGACGCCTGCATCAGGACAGGTGAGTTCCCGAAGCAGTGGAAAGAGGGCCGGCTGTGCCTCATCCTAAAGAGGGCCGCCCTCCCGAAGATCCCTCCGCCTACAGGCCCATCGTGCTGTTGGACGAGGTGGCAAAAGTGTTCGAGAAGATCTTAGCGAGCCGCCTCGTCCAGCACCTTGACTCAAGCGGGCCTGGACTCTCGGAGGCTCAGTACGGATTCAGATCAGGGCGCTCCACTCTGGACGCCCTGTTCGCGCTGAGGAGCCTCACGAGAGAGGCGGAGAGCATAGAGGAGTCTGTCTTGGTGGTATCTTTGGATATCCAAAATGCCTTCAACAGTCTACCTTTTGAAACCATCTTAGAGGCACTCCGGTCTCATGGAGTGCCTCTGTACCTTGTAAGACTGTTGAAGGCGTACCTCCAAGACAGGTTCATCCTTTGGGAGGGCGGCTTTGGCCAGATTTCTGGTAGGCGACGCGTCGTGTGCGGTGTTCCACAGGGTTCGGTGCTGGGCCCGATCCTGTGGAACATTGGTTATGACTGGCTCCTCCGTGAGCCAGTCCTGCCCGGGATGGGGGTGATCTGCTATGCAGATGACACCCTCATCACGGCCCGGGGCGGAACCTACGACGAGTCCGTGGAACTAGCCAACGCCGCAACGGCGTTGGTGGTTGAGAGAGTGCGGCGTTTAGGCTTGAGGGTCTCTCCGGAGAAGACAGAGGCCCTCATGTTCCACGGACGACGTAGACAACTGCCCCGGGGCACGCGCGTCGCTGTCCAGGGAGTGGCGGTAGCGGTAAAGGCCCAGATGAAGTACCTGGGCCTTGTCCTAGACGGAAAGTGGAGTTTCGGGGCCCATTTCACCCAGCTAGCCCCGAGACTGCTAGGTGCCGCTGCCGCCCTGGCCAGACTCTTGCCCAATGTGGGAGGGCCGGGCACGGTCTGTAGGAAGTTGTACATTGGTGTCCTGCGGAGCATGGCGCTGTACGGTGCCCCCGTATGGGTCGATTCGCTTCACCGCAAGAACAGGACCCTTCTGAGACGTTCTCAGAGGGTCCTGGCGGTGCGGGCCATACGGGGTTACCGAACAGTGTCGTGGACGGCGGCGACACTGCTCGCGAGTGATCCGCCCTGGGAGCTCCAGGCGGAGGTGCTCGCGGCAGTGCACCGCTACCGACAGGACACCAGAGACAGAGGAGAGAGGCCGTGTCCGGCAGGTAGTAAGGAGGATCAGGGTCTTGGCGACCGAGGCCCTGATCCAAGATTGGGCTGATGACCTGAGGTCCCCAGAAGCAGGCAGAGAGACGGTGGAGGCGGTCCGCCCCACCTGTCTCGTTGGGTCTCGAGGAAGTTCGGGACCCTAACGTACAGGCTGACGCAGATACTTACCGGGCACGGCTGCTTCGGTAAGTATCTGCATCAGACAGCGGGGCGGGAACCAACGCCAGAATGTGTAGAGTGCGGCGCACCCAGCGACACGACGTACCATACGCTGGTGGAGTGCGCCGCCTGGGGACCTCAGCGTCATCAGCTGGAAAGCAGTGTCGGTCCTGTGTCCTCGCTCCAACAGTTGGTCGAAGCCATGTTGTCGAGCGAGGACGGATGGAGAGCGGTTTCCTCCTTCAGCGAGACGGTGATGTCCCTGAAGGAGGCCGCGGAGAGGACCAGGGAGGTGGATGCGTACGCAGACCCCATCCGACGACGGCGGACTGGCGGTCGGAGGCGTCGCTACGCACTCCACCTCCTTAGTGCCGTCACAGGGGCCGCGGGGACCGGGGGTAACCCGCGGACTTCCTCCCCTGTTGATGAAGCAGGGCACCTTGCCTTCGGGGTGTCCTGAAGATTGCCAGACGTAGGGGTGTCACGAATGCAGTAGCTCGGCTCTAGTTCTCGTGGCACCCCGTAAAAGCGTGGGAAAGAGGCGCAGGTTAGGTTTAGTGGGTAGTCTGGCGGACGGGATCTCGCGACTACTACCGCCGCTGGCGGTAGTTATGCGTGGAGATCCCCGCCGCTGGGAGTCTCACACTCCCCTCGGTTAACCTCCCCCGGGACCGAGGGGGTGTCGCAAGAAAAGACATTCCCCCTGCGTTATCAAAAAAAAAAAAAAAAAAAAAAAAAGGGTTGAGCGGCTAGTTGGCACAGTTGGTAGTGCATTAGCTAGTCGATCATGGTTGTTAAGCGTCGCTTGGTGCGGTCAGTACTTGGATGGGTGTAAAAATTTACATTCATTTCAACGGAAAGCCGTACCACGATGCGCACTGGGAGTCAAATGCCACCTCGCGCGGTTAGTAGTCGGACGCCTCCGACGAAGGCCGTTGCCGGTGTGCCCACTGGGAGTCAAATTCGTGGCGGCCCGTTACCCACGAGTGTGATATAACTTACCCGGGGAAGCCTGGGCTCGGCCAACTGTGCCAGGAGTTGAAGCCTCATTGCACGGGTGCGGAACGTGGTGGAGTAATTCGACTAACCTTTCGGACTAAGCGAATTTTCTTGTGGTGACTTAATGTGGTTTTCTTACATCCTTTATCGACAACTCGGCTCGTCTAAGGGATCTTTGGGACTTTCGCACAACCTTTTCACTTGGCTTTGCTCACTGGACTGATTCTTCAAAACTCGACTTTTTGGCTTGTTACTGGACTGGATTCTGCTCAAATCGATTACTTGGCGTGTTTACTGGATTTCTAGACTGCCCCCCTAGGGGGGCCCCCTGACGATGGCAGACTCAGATACGAGCGCCATCACAGGGGTTGTCCCGGGAGTGATTGCGGGGAAAATCGCGGCCCGTAAAAGGCTTAGCGCTCACTCGCGGGAAGGTTCCGAGCCTGACTCCGATGAGTCAGCTCGGAAAAAGACCGGCTATGGGGAGACTGACGAACCTGACACGGATGTGTCAGCAGTAAAGGGTTCTGCGGCCCGCCGGGTTTATAAAAACCGCAGCGGGACGCGCAGTAGTGGACGTGGGGCTTCTCTAAGGTTTCCTGCGCGGAAGGAAACCACAGAGGAGCTCGTGGCGAGGTCAGAGGCCCTCTGTCAGGCGATTGAGCGTCAATCGCAGAGGATCGTCGGGGGGAAATCTGGGGCGACCGGAGCGACTTACCGGAAGAAGTCCGATGAGTCCTCCGAGGTTATTGAAATTGAGGATGAGGTCGACCCGAGGGAGACCGACCTTGGCAGGATGGGGGCCGAAGAGCTCCAGGCCCTAGCCAAGAGTCATGTTGCGGCCATCTATAAGGTGGCCCAGACCTCGGGGAACCTAAAGGGGGGATACATCCGGAAGCTAAAGATCGCTGCCGGAACCCTCGCAGACGTGGTGGAGAACCTATCTGCGAGGTCCCTGGACGCCGAAAATCGGAGGCTGACTGTGGACAACCTCCGGTTAAAAAGGGAGATCGACTCCCTGCGGGCAGAGCTTAAGGCTCACCGCAGGGAGTTCAGTGACATGAGAGCAGCGGCCAAGAAGGGAGACATGGCCGCTGCAACACCGGATGTACCCTCCCCATTCGACCTGGCGACCCTACAGAGGGCCATCGTAACGTCGGTGGGACCCCTGCTGGACGCTCGTTTCGCGACGATTGAGGACAGGCTGCTCCCACAGAAGGTCCTCCGCCCGCCATTGGCTGCTGACAGGAAGAAGAAGGGGGGGGGGAGCAACCCCCCTTCGAGGGCTACGCATAACCCCATCCCGTCTGATGCGGAAAGTATGGTGGTTGACGCAGGAGTGTCTAGGGAGGTGGCTCCGCCACCCCCAAAAGCTGGGCCGTCACGTGCGCCGCCGCAAAAGGCGGCGGTTGCGGGCCCGTCTAAGGCCGGGACCAAAGAGTTTCCCTCCTTAAGGGCTCCGAGGTCCCAAATCCCTGGATTTGCCCCCCCGGTGGAGTCAGCCCCCCCCACGGACAACGAGTGGACTGCGGTGGAAGGAGGTAAAAAAGGGAAGGGGAAGGGCAAGCGTACCAAGAGGGGTCCGGCGAAAGAGCCGGTTCCTCCTGCCCGGTCTGTGCAACCCCCCCCCTCCCGCAGTCGTGAGAGACGGCGTGAGAGCCGTCGTGATGGTCGACGTGGGCCGCCGGGCAAAATGAACCCGGCTCGGTTCACGGAGGAGAGAGCCCCGGTAGTGATGGTGAAGATGCTACCGGAGGCGGAGAAAAAGGGGCAGACGTATCGCGACGTCTTCGCTAAGGCGAGGGGCGACGTAGATATCGTCGCCCTTGGTTTGAAAAAGGGGCTCAGACTTCTCCGGGCCGCTAACGACGCTAGGCTGTTGGTGCTACCGTCCGGCGCCGAAAATGCGCAGCTGGCGGACCGGGTGGCTGAGCTCCTCCGGGGAGCGCTTGCCGGAATGGCGGAGATCTCCAGGCCCGTAAAGATGGGCGAAATCCGCCTGACGGGTCTGGATGACGCCGTCACTCCGGACTTAATTGAGGAGGTGGTAGCACGCGTGGGGGATTGTCCTCGCTCCCAGGTTAGGGCAGCGGGGATCGGTATTGGACAAGGGGGACTCGGCTCGTCTTGGGTCACATGCCCCATCCCGGCGGCGAAGCGCCTGGCTGAAGCCGGTCATATCTTGATCGGCTTCACCTCGGCCGCAGTGGAGGCCTATCAAAACCGCCAACTGCGGTGTTACAGGTGTCTCGCCGCCGGGCACATGAGAGCGACGTGCCCAGAAGGCCGGGGGGACAAATCCGAAATGTGCTACCGCTGCGGGAAGAGCGGGCACAGGATGTACGAGTGCAGGTCGGAAAAGGCGCATTGTGTGGTTTGCGCTGAAGCAGGGCGTCGGGCAAACCACACAACGATGTCCAGGCGCTGCCGGCCTGACACCGTCGCCGCCAGGTTTGTCCCCCCGGCTAATAGGTTCGGAGGTAGGGAGGGTAGAACAGTGGGGGAGTCTCGTATGTCTGACTAAATGCCTGTACAGCAGCATACGAGATTCCTCCAGGGGAATGTGAACCACTCCGCCGGGGCTCAGGACTTGTTCCTGCAGTCGATGGCGGAGTGGAGGATTGGTCCAGCGGTAGTAAGCGAGCCGTACTACATCCCCGCCCAGGATAACTGGGTTGGGGACCTCGACGGCCTGGTGGCGGTGGTAGCAAGATCAGGCACTAGCCCCCCTCTCATTTCCATCGAGAGGGGACGGGGTTACGCGGCGGCAGGTTGGGGAGAGCACACCATCATTGGTGTGTACTTCTCCCCGAACCGATCCCTGGCGGAGTTCGAGACGTTCTTGGATTCCGTCAGGGCCGCCGTGGCGAGACAGTCGCCGAGGGCAACGTTTGTCCTCGGCGACTTCAACGCAAAATCCCGTTCCTGGGGGAACACCGTCACCGACGCGCGGGGGAAACTCGTGGAGGCGTGGGCACTACAAAGCGGTCTGTCGATCCTCAATCGAGGATCGGTCCACACCTGTGTGCGATCGCGGGGTGGATCCATAGTGGATTTATCATTCGCTTCCCATGCGATCGCACGCAGGGTGGTGAACTGGGCGGTTGAGGAGGAGGTGGAGACCCTATCGGACCACCGGTACATCAGGTTCGAGGTCTCCCCTCCCCCCAGTAGGATGACAGACCCCCCACGTGACCACGGGCAATTCCCGCGTTGGGCTGTCAGCCGGCTCGACCCCGAGCTGGCTGAGGAGACGGCGGTCGTCGAGGGCTGGACCAATCCGGTGGATGGCGGAACTCCGGAGGAATTGGCGGAGCGCATGCGTAGAACCCTGACAAGGGTCTGCGATGCCTCTATGCCTCGGTCGCGTCGGCGCTGGCAGCGTCCGGGCGTCCATTGGTGGACTGCAGAGATCGGTGCCCTGCGAGAGGCAGCTCAAAGGTTGCACCGATCTCTAAAGCGCTGCCGGCGTCGGCTTCCTCCGGAGTTGGAGGAGGAAATCAGGTTGGGGGAGGAGTATCGGGTTGCCAAAAAGGCCCTTCAAGTGGCAATATGTCAGGCGAAGGCCCGGGCCAGGGAAGAGTTACTGGAGTCATTAGACAGGGACCCCTGGGGACGTCCGTATCGGGCGGCACGCAAAAAGCTGCGGACATTCGCCGCCCCGATTACGGAATCCCTACCAGACGGGGTCCTTGAGAGGATAGTGGACGGACTCTTCCCGGACCCGGGAGCTCATACTCCTCCCGTGATGAATCCTCCTCCTGGGGTTATTCCTTCTGAGACGGCACCTCCCCCCGTCTCAGAAGAGGAGCTAGAAACGGCCCTGGATCGCCTCCGAGGCCGTAGGACGGCACCAGGGCCGGACGGGGTTCCAGGCCGGGCCCTCTTCCTGGCCGCCAAACATCTAGGCGGCCAGCTTCGGGGACTGTACGATGCCTGCATCAGATCAGGTGAGTTCCCGAAGCAGTGGAAGGAGGGCCGTCTATGCCTGATCCCCAAGGAGGGCCGCTCCCCGGATGACCCCTCTGCATACAGGCCCATCGTATTGCTTGACGAGGTGGCCAAGATCTTCGAAAAGATATTGGCTAGTCGCCTCGTCAAGCACATCAACACCGACGGGCCTGGTCTCTCGGAGGCACAGTACGGGTTTAGACCAGGGCGCTCCACGTTGGACGCCCTGTGTGCGTTAAGGTGCCTCACGAGAGAGGCAGAGGGGATTGAGGAGTCTGTCCTGGTGGTTTCGCTAGATATAGCGAACGCCTTCAACAGCCTCCCGTTTGAGACGATTCTAGAGGCACTCCGGTATCAGGGAGTGCCTTTGTACCTCATGAGGTTGTTGGAGGCATACCTCCAGGACAGACTCGTCCTTTGGGAGGGGGGCGGCTATGGTCAGATCGCTGGGCGTCGGCGTGTGGTGTGCGGTGTTCCACAGGGGTCGGTTCTGGGCCCGATCCTGTGGAACATCGGATACGACTGGCTCCTCCGAGAGCCAGTCCTGCCCGGGATGGGGGTAATCTGTTATGCAGACGATACCCTCATCACGGCTCGGGGCGGTACCTACGAGGAGTCCGTGGAGTTGGCCAACGCGTCCTCCGCGTTGGTTATTAGGAGGATGCAACATCTGGGCCTCAGAGTCTCTGCCGAGAAAACTGAGGCCCTGATGTTCCACGGGCGTCGTAGGCCACCGCCCCGGGACACGCACGTCGTCGTCCGGGGAGTGGCAGTGGCGGTAGAGGCCCAAATGAAATACTTGGGCCTCGTCCTGGATGGAAAATGGAGTTTCGGGGCCCACTTCGCTCAGATGACCCCGAAACTCATAAGGACCGCCGCTGCCCTGGCCAGGCTCCTACCAAATGTGGGAGGGCCAGGTGCGGCCTGCAGGAGGTTGTATTCGGGCATCTTACGGAGTATGGCACTGTACGGTGCCCCCGTTTGGAGTCATGCCCTCCACCGCAAGAACAGGACGCTGCTGAGGCGTTGTCAGCGCGTCCTTGCGGTGAGGGCCATTCGGGGGTATCGTACCGTGTCTTGGACGGCGGCAACACTATTGGCGGGTGATCCGCCCTGGGAACTCCAGGCGGAGACGCTCGCCGAAGTGTTCCGCTTCCGTCAAGATGCCCGACAGAGGGGATTGAGGCCGTGCCTGGCGGAAGTTAAAGTAATCAGGGCCGTAGCGACCGCGGCCCTGATGGTAAAATGGGAGGAGGACCTGAGGTCCCCAGTGGCAGGAATGGCGACGGTGGAGGCGGTCCGCCCCCACCTGTCGCGTTGGGTCCAACGAAACCGGGGGACCCTAACTTACAGGATGGTGCAGATACTTACCGGGCATGGCTGCTTCGGTAAGTATCTGCATCGTACAGCGGGGCGGGAACCGACACCGCAGTGCCAGCATTGCGGCGCACAGGAAGATACGGCGATCCACACGCTGGTGGAGTGCGCCGCCTGGGGACCTCAGCGTCACGTAATGGAGAGCTTGGTTGGGCGTATCGACTCACTCCAAAGCATGGTCGCTGCCATGCTGCGGAGTGAGGACGGTTGGGAGGCGGTGGCCTCCTTCTGTGAGTCTGTCCTGCTCCAGAAGGAGGTCGCAGAGAGGGAGAGGGAGGAGGAAGCGGACGCAGACCCAATCCGCCGGCGGCGCGTAGGCCGCCGAAGGCGTCGGTATGCCCACCTCCTCCCACCCTAGGATGCCATCATAGGGGCCCACGGGGACCGGGGGAACCCGTGGGACTTCCCCCCCTATTGGTGAAGAGGGTGGCCTTCCCCGAGGGCCACTCTAGGGAGTTGCCACGCGTAGGGGCGTCACAGTTGTGTACCTACGGTCTATATCCTGTGACGCCCCGTAAAAGCGCTAGGAGAAGGGGCGCAGGTTAGGTTTAGTGGGTAGTCTGGCGGACGGAATCTCGCGACTACTAGCCGTTGCTAGTCATGCGTGGAGATTCCGACCGCTGGGAGTCTCACACACCCCTCGGTCAACCCCCCCCCCGGGCCCGAGGCAGTGTCACAAGAAAAGACATTCCCCCTGCGTTATCAAAAAAAAAAAAAAAAAAAAAAAAAAAAAAAAGGTTAGGTTAGGTTAGGTTAGGTTAGGTTAGGTTTCAACACGAAAGGGCCCGCGAAGGGCGGAGAAAAATCCTTTTACTCTCGGTTCCTCTCGGCGATCTCGTCGCCGGTCGAGGAACCCCAGAGCAGTCAAGGTGGCTCCCGCACCACGCTGTCGCAGCCCCTTGACACAGACGACGTCTCATTCTCCTCGTCCGATCTATCCGGAGACGAGGACATGTCGGCTCCCCCTGTCCAGGCCCCACCAAAGGCCCCGGTCGTCAAAGCGCCGGAGGGGAAGAGCAAGAGCCAGGCTCCTGGCCTCCTGGCGGCGATCTCTCCGCCGGTAGAAGCGCCAAGCCTTTCCAGCCAAGCCAGCTCCTGCACAGTGCGGCTGGAGAGGCTTGATATAGCAGACTTGCCCCCGTCCGGCCCATTCAGGGTCGAGCACGGGACCGCCGCCCCTGCTCAGGCCCCACCAGCGGCCCCGGCCCCAAAGGACCGGAGGGGACGAGCAAGAGCCAGGCTGCCTCCCGCAACACGCGCTTGAGACAGTTCCTGGCTCTAGACGACATAGAGGACGACGACCTATCCCCACTCACGACATCCGATGAGGAGGGGATAGCGCCTCCTCCTCCTAAGCCCCCGCCCGAGGCTCCGGTAGCTGCTAAAGCGCCGGACGCCAAGCGGGGCAGAGGCCGCCCTCCCACAACGGGGGAGTACGTGGGCCTAGCAGCCACGAAACAAGCGCAAATGGAGGCCCAGATCGCGGAGAGGGCCCAAACGATGGCGACCACAAGGGTGACCAGGCCAAGAGCCGGAACTCCCTTGTGGGCCAGGCCCCCTCCCGACGCTCACACCAACCATGCGGAGGGCCTCCAGCGGCAGATCGCCGAATCCTTGGCGGTGGTAGCTGGCGTCGCGAAGGTCTCGAAGGGCCTAAAGGGGACCCTCCAGAAGGCCCTGAGAGAGTCAGTGGCCTCCATTCAGGAGGCTTCGGAGGAGCTCTCGCTCGCACCGCCACCCAGGAGGTCGCCCTGCTCCGTGCGGCGAATAGCCGCATGGAGGCAGAAGTCGCTGACCTCCGAAGCGAGCTGAGGAGCCTCCAGGCGGAGCTCATGCGGCCGCGCGCAGAAGCCGCGCCGCCAGCACCACCGCCAAATATAGAGGCGACGATGGCCGCGAACCTGGACAGGCTGACCCTCCTCATGGAGAGTCGGTTCGCGGCCATGGAGGAGCGGTTGCGCCCGGTACTACCCCCGAGCCCCGCTCCTCAAGCTAGGCCCAGGCCCCAGCTGAGCTCCCCCGGTGTTCTGGGGATCCCGACTGCGGAATTCCCCCCGCTGCCCTCTCAAAGGGCAAGCACGGAGACAGCGGTGGTGACGTCCACCCCACCACCGCCCGCCTGTTCGGCGCCCCCACCTCCTCCGACTGTGGCCGGAGAGGGCTGGACGACGGTGAACAGGAGGCGGACCCGTAAGGGTAAAACACCGTCGGCCAGTGCCGCACCGGTCGTGCCCCCCGCCGCTGAAGCTGCTCCAAGCGCGAGGCCGCGGGGGACTAGAGGAGGCCGAGGGAGAGGAAGGGGCAAGAAGGCGCAGGAGCAAACCTCGCAGCCTCCCCCACCTCCCCCTCCAGCCAAAAAGAGGGAAACTGCCAAGGAGAAGAGGGCTCCGCGATTGCGTCCCCCAAAGTCCGCCGCTGTCGTGCTGACCCTACAGCCGGGCGCGGCGGACAGAGGGGTGACCTACGCGAGCCTCTTCTCAAGGCAAAAGCCAACATCCGGCTGGCCGACCTCGGGATAGAGGGAGGTCTTCGGCTGAAGAGGGCACGCACGGGGGCGCGTATGCTGCTGGTACCTGGTGCCGACAGCGCCCCCCAGGCGAACGCCCTCGCCGAACAGCTAAGGACCGTCCTCTACCCCGAGGACGTGCGTGTCTCCAGGCCCGAGAAGACTGTGTGTCTTCGCGTCTCGGGCCTGGACGACCACGTACATGGAGAGGATGTGGCCGCTGCCATCGCGCGGACCACCGGTTGCCCCGTCGGGGGCGTCAAGGCGTCAAAGGTCCGTCCCGGTCCAGACGGGATGGGCCAGACAGTGGTGGCCTGCCCGGTGGCGGCCGCCAAGAAGCTGCTCCTCCCTGAGACGAAACTCCTGGTGGGCTGGTCTTCCGCGCTTGTGAAGGCCTTGCCCCACAGGGCCCAGCGGTGCTACCGCTGCCACGAGACTGGTCACGTGGCGGCGGTATGCACCTCCGAGGTGGACCGCAGCGGTATGTGTTACCGCTGCGGACAGACCGGGCATCTGGTGACCGGCCCCTGCACCGCGAAGCCGCACTGTTCTCTGTGCGCTGCCGCGGGCAGGCCAGCCGATCACCAGATGGGCTCCAAGCCCTGCGGGGCCAAGAAGCCCACCAGGAGAAAGGTCCAGGCCAGCCGGACGGCGCCGGACAAGGCCGCGGCCGCGACAGCTGAACCTCAACCAGCCGCCGCGCCCAGCGGCCAGGAGTAACGCCCGTGGCAAACAAAGCCACGGGCAGGTGGCAGCGGGCGTCGAGGCCTCGGGGACCTGACAGGCCTCCGCCCGCACCAATGCCGCGGGAGGGCGCGAGAGGCAGCCGCGCGACCCTCTCAGAGCCGGGGAAACTTACCTCCCCGGCTCGCACACAGGAGAGGCCGCCCCACGTTAGCGGGGCGGCCCACCGCCGCCGGGAAGCGGGTAATACCTCGGGTTTAAATACCGCGACCCGGCACCCAGGCGGTAGGAGGCTCCCATGGGGTTTTAGTGGGTATACCCGGCGTCGGTCGTATTGATTAACCGGCGCCGGGGAGCCTACACACCGGCCGCGACTTCCCCGCGCGGCTGATGGTGCGGTAATGCATTTCCCATGTTAAAAAAAAAAAAAAAAAAAAAAAAAAAAAAGGTTAGGTTAGGTTGAGCGGCTAGTTGACGCAGGCGGAATGCCGCGCTCTAGCCGATCACGAATGTTAAGCGACACTGGCCGCAGTCAGTACATGGATGGGGGAAGCCCGGACATGGAAAAACTGTGCGTCGGTTAGCTTTAGAAAGATGAATTTGTGGCTAATCGCATCCACGAGTGTGATATAGCTTACTCGGGGAAGCCCGGGCCCGGCCAACTGTGCCAGGAGCTGAAGCCTCATTGCACGGGTGCGATAAGTGGTGGATAAATTCAAGTGGTGGATAAATTCGAACAACATTTTCATCAAAAACTTCGAGCGGCTAGTTGGCACAGTTGGTAGTGCATTAGCTAGTCGATCGTGGTTGTTAAGCGTCGCTTGGTGCGGTCAGTACTTGGATGGGTGTAAAAATTTACATTCATTTCAATGGAAAGCCGTACCACGATGCGCACTGGGAGTCAAATGCCACCTCGCGCGGTTAGTAGTCGGACGCCTCCGACGAAGGCCGTTGCCGGTGTGCCCACTGGGAGTCAAATTCGTGGCGGCCCGTTACCCACGAGTGTGATATAACTTACCCGGGGAAGCCTGGGCTCGGCCAACTGTGCCAGGAGTTGAAGCCTCATTGCACGGGTGCGGAACGTGGTGGAGTAATTCGACTAACCTTTTAAACCCCCCAGGGGGTACCGCCCTGGACACGTCTCCGTCCGGGCAGCGGTACAAGGGGATGCGTCCCCGGGGCCCCTAGCGGCCACTGTCACATCCCCCCTTCACTCCGTGACAGTGGTGTCCCACCTATCCACTCCAAATCCCTGTATTCCTACCCTTCCTCCCAAACTTGTTCCTTCTCAAACACCCCTCCCTTCCGACGTTAGGAGAACGCCGCTTCACCGGTCTCTATGGAGAAGCGGCGGGCACCGGCCCAGCGTCGACGCACCTTGCTCCGCTGGCGCCGTTGCCAGGAGAGGGCCGCACGGTTCTGCCCTGTGCGCCCCATCGACGTGGACAGTGGCGGCGGGCCCAGAAATGGGCGCTACCGCCGAGCGTTATCCCGTGGTGTCGTGGTCACGTCTCGCGGCCACACGGGACCGCGGGGCTTGCCTTCAGTGGCTGGCCCAAGAGGATGAGCACCTCAATAAAAATCCCCTACACTTAAGCTGCGGCGCAGGGCGATCTGTTTTGAGGCCGGGGGCAAACCCGGTCATTACTGCGGACCACACCCAGTTTCTTTTTAAAATGTTGTAATACTCGTGGGAACAGAATATGGATGCTTTAAACAAAAACCCCCAAACCGACGCAGAGCCTGTGAAGGGCGGAGCTGACGTAGAGAGGGGCCCGTGAAGGGCCCAACAAACCCAAACAACCCGAAAGGGCCCGTGAAGGGCGGAGGAGAGAAGAGTTTTACTCGCGCTTCCTGTCGGCGATCTCTCTGCCGGCGGAAGCGCCAAGCTCTTTCAAGTCAAGCCAGCTCCTGCACCGTGCAGTTGGAGCGGCTTGACATAACGGACTTGCCCCCGTCCGGCCCATTCAGGGTCGGGCACGGGACTGCCGCCCCTGTTCAGGCCCCACCAAAGCGCCCCGCCCCCGAGCCGGAGGGGACGAGCAAGAGCCAGGCTGCCTCCCGCAACACGCGGTTGAGAGAGTTCCTGGCTCTAGAGGACCTAGAGGACGACGACCTGTCTCCTCTATCGTCATCCGACGAGGAGATAATGGTGCCTCCTCCTCCTAAGCCCCCGCCTGAGGCTCCGGCAGCTGCTAAAGCGCCGGACGCCAAGCGGGGCAGAGGCCGCCCCACAACGGGGAGTACGTGGGCCTAGCTGCCGCAAAACAGGCGCAAGTGGAGGCCCAGATCGCGGAGCGGGCCCAAACGATGGCGACCACAAGGGTGACCAGGCCAAGAGCCGGAACTCCCCTTGTGGGCCAGGCCCTCCCGATGCTCACACCAACCATGCGGAGGGCCTCCAGCGGCAGATCGCCGAATCCTTGGCGGTGGTAGCTGGCGTCGCGAAGGTCTCGAAGGGCCTAAAGGGGACCCTCCAGAAGGCCCTGAGAGAGTCGGTGGCCTCCAATCAGGAGGCCTCGGAGGAGCTCTCGCTCGCACCGCCACCCAGGAGGTCGCCCTGCTCCGTGCGGCGAATAGCCGCATGGAGGCAGAAGTCGCTGACCTCCGAAGCGAGCTGAGGAGCCTCCAGGCGGAGCTCATGAGGCCGCGCGCAGACGCCGCGCCGCCAGCACCACCGCCTAATATTGAGGCGACGATGGCCGCGAACCTTGACAGAATGACTCTCCTAATGGAGAGTCGGTTCGCGGCCATGGAGGAGCGGTTGCGCCCGGTTCTGACCCGGAGCCCCGCTCCCCAAGCTAGGTCCACCCCTCCGCCGAGCCCCTTGCTCATCTCTGGGCGCTTGACGGAGGAGTTCCCCCCGCTTCCCACACAGCGGGACTCGATGGAGGCGGCGGCTCCCACGCCGCCCGCAAGTGCCTGTCCGGCGCCCCTTCCTCCGGCCGCAACTACGGCTGGTGGCTGGACAACGGTCAGCCACAAGACGAGGGCAAAAAGCAAGGCCCCGCCGTTGTCTGGCCCGCAATCGGCCACGACCGTCGCCGAAGCGCAGCCCAACCGCGCTCGGCGACGAGGAAGGAGAGGGCGCGGGGAAAGGAAAGGGGAGAAGGCGCAGGCCCCGGCCTCGCAGCCCCCCCCTCCTCCACCCCCCGCAGCCAACAAGAAGAACAAGCCTAAGGAGAAGAGGTCTCCGCGCCTGCGTGCCCCGAAGTCCGCCGCCGTCGTCCTGACGTTACAGCCAGGCGCGGCGGATCGAGGGGTTACGTACGCGAACCTCTTCTCCAAGGCGAAAGCCAACATCCGGCTGGCCGACCTCGGGATAGAGGGCCTCCTCCAGCTGAAGAAGGCGCGCACGGGGGCGCGCATGCTGCTGGTGCCAGGCACCGACAGCGCCCCCCAGGCGGACGCTCTCGCCGACCAGCTGAGGACCGTCCTCTATCCCGAGGACGTGCGCGTCTCCAGGCCCGAGAAGACTGTGTGTCTTCGCGTCTCGGGCCTGGACGACCACGTGCACGGGGAGGACGTGGCCGCTGCCATCGCGCGGACCACGGAGCCCCCCGGGGCATCAAGGCGTCGAAGGTCCGTCCCGGCCCAGATGGGATGGGCCAGACGGTGGTGGCCTGCCCGGTGGCGGCCGCCAAAAGCTCCTCCTCCCGGGACGAAACTCCTGGTGGGTTGGTCTTCCGCTCAAGTGAAGGCCCTACCCCGCAGAGCCCAGCGGTGCTACCGCTGCCACGAGACTGGTCACGTGGCGGCGGTATGCACCTCCGAGGTGGACCGCAGCGGTATGTGTTACCGCTGCGGACAGACCGGGCATCTGGTGACCGGCCCCTGCACCGCGAAGCCGCACTGTTCTCTGTGCGCTGCCGCGGGCAGGCCAGCCGATCACCAGATGGGCTCCAAGCCCTGCGGGGCCAAGAAGCCCACCAGGAGGAAGGTCCAGGCCAGCCGGACGGCGCCGGACAAGGCCGCGGCCGCGATGGCTGAACCGCAACCAGCCGCCGCGCCCAGCGGCCAGGAGTAACGCCCGTGGCAAACAAAGCCACGGGCAGGCGGCAGCGGGCGTCGAGGCCTCGGGGACTTGACAGGCCTCCGCCCGCACTAATGCCGCGGGAGGGCGCGAGAGGCAGCCGCGCGACCCTCTCAGAGCCGGGGAAGCTCACCTCCCCGGCTCGCACACAGGAGAGGAGGCGCCCCACGTCAGCGGGGCGGCCCCCACCGCCGGGGAAGCGGGTAATACCTCGGGTTTAAATACCGCGACCCGGCACCCAGGCGGTAGGAGGCTCCCATGGGGTTTTAGTGGGTATACCCGGCGTCGGTCGCATTGATTAACCGGCGTCGGGGAGCCTACACACCGGCCGCGACTTCCCCGGCGCGGCTGATGGTGCGGTAATGCATTTCCCCATGTTAAAAAAAAAAAAAAAAAAAAAAAACGCCGCTTCACCGTTAGGTTAGGTTAGGTTAGGTTAGGTTAGGTTGGAGAGAAGAGTTTTTACTCGCGCTTCCTGTCGGCGATCTCTCTGCCGGCGGAAGCGCCAAGCTCTTCGACCCAAGCCAGCTCCTGCACCGTGCAGTTAGAGCGGCTTGATGTGACGGATTTGCCCCCGTCCGGCCCATTCAGGGTCGGGCACGGGACCCGCCGCCCTGTTCAGGCCCCAGCAAAGGCCCCGGCCCCGGGCCGGAGGGGACGAGCAAGAGCCAGGCTGCCTCCCGCAACACGCGGTTGAGACAGTTCCTGGCTCTAGACGACATCGAGGACGATGACCTGTCCCCTCTTACGTCATCCGACGAGGAGGGGATAGTGCCTCCTCCTCCGAAGCCCCGCCTGAGGCTCCGGCAGCTGCTAAAGCGCCGGACGCCAAGCGGGCAGAGGCCGCCCCCACAACGGGGGGAGTACGTGGGCCTAGCTGCCGCAAAACAGGCGCAAGTCGAGGCCCAGATCGCGGAGAGGGCCCAAACGATGGCGACCACAGGGGTGACCAGGCCTAGAGCCGGAACCCCCCCTGTGGGCCAGGCCCCTCCCGACGCACACACCAACCACGCGGAGGGCCTCCAGCGGCAGATCGCCGATTCTTTGGCGGTGGTAGCTGGCGTCGCGAAGGTCTCGAAGGGCCTAAAGGGGACCCTCCAGAAGGCCCTGAGAGAGTCGGTGGCCTCCATTCAGGAGGCCTCGGAGGAGCTCCTCGCTCGCACCGCCACCCAGGAGGTCGCCCTGCTCCGTGCGGCAAATAGCCGCATGGAGGCAGAAGTCGCCGACCTCCGTAGCGAGCTGAGGAGCCTCCAGGCGGAGCTCATGCGGCCGCGCGCAGAAGCCGCGCCGCCAGCACCACCGCCCAATATTGAGGCGACGATGGCCGCGAACCTCGACAGAATGACTCTCCTAATGGAGAGTCGGTTCGCGGCCATGGAGGAGCGGTTGCGCCCGGTTTTGACCCGGAGCCCCGCTCCCCAAGCTAGGTCCACCCCTCCGCCGAGCCCCTTGCTCATCTCTGGGCGCTTGACGGAGGAGTTCCCCGCTTCCCACACAGCGGGTCTCGATGGAGGCGGCGGCTCCCACGCCGCCCGCAAGTGCCTGTCCGGCGCCCCTTCCTCCGGCCGCAACTACGGCTGGTGGCTGGACAACGGTCAGCCACAAGACGAGGGCAAAAGCAAGGCCCCGCCGTTGTCTGGCCCCCAATCGGCCACGACCGTCGCCGAAGCGCAGCCCACCCGCGCTCGGCGACGAGGAAGGAGAGGGCGCGGGGAAAGGGAAAGGGGAGAAGGCGCAGGCCCCGGCCTCGCAGCCCCCTCCTCCACCCCCGCAGCCAACAAGAAGAACAAGCCTAAGGAGAAGAGGTCTCCGCGCCTGCGTGCCCCGAAGTCCGCCGCCGTCGTCCTGACGTTACAGCCAGGCGCGGCGGATCGAGGGGTTACGTACGCGAACCTCTTCTCCAAGGCGAAAGCCAACATCCGGCTGGCCGACCTCGGGATAGAGGGAGGCCTCCAGCTGAAGAAGGCGCGCACGGGGGCGCGCATGCTGCTGGTGCCTGGCACCGACAGCGCCCCCCAGGCGGACGCTCTCGCCGACCAGCTGAGGACCGTCCTCTATCCCGAGGATGTGCGCGTCTCCAGGCCCGAGAAGACTGTGTGTCTTCGCGTCTCGGGCCTGGACGACCACGTGCACGGGGAGGACGTGGCCGCTGCCATCGCGCGGACCACGGAGTGCCCCCCCGGGGGCATCAAGGCGTCAAAGGTCCGTCCCGGTCCAGACGGGATGGGCCAGACGGTGGTGGCCTGCCCGGTGGCGGCCGCCAAAAAGCTCCTCCTCCCCGGGACGAAACTCCTGGTGGGTTGGTCTTCCGCTCAAGTAAAGGCACTGCCCCGCAGAGCCCAGCGGTGCTACCGCTGCCACGAGACTGGTCACGTGGCGGCGGTATGCACCTCCGAGGTGGACCGCAGCGGTATGTGTTACCGCTGCGGACAGACCGGGCATCTGGTGACCGGCCCCTGCACCGCGAAGCCGCACTGTTCTCTGTGCGCTGCCGCGGGCAGGCCAGCCGATCACCAGATGGGCTCCAAGCCCTGCGGGGCCAAGAAGCCCACCAGGAGGAAGGTCCAGGCCAGCCGGACGGCGCCGGACAAGGCCGCGGCCGCGACGGCTGAACCGCAACCAGCCGCCGCGCCCAGCGGCCAGGAGTAACGCCCGTGGCAAACAAAGCCACGGGCAGGCGGCAGCGGGCGTCGAGGCCTCGGGGACTTGACAGGCCTCCGCCCGCACCAATGCCGCGGGAGGGCGCGAGAGGCAGCCGCGCGACCCTCTCAGAGCCGGGAAGCTCACCTCCCCGGCTCGCACACAGGAGAGGCCGCCCCACGTCAGCGGGGCGGCCCACCGCCGCCGGGGTTGCGGGTAATACCTCGGGTTTAAATACCGCGACCCGGCACCCAGGCGGTAGGAGGCTCCCATGGGGTTTTAGTGGGTATACCCGGCGTCGGTCGTATTGATTAACCGGCGTCGGGGGAGCCCCACACACCGGCCGCGACTTCCCCGGCGCGGCTGATGGTGCGGCAATGCATTTCCCCATGTTAAAAAAAAAAAAAAAAAAAAAAAAAAGGTTAGGTTAGGTTAGGTTAGGTTAGGTTAGGTTAGGTTAGGAGGCTTCCCCCAGGGGGTGCCGCCCTGGACACGTCTCCGTCCAGGAAGCGGTACAAGGGGATGCGTCCCCGGGGCCCTTAGCCGCCACTGTCACATCCCCCCTTCACTCCGTGACAGCGGTGTCCCACCTATCCACACTCCAAATCCTTGTATTCCTCCCCATTCCTTCCAAACCTCCTGCACAAACACCCCTCCTATCCGATGTTTCAGGTGGAGCCTTCCCCGGTGCTTCGTGGGTGAAGAGGGGATGGGGAGCGTCGAGGGACTCTGCTCCGCTCTCCGTCTCTAGAAGAGGTCAGGTGTCGGTCCGCCAGGATTTTCTAACGTACGCCTTCTGCGGACGCGAGGCGGCGGTGGGGCGGCGTCGGTTTCCTTCAGCTCGTCGTTGTCGTGTTGGTAGGTTGTCCGGCGTCGTCCCGTCGTCGCTTCTGGGTAAGGAGAATCGACCGTTGGGTGCCTTCTGGTCTCCTTGCCGACCAGGAGGGCTCTCTGTGTCCGGGCCCCCCCTCTTGCGTGGATGGGGGAGGGGGGTGCGCTTAACCATCCACCTTCCCAGTTGGCGACCCTGTGGAAGTAGAGCGCCAGGACGGGAAGACGGGATCCTGGGGGGCTGAGCCGAGCACGGGTCGGAGCCAGTTACCCGTGCGAGGCAATACTCCCCCTTTGGCCCTTATTTCCGGGCGGAACTGGCAACCCCATTCGCTAGCCGGCGGATGGGGTAGGTCGCAAGGGGTGGCCGCTTATCGACACCTTAGGTTAGGTGCGTAGGGGCCCCGGTTCGCCGACCGGGGCGGGGGCGGTCTTGGTGACGGGGTAAGGGCTGTGCGGTCTTACCACCCGCACTCCTCCGAGCTCCCGAATTTCGCGCCTAACCCCCAACTCTGCGCACCTATGCCCCTCTGATAGCCCTGGTGTCCAGCACACGAGGCTGGGCATCCCCACCGTTGAGGACCCCATGTTGGGTGGGGATTCAGGGGGGCGAGACCTCAAAAATTTCATGTAATATGGCGAACCTAGGTCTTAAAAAATACTTCGAAGTCGAGCCTGCGACGGGCGGAGATGACGATGTGCCTGAGAAGGGCGGAGGCGAAGTAAGGAGGAGGCCCGAGAAGGGCAAAAATGAAGAAAGAACAACCATCCGAGGCGAACAGAACTCAGGTTCTGACTCGGAGTTCCACTCAGTCGCATCATCGCGACCAGGAACCCCGAGTAGACAGGGAAGGGGCGCGAGGTCCAAAATGCACCGCGCCCAAGATCACTGTACTTAACATCTCCGTCCAGTGATGAAAATAGGAGTACCAAAACCCCCGCAAACTCCCCAAGGCGACTGATGCCAAAAGAGGCAGAGGACGCCCCCAACAACTGGGAGTATGTAGGCCTCGCCAAAGCCAAGCAAGCCTGGGTTGAGGCCAATAGAGCGGAGCTGGAGGTAATGTCCGAGAAGGACATAGTAGAGAGGGCCCAGTCTGTGGCACTTACACGATCGAAGCGGCCCAGACCCGGAGCCGCTCTCTTAAGTCAAGTCCTCCAGAGGCCCGCGCAGAACATGCGCAGGGCCTCAAGAATCAAATAACCGACTCGTTGGCGGTGGTGGCCGGGGTGGCCAAAGTCTCGAAGGGTCTAAAGGGACCCTTCAGAAAGCCCTGAAGGAGGCGGCAGCGGCCATGCAGGAAGCGTCGGAAGAGCTCCTGGACCGCACCGCCACTCAGGAGGTCGCCCTGCTCCGTGCGGCTAATAGCCGCATGGAGGCCGAGATAGCTGACCTGCGGCAAGAGCTGGTGAGCATCCGCTCTGAGCTCACCATGCCGCGGCAAGCTCCACCACCCCAACAGACGCCTCCGCGCGTCGAGCCGCAGGCTGTGAACCTCGACCGCATACTTCTCTTGATAGAGAATAGGTTCGCGGCCCTGGAGGAGCGGGTGCGCCCGGTCCAGCCGGCACTATCTCCAAGGCCGGCCTTTTCACCCAGGCCCACACCCCTCCTCTCGTCCCGAGAACTCCACCGACTCCGACCACACTCGCAGGGTCCCCGGTGAGAGAGTTCCCCCGTTAGTGTCCTCCCCAGGAGAAGCACCAACACCACCAACGCGGTCACGAGCGCTCCGACGCCCCTACCGCGTGCAAGTTCTGGCCCCCCGGCGGCATCTGCCACCGCAGAGGGATGGTCTACCGTGGCCAGGCGCAAGCCAAAAAGGCAGCGCCAGCCCGGGCGACCCAATCCGGACCTGCCAAACCGGCGGCCGGAAAAGCTCAAACAGAGGGCAAGAAAAGGCGTAGAAAAGGGGCGGGAAGGGGAGAAAGCGGCAAGGCACCACCACCACGACCCAGCCGCCTCCCCAACCCCTCCCCCTCCCCTCCGGCCAAACCCGAAGCGGGAACAAAGACAGCCAGAAAGGCTCCAAGGCTCAGACCGCCGAGGTCCTCAGCAGTGGTTTTGACACTGCTGTCAGGCGCTGGGGACCGAGGCGTGTCATATGAGAGCCTCCTGGCCACGGCTAAGGCCAAAATAAGACTGGCCGACCTCGGCATTGAGGGCGGCGTAAAAATCAAGACGGCTCGCACTGGGGCGCGCATGCTCATCCTGCCGGGGGCCGATAGTGCTCCTAAAGCAGACGCGCTTGCCGAGCGACTGAGAGCCGCCCTCAATGCTGAGGACGTGAAAATCTCCAGGCCCGAAAAGACCGTAAGCCTGCGGGTCTCGGGCCTGGACGACTGCACAACGGCGGAAGAAATCGCGGCTGCAATCGCGCAGGTCGCGGGGTGCCCGGCCGACCGGATCCGGCCGAACGCAATTCGTACCGGCCCGGACGGCCTAGGGTCCACAACCGTGGCCTGCCCCATAGCAGCCGCAAAGAAAATGGAGGGTACAAAGCTCCTGGTGGGCTGGGCTTCAGTCATAGTGAAGCCACTGCCGCCCAGGGCCCCAAGGTGCTTTCGCTGCCTCGAACTCCACCACGTGGCAGCGAAATGCACCTCGGAGATAGACCGCAGCAAACTCTGCTACCGCTGCGGTCAAACGGGGCATTTGATCACCGGTCCCTGCACCGCCGCGCCGCATTGCAGCGTATGCGAAGCGGCGGGCAGGCCGGCAGACCATCAACTGGGCGGCGGGCCGTGCAGACCGCAGCCCACCAGGAGAAAGTCAAAAAAGGAAAAAGCCGCGACGGGCAAGCCAGCCCAGACGCAGCCGCAGCCACAGGAGTCTCAGGGGGAAGCGGGGTTAACACCAAATAATGGACCACACCCTTAGCTTCCTCCAGACCAATCTGAACCACTGCGCCACTGCTCAGGATCTCCTAGTCCAGAGCATGGCGCAGTGGAACATCCAGGTGGCGGTGGCCGCCGAGCCGTACCGGATCACGCCCAGGGATGACTGGGCCGGAGACCTGGACGACTCGGTGGTCATCATCGTGCGAACGGCTGCGGGCAGCCCCCCCCTCACTAACATCTTGAGGGGCAGGGGCCTCGTCGCGGCTACCATCGGGGAGACAGTAGTCGTCGGCGGCTACTTCTCCCCGAACAGAAGTCTCGCCGACTTCGAGGATTGGTTGGTCGATGCGGGCAGGATCGCCGCTCAGGGCCGCGCTCTCCCCGTGGTCATGCTCGGGGACTTCAATGCCAAATCAACGGTATGGGGTTCCCCGGCCACTGACCAGCGCGGAGAGGCGCTGGAGGAGTGGGCGATCCAGAGTCAGCTCGTCGTCCTAAATCGGGGTCAGTGCACGTGCGTACGCATGCGGGGCGGGTCGATTGTCGACCTTACGCTTGCCAGCCCCGCCATAGCGCGCCGTGTTGCAGACTGGAGGGTCCTGGAGGGGGTCGAGACGCTTTCGGACCACCGGTATATCCGATTCAGCGTCTCCCCCCGGAACCCGGACCCTCGAGCTGAGGAGCTCCCCCCGACGGAGAATTACCCGCGCTGGGCTCTAAAGCGCTTGGATCGCGAGGCGTTCCGCGAGGCCCTGATAGTCCACACGTGGTCATCAGGGCCCGACAACGCAGAAGTGCCCGATCCAAACGAGGAGGCGGAAAGCCTACGGTCGCTGATAACGTCAGTATGCGACGCGGCGATGCCAAGAGTGGGCCCGTTCAGGCCTGCCCGCCAGGTGTACTGGTGGAGCGCGGAGATCGCACGGCTGCGCTCAGCCTGCGTCCGAGCGCAACACCAGTACGCCAGGCATAGGAGACGGCGTCGCCGCGGCGCGGACGCAGCGGCCGTAGAAGAGCGCCTGTACGAGGGGTACAGAAGCGCCAGGACGGCCATGAAGGTCGCCATCAGAGCCGCCAAGTCGGCGGCGTGGGAGGAACTCCTGGGGACGCTGGATCGAGATCCATGGGGGCGCCCATACCATCTTGTCCGGAACAAGCTCCGGCCATGGGCGCCTCCGCTGACCCAGAGTCTCCTCCCACACGTGGTGACCGACGTGGTCGGCGCTCTGTTCCCCTCGAGGGCAGAGCATCCGCCTCCCGCGATGGCGCCGCCATCGCCGGAGCCCAGCGCGGCTCAGGACGACGAGCCCGTGCCCGCAGTGACTCGGGAAGAACTGGGTGCGGCGGTGTTGAGGATGAAATCCAAAAACACCGCCCCCGGTCTCGACGGCATACCGGGGCGTGCGTGGGTTCTGTCCCACGACGCCCTGGAGTCCCGCCTGACGAGGCTCTTCACGGCGTGCCTGGTCCAGGGCCAGTTCCCAACCCGGTGGAAAACCGGGAAGCTGGTCCTGATCAGGAAGGAGGGGCGCCCGGCGGACTCCCCGTCCGCCTACCGGCCCATAGTTCTGCTGGACGAGGTGGGCAAGATGTTCGAACGCATTCTTGCAAACCGCCTCGTCCGGCACCTTGAGGAGATCGGGCCGGACTTGGCGGATAACCAGTTTGGTTTCCGCCAGGGGCGCTCCACCATCGACGCCATCGCTCGCGTGAAGAGTCAGGCGGAGGAGGCAGTAGCTCGGGGAGAGGTGTTGCTGGCGGTCTCGCTGGATATATCCAACGCCTTCAACACCCTCCCCTGGAGCTGCATTAAGGAGGCGCTCCGCTACCACGGGGTGCCGACCTACCTCCGCCGCATCGTCGGGGACTACCTCTCCGAGAGGGCCGTCGTCTTCCCGAGTCACACCGGATGGAGTCGGCGAGAGATGACGTGCGGTGTTCCACAGGGGTCGGTTCTGGGCCCGCTCCTGTGGAACATCGCTTATGATTGACAATCCGTGGCGCAGTCCTCTCCCGCGTCAGCGTAACCTGTTACGCTGACGATACGCTCGTAACGGCGCGGGAGAGGACCCACGAAGAGGCGGGCCGATTGGCCACAGCAGGGGTGGCGCACATGGTCGCCAGGATCCAGCTGCTGGGTCTGAAGGTGGCCTTGCACAAAACCGAGGCCGTGGTCTTCCACGGGCCTCGGAACAAGCCGCCTTCGGACCTGCACATCGACGTGGGAGGTACGCGCATCGCTGTCGGGGCGAGAATGAAATACCTCGGACTCGTCCTCGACAGCCGATGGGAGTTTTCGGCGCACTTCGAGTCGCTGGCCCCCAAACTGTTGGGGGCAGCCGGCGCCTTGTCCCGGCTCCTTCCCAACATTGGGGGACCGAGCGCGCCGTGCCGAAAGCTCCACGAAGGGGTCGTGCGATCGATGGCCCTGTACGGGGCCCCAATCTGGGCGAAGCACCTGACGGCCAAAAACACTCCGCTGCTGCGCAGACCGCAGCGCGTGATGGCCGTCAGGGCTATTAGGGGATATCGCACGATCTCCTTCGAGGCGGCCTCCCTCCTTGCTGGATCCCTGCCATGGGATCTAGAGGCGAGAGTTCTCTCGCGCCTCTATGAGTGGCGCAAGGACGCACTCCGCCAGGACCTCCGACCCGCGCCGCGAGAAATCGAGGCCAAAAGGGCGGAGTTCCGGCGTGATCTCGTGGCAGAGTGGGCGACCAGACTAGCGCACCCCAGCGCCGGCCACCGCATCATCGCGGCGATTCGGCCCGCCTTAACCACCTGGCTGGACAGACGGCACGGCGCCCTGTCGTACCGCCTGACGCAGGTCCTCTCGGGGCACGGATGCTTCGGGAGGTACCTGTGTCAAATACGGCGGGAGCAGACGGCAGGGTGCCACCACTGCAGTGCCGGCGCCGAGGACACGGCGCTGCACACTCTTCAAGAGTGCTCCGCGTGGGATGAACAGCGTCGTGCCCTCGGCGCAGTAATCGGACGTGACCTCTCGCTCCCGGCCGTGGTTCTGTCCATGGCTGGGAGCAGCTCAAATTGGGACGCCGTCGCCTCCTTTTGTGAGGCAGTAATGTCCGCAAAGGAGGCGACGGAGCGGGAGAGAGAGCGCGAGTCCGTGCTCCTCTCCCGCCGCAACAACCGGCGAGGACAACGGCGCCGGACGGCGGTCGCATCAGACCGCCGGCCGCCGTAAAACTGCGGCACGCGGGCGTCGAGGCCACCGGGGGACCTTGTCGGCCTCCGCCCGCACGCAAGCCGCGAGGGGGTGCGTTGGTGTTCCGCGTGACCCCCTCAATCCCTAAAAGGAAGGGGAGATGCCGGGGACAGTATATCCCCGGCCAAGGAGAGGCCGCCCCCCGTCACAGGGGCGACCAGCGCCAGCCGGGGTCGCGGAGTAAGGCTCACGCTGTGTACCGTGGCCCCGGCAAAACGGCGAAAGGAGGAACACCGGGGGGTTTTAGTGGGTATTCCGGCAGCCCATCTGGCCGGCGAGTCCCACAGTACCGCGTCGCTGTCCCCCCGCGGCGCGGTCTCCGCAAATAGGATTTCCCCTCGTCAAAAAAAAAAAAAAAAAAAAAAAAGGTTAGGTTAGGTTAGGTTAGGTTAGGTTAGGTTAGGTTAGGTTAGGTTAGGTTAGGTTCCCCAGGGGTGCCGCCCTGGACACGTCTCCGTCCAGGAAGCGGTACAAGGGATGCGTCCCCGGGGCCCTTAGCCGCCACTGTCACATCCCCCCTTCACTCCGTGACAGTGGTGTCCCACCTATCCACTCCAAATCCTTGTATTCCTTCCCTTCCTTCCAAACTTGCTCCTTCTCAACCACCCCTCCCATCCGAGGCGACCGTCAGCGTCGAGCTCCGGTCTCCCGCTGACTGTCGAGGAGAGGGCACCGGCGCAGTTCTGCCCTTGCGCGCCCGGACGTTGAGGAGAGTGGCGGCGGCCCAGTGCGCCCCATCGGGGGGACAGAGATGGCCCAGAAATGGGCACTACCGCCGAGCGTTATCCCGTGTGGTGTCGTGGTCACGTCTCGCGGCCACACGGGACCGCGGGGCCTGCCTTCAATGGCTGGCCCAAGAGGATGAGCACCTCAATAAAAAATCCCCTAAACCTGGCAAGCTGCGGCGCAGGGCGAGAGGTTTTGAGGCCGGGGGGCAAACCCGGTCGTTACTGCGGACCACACCCCGTTTTTTTTAAAAAAGTTGACGACTCGTGGGAACAGCATGGAAAACTTGAATCCAAAACAAAACCAACGACGTAGTGCCCGCGAAGGGGGCGGTGTGATGTCAGAGGACGTGCCCGAGAAGGGCAAAAACAACCCGAAAAGGGCCCGTGAAGGGCGGAGAAAACAAGAGCTTTACTCGCGCTTCCTGTCGGCGATCTCGCGCCGGCGGAAGCGCCAAGCTCTTCGACCAAGCCAGGCTCCCGCACACTGCGGTCGCAGCCGCTTGAGGAAGACGACGTGTCCTCGTCCGACCTATCCGGGGACGAGGACACGGTACTGCCCCCCTGTCCAGGCCCCACCAGGCCCCGGCCCCCAAGGGGCCGGAGGGGAAGGGCCAGAGCCAGTCGGCTGCCTCCCGCAACACGCGCGGCTGAGAGTTCCTGGCTCATGGTCCTTGACGACTCGACACCCCTCTGGCGTCATCCGACGAGGACGATGATGGACCGCCCTCCTAAGCCCCCGCCTGCCTAAGGCTCCGGCAGCTGCAGCGCCGGACGCCAAGCGGGCAGAGGCCGCCCCCACAACGGGGGAGTACGTGGGCCTAGCTGCCGCCAAGCAGGCGCTTGTGGAGGCCCAGCGCGCGGAGCTTGAGCTCATAAGCGAAAAGAGATCGTGGAGCGTGCCTCATCAATGGCTACCGCGAGGGCGACGAGGTCAGGACCGGCCCCGCCCTCGCGAGCCAGGCCCTCTCCGAGGCTCGCACAGCTCACGCGCAGGGCCTCCAGCGCCAGATCGCCGACTCGTTGGCGGTGGTGGCCGGGGTCGCCAAGGTCTCCAAGGGCCTGAAGGGGACCCTCCAGAAGGCCCTGAAGGAGGCCGTGGCCGCCATCCAGGAGGCCTCGGAGGAGCTCCTCGACTCGCACCAACAGCGAGGAGGTCGCCCTGCTCCGTGCGGCGAACAGCCGCATGGAGGCAGAGATCGCAGACCTCCGTTCCGAGCTCAGGAGCCTCCAGGCGGAGGTTGTGCGGCCGCGCGCAGAAGCCGCGCCGCCAGCCCACCGCCCAACACGGAGTCGCGATGATGGCCGCGAACCTGACAGGTTGACTCTCCTAATGGAGAGTCGGTTCGCGGCCATGGAGGAGCGAGTGCGCTCGGTCACAACCCCGAGCCCCGCTCCCTAGCTAGGCCCACCCCCCAGCCGAGCTCGCCCAGCATCTCTGGGCTGTCGGCTGAGGAGTACCCCCCGCTGCCCTCCCAGCGGGCCAGTTTGAAGACGGCGGTGGCGACGTCCACCCCGCCACCGCCCGCCTGTCCGGCGCCCCCCTCCCTCGGCTGCTGCGGCTGAGAGGCTGGACGACGGTCAGCAAAGAAGAGACCCCAAAAGCAAGGCCCCGCCGTCGTCCAACGCCCCACCACCGGCCACTACCCCGTCGCCGACGCAGCCCACCCGCGCGAGGCGGCGAGGAACAGAGGAGGACGAAAAAAGGGAAGGGGTAAGAAGGCGCAGGCCCCATCCTCGCAGCCCCCTCCCCCCCCCCCGCCAAAGAAGAAGACAAGCCTCTCGAGAAGAGGTCTTCCGCGCCTGCGTCCCCGAAGTCCGCCGCCGTCGTCCTGACTTTACAGCCAGGCGCGGCGGAACGAGGGGTTACGTACGCGAACCTCTTCTCGAAGGCGAAATCAACATACGGCTGGCTGACCTCGGGATCGAGGGCGGCCTTCGGCTCAAGAGGCGCGCGCACTGGGGCGCGAATGTTGGTGCTTCCTGGCGCCGACAGTGCCCCCCAAGCCGACGCCCTCGCCGAACAACTGAGGACCGAACTCTATCCCGAGGACGTGCGCGTCTCCAGGCCCGAGAAGACTGTGTGTCTTCGCGTCTCGGGCCTGGACGATCACGTGCACGCAGAAGATGTGGCCGCCGCCATCGCGCGGACCACGGGATGCTCCTACTACGGGGCATCAAGGCGTCAAAGGTCCGTCCCGGCCCAGATGGGATGGGCCAGACGGTGGTGGCCTGCCCGGTGGCGGCCGCCAAAAAGCTTCTCCAGCTGGGGACGAAACTCCTGGTGGGCTGGACCTCCGCCTTAGTGAAGGCCCTGCCTCACAGGACCCAGAGGTGCTACCGCTGCCACGCTGCTGGTCACGTGGCGGCGATGTGCACCTCTCAGGTGGACCGCAGCGGTCACTGCTACCGCTGCGGACAAGCCGGCCATCTGGTGACCGGCCCCTGCACCGCGAAGCCGCACTGCGCTCTGTGCGAAGCCGCGGGCAAACCGGCCGGTCACCAGGTGGGCTCCAGGTCCTGCGGGGCCAAGCCCACCAGGAGGAATCGCCAGGCAGCCAGCCGGATGGCGCCGGACAAGGCCGCGGCCGCGCGGCGGCAACACCATCAGCCGCCGCGGGAGCGGCGGCAGGAGTAACGCCCGTGGCGGTAAAGCCACGGGCGAGCGGCAGCGGGCGTCGAGGCCTCGGGGACTAGACAGGCCTCCGCCCGCACCATGCCGCGAGAGGGCGCGAGAGGAAGCCGCGCGACCCTCTCAGGGCCGGGAACACCATCCCCGGCCCGCACACAGGAGAGGCCGCCTCTGGTTATGAGGGCGGCCCACCGCCGCCGGGGTCGCGGATCAAGGCTCACGCTACATACCGTGACCCCGGCACTCAGGCGCGGAAGAAGGCTCCCATGGGGTTTTAGTGGGTATACCCGGCGCCGGTCGTATTGATTAATCGGCGTCGGGGAGCCTACACACCGGCCGCGACCTCCCGGGCGCGGCTGATGGTGCGGCAATGCATTTCCCCATGTAAAAAAAAAAAAAAAAAAAAAGGTTAGGTTAGGTTAGGTTAGGTTAGGTTAGGTTAGGTTAGGGTTAGGTTAGGACAGGTTAGGTTAGGTCCGGTTAGGTTAGGTTACAGGTTAGGTTTTCCCAGGGCCCTTAGCGCCCTGTCACGTCTCCGTCCAGGAAGCGGTACAGGATGCGTCCCACCCTTAGCCACCCACTGTCACATCCCCCTTCACTCCGTGACAGTGGTGTCCCACCTATCCACACTCCAAATCCTTGTATTCCTCCCCTTCCTTCCAAACCTCCTGGAAACACCCCTCCCATCCGACGGCGACCGTCAGCGTCGAGCTCCGCTCCGCTGGCTGTCGAGGAGAGGGCGGCGCGGTTCTGCCCCGCGCGCCCGGACGATGAGGACAGTGGCGGCGGGCGGGCCAGAGAATGGGCACTACCGCCGAGCGTTATCCCGTGTGGTGTCGTGGTCACGTCTCGCGGCCACACGGGACCGCGGGGCTTGCCTTCAGTGGCTGGCCCAAGAGGATGAGCACCTCAATAAAAATCCCCTAACCTAAGCTGCGGCGCAGGGCGAGAGGTGAATGGCCGGGGGGCAAACCCGGTCGCTACTGCGAACCACACCCCAGTTTTTATGTAAAAAAAGTTGTACTCGTGGGAACAAAATGAAAGCTTTGAAAAAACAAACCCAAAACCGACGCAGTGCCCGCGAAGGGCGTAGCAGACGTAGACGAGGGGCCCGAGAAGGGCCCACCCAACCACCCAACACGAAAGGGCCCGCGAAGGGCGGCGAAAAACCTTTTACTCTCGGTTCCTCTCGGCGATCTCGCTGCCGGTCGAGGAACCGAAGAGTAGTCAATCTGGCTCCCGCACCACGCGGTCGCAGCCGACACAGACGACGTTGTTCTCCGTCGATGATCATTACTCCTCCCTCAGCCATCCGAGAGCGAGGAGGAGGACGCCACCCCCTCCTGATCAAGCGCCCCCAGCCAAGCCAGCTCCTGCACAAAGCCCCGGTCGCCCAAGGGTCGAGCACCGGCGGGGAGGCCCCGCCCCCAAGGGCCAGGCTGCCTCCCGCAACGAGCGGTTGAGGCAGTACCTGGCTCTGACGACGACCTCACACCCATTACGTCGTCCGACGAGGAGGGCATAGTGCCCCGACTTTGCCCCCGCCCAAGGCTCCGGCTGCTGCCAAAGCGCCGGATGCCAAGCGGGGCAGAGGCCGTCCCCCACTACAGGGGAGTACGTGGGTCTGGCGGACGCCAAAACAGGCGCTCGTGGAGGCCCAACGCGCGGAGCTGGCTCCCAAACGAGAAGGACATCGTGAGAGGGCCCGACTAATGGCGACCGCGAGGGGTACTAGGTCCAAGACCGGCACCCCCCTCCGCGGGCCAGGCCCCTCCCGAGTCCTCTCGCCAGGAGCACGCCGAGGGCCTCCAGCGCCAGATCGCCGACTCGTTGGCGGTGGTGGCCGGAGTCGCCAAGGTCTCAAAGGGCCTAAAGGGGACCCTCCAGAAGGCCCTGAAGGAGGCGGTGGCGGCGGTTCAGGAGGCCTCGACGAGCTCCTGAGCCGCACCGACACCGAGGAGGTCGCCCTGCTCCGTGCGGCGAACGCGCCGCATGGAGGCAGAGCTCGCGGACCTCGCTGCGAGCTGCGAGCATCCGCTCGGAGCTCGCCGAGCTCGCGCCGCGCCCGTCCGCCCCGCGCCACCACCACCGCCAGAGCCCAACATTGACCGACGACGACGGCCGCGAACCTGGACCGACAGAATGACTCTCCTGATGGAGAGTCAGGTTCGCGGCCATGGAGGAGCGACTCCAGCCCGCGAGGCCGGCACTGTCCACCACCCGGACCGGCCCCATCGCCGAGCCCGCTCCTCCCAGGACGACCCCGCCGAGCCCCCAGCTCACTCATCTCTGGGCGCTTGGCGGAGGAGTTCCCTCCTCTTCCATCGAGGAGGGAATCGTCTGAGACGACGGCCCTCCACGTCGCCCCGCCCGCCTGTCCGGCGCCCCCCCCCCAGCCGCAGCTGCGGCTGAGGGCTGGACGACGGTCAGCCGCAAGAAGAGGGCAAAAAGCAAGGCCCCGCCGTCGTCCGGCAACCAACCGGCCACGACTGCCGCCAACGCGCAGCCCACCCGCGCGAGGCGGCGAGGAGGAAGAGGCGCGGGGGGGAAAGGCAGGGGACGTGGCGCAGGCTCCGGCCTCGCAGCCCCCTCCCCTCCTCCCCGCAGCCATCAAGAAGAAAAAGCCAGGGGAGAAGAGGTCGCCGCGCCTGCGTCCCCCCAAAATCCGCCGCCGTCGTCCTGACCATACAGCCAGGCGCGGCGGAACGAGGGGTTACGTACGCGAACCTCTTCTCCAAGGCGAAAGCCAACATCCGGCTGGCCGACCTCGGCATAGAGGGCGGCTCCGGCTGAAGCGAGGCGCGCACTGGGGCGCGGATGCTGGTGGTGCCTGGCGCCGACAGCGCCCCCAGGCTGACGCCCTCGCCGACCAGCTTACGACCGTCCTCAACGCCGAGGATGTGCGTGTCTCCAGGCCCGAGAAGACTGTGTGTCTTCGCGTCTCGGGCCTGGACGACCACGTGCACGAAGAGGACGACGTGGCCGCTGCCATCGCGCGGACCACCGGATGCTCCAGTGACAGCATCAAGGCGTCAAAGGTCCGTCCCGGACCAGACGGGCGGGCCAGACGGTGGTGGCCTGCCCGGTGGCGGCCGCCAAGACACTGCTCGAGGAAGGAGACGAAACTCCTGGTGGGCTGGGCCTCCGCCACGGTCGAGGCCCTCCCCATCGCGCCCAGAGGTGCTTCCGCTGCCATGAGACTGGGCACGTGGCGGCGGGATGCACCTCTGAGGTGGACCGCAGCGGTTTCTGCTACCGCTGCGGTAAAGCCGGGCACCTGGTGACCGGCCCCTGCACAGCGAAACCGCACTGCTCCGTGTGCGAGGCCGCGGGCAGGCCGGCCGGTCACCAGCTGGGTCCAAGTCCTGCGGATCCCGGAAGCCCACCAGGAGAAAAGTCCAGGCCAGCCGGATGGCGCCGGACAAGGCCGCGGCCGCGACGGCAACAACACCATCAGCCGCCGCGCCCAGCGGCCAGGAGTAACGCCCGTGGCGGTAAAAGCCACGGGCGAGCGGCAGCGGGCGTCGAGGCCACGGGGACCCAGACAGGCCTCCGCCCGCACTAATGCCGCGAGAGGGCGCGAGAGGTAGCCGCGCGACCCTCTCAGGGCCGGGGAACACCACACCCCCCGGCCCGCACACAGGAGAGGCCGCCTCTCGTTTATGAGGCGGCCCACCGCTCGCCGGGGTCGCGGGTCAAGGCTCACGCTACATACCGTGACCCCGGCACTCAGGCGGAAGAAGGCTCCCATGGGGTTTTAGTGGGTATACCCGGCGCCGGTCGTATTGATTAATCGGCGTCGGGGAGCCCCACACACCGGCCGCGACATCCCCTCGCGGCTGATGGTGCGGCAACGCATTTCCCCATGTAAAAAAAAAAAAAAAAAAAAAAAGGTTAGGTTAGGTTAGGTTAGGTTAGGTTAGGTTAGGTTAGGTTAGGTTAGGTTAGGTTAGGTTAGGTTAGGTTAGGTTAGGTTAGGTTAGGTTTCCCAGGGTGCCGCCCTGGACACGTCTCCGTCCAGGAAGCGGTACAAGGGGATGCGTCCCCGGGGCCCTTAGCCGCCACTGTCACATCCCCCCTTCACTCCGTGACAGTGGTGTCCCACCTATCCACTCCAAATCCTTGTATTCCTTCCCTTCCTTCCAAACTTGCTCCTTCACAAACACCCCTCCCATCCGAAGGCGACCGTCAGCGTCGAGCTCCGCTCCGCTGACCGTCGAGGAGAGGGCGGCGCGGTTCTGCCCCGCGCGCCCGGACGTTGAGGACAGTGGCGGCGGGCCCAGTGGTGGGGCGAGAGTCTCGCCCTGGGCACTACCGCCGAGCGTTATCCCGTGTGGTGTCGTGGTCACGTCTCGCGGCCACACGGGACCGCGGGGCCTGCCTTAATTGGCCGGCCCAAGAGGATGAAAACCTCAATAAAAAACCCCTAATGCCTAAGCTGCGGCGCAGGGCGAGAGGTGAATGGCCGGGGGGTAAACCCGGTCGCTTACTGCGAACCACACCCGTTTTTATGTTAGAAAAGTTTTTACTCGTGGGAACAAAATGGAAGCTCAAAAAACAAAAACACGACGTAGTGCCCGAGAAGGGCGCGTGATGATGTAGGAGAGGGCCCGAGAAGGGCCCCAACCAAAACCCCAACACGAAAGGGCCCGCGAAGGGCGGAGAAAACGTTTTACTCCCGGTTCCTCTCGGCGATCTCGCTGCCGGTCGAGGAACCGAAGAGTGGTCAATCAAGCTGGCTCCCGCACCACGCGGTCGCAGCCGATTGACGAAGACGACGCCCTCCTCGTCCGAGCTCATCCGAGGGCGAGGAGAGGACAGACCCCCTGATAAGGCCCCACCAAAGGCCCCGGCTGCGAAAGCACCGGCGGGGAAGGGCAAAGCCAGACTGCCCCCGCAACGAGCGGTTGAGGCAGTTTCTGGCCTTAGACGACCTATCCCCATGTCGTCGTCCGACGAAGAGGGGATACTGTCCCTCGACTCCTACCCCCGCCTAGGCCTCCGGCTGCCAAAGCGCCGGACGCCAAACGGGGCAGGGGCCGCCCCAACAACCGGCGAGTATGTGGGTCTAGCGGACGCCAAACGCGCGCTCGTGGAGGCCCAACGCGCGGAGCTACAGCTCCAAACCGAGAAGGAGATCGTGGAGAGAGCCTCAGCTTATGGCTACCGCGAGGGTCACCAGGTCTAAGACCGGCCCCACCCTCGCGAGCCAGGCCTCTCCCGAGCTCGCGTGGCTCACGCCGAGGGCCTCCAGCGCCAGATCGCCGACTCCCTTGGCGGTGGTGGCCGGAGTCGCCAAAGTGTCGAAGGGTCTGAAGGGCACCCTTCAGAAGGCACTCAAGGAGGCAGTGGCCGCCATCCAGGAGGCCTCGGAAGAGCTCCTCACTCGCACCAACAGCGAGGAGGTCGCCCTGCTCCGTGCGGCGAACAGCCGCATGGAGGCAGAGATCGCGGACCTCCGTAGCGAGTTGAGGAGCATCCAGGCGGAGCTGACGCGGCCGCGCGCGGGTCCGCCGCGCCGCGCAGTCCCATCGCCAGACCTGGACACCACGACGACGACGGCTGCGAACCTGGACCGCATTACTCTCCTGATGGAGAGCAGGTTCGCGGCCATGGAGGAGCGACTGCGCTCGGCGAGGCCGGCACAGTCGCCAGCCCGCGCCCATCGCCAGCCCTGCGCTCCTCCCCTAGACCCACATCCCCACCGAGTTTGCCCAGCTCATCCTGGGCGCCGGTGGTGGAGGAGTACCCTCCGCTGCCCTCCCAGAGGGCCAGTAAGAAAGACGGTGGCGAAGTCCATCCCGCCACCAAGTGCCTGTCCGGCGCCCCTCCCTCCTTCCGGCCGCGCCGCGGCGAGGGCTGGACGACGGTCAGGCCGCAAGAAGAGGGCGAAAAGCAAGGCCCCACCGTCGTCCGGCAACCAACCGGCCACGACCGCCGCCAACGCGCAGCCCACCCGCGCTCAGCGGCGAGGAAGAAGAAGGGGCGCGGGGGGAAAGGGAAGGGGACGTGGCGCAGGCTCCGGCCTCGCAGCCCCCCCTCCTCCCCCCCCCCACCCAGAAGACAAAGGGCCAGGAGAAGAGGTCGCCGCGCCTGCGCGTCCCCGAAGTCCGCCGCCGTCGTCCTGACTCTACAGCCAGGCGCGGCGGAACGAGGGTCACGTACGCGAACCTCTTCTCCAAAGCCAAAGCAACATACGGCTGGCCGACCTCGGCATTGAGGGCGGCGTTCGGCTCAAGCGCGCGCGCACTGGGGCGCGGATGCTGGTGCTGCCTGGCGCCGACACCGCCCCCAAAGCTGACGCCCTCGCCGCGAGCTTACGCACCGTCCTCAATGCCGAGGACGTGCGTGTCTCCAGGCCCGAGAAGACTGTGTGTCTTCGCGTCTCGGGCCTGGACGATCACGTCCACGAGGAGGACGTGGCCGCTGCCATCGCGCGGACCACGGGATGCCCTCGAGGGCATCAAAGCGTCAAAGTCCGTCCCGGCCCAGACGGGGCGGGCCAGACGGTGGTGGCCTGCCCGGTGGCGGCCGCCAAGAAACTCCTCGGAGTAGGTGCGAAACTCCTGGTGGGCTGGGCCTCAGCCACCGTGAAGGCCCTGCCCCACAGGACCCAGAGGTGCTTCCGCTGCCACGAGCTGGTCACGTGGCGGCGGCATGCACCTCTGAGGTGGACCGCAGCGAACACTGCTACCGCTGCGGACAAGCCGGTCACCTGGTGACCGGCCCCTGCACTGCGAAGCCGCACTGCTCCGTGTGTGCGCTGCCGCGGGCAGGCCGGCCGGTCACCAGGTGGGCTCCAGGTCCTGTGGGATCCAAGCCCACCAGGAGTAATGTCCAGGCCAGCCGGATGGCGCCGGACAAGGCCGCGGCCGCGGCGGCAACACCATCAGCCGCCGCGGAGAGCGGCAAGGAGTAATGCCCGTGGCGGTAATGCCACGGGCGAGCGGCAGCGGGCGTCGAGGCCACGGGGGACCCAGTCAGGCCTCCGCCCGCACTAATGCCGCGAGAGGGCGCGAGAGGTAGCCGCGCGACCCTCTCAGGGCCGGGGAACACTTCCCCGGCCCGCACACAGGAGAGGCCGCCTCTGGTTATGAGGCGGCCCACCGCTCGCCGGGGTCGCGGATCAAGGCTCACGCTACATACCGTGACCCCGGCACTCTTGCGGAAGAAGGCTCCCATGGGGTTTTAGTGGGTATACCCGGCGTCGGTCGTATTGATTAATCGGCGTCGGGGGAGCCCCACACACCGGCCGCGACATCCCCCTCGCGGCTGACGGTGCGGCAACGCATTTCCCATGTAAAAAAAAAAAAAAAAAAAAAAAAAAGGTTAGGTTAGGTTAGGTTAGGTTAGGTTAGGTTAGGTTAGGTTAGGTTAGGTTAGGTTAGGTTAGGTTAGGTTAGGTTAGGTTAGGTTCGCCCTGCCGCCCTGACACGTCTCCGTCCAGGAAGCGGTACAAGGGATGCGTCCCCGGGGCCCTTAGCCGCCACTGTCACATCCCCCTTCACTCCGTGACAGTGGTGTCCCACCTATCCACTCCAAATCCTTGTATTCCTCCCCTTCCTTCCAAACCTCCCTCACAAACACCCCTCCCTTCCGACGGCGACGACCGTCAGCGTCGAGCTCTGCTCCGCTGGCTGTCGAGGAGAGGGCGGCGCGGTTCTGCCCCGCGCGCCCGCACGACGTTGAGGACAGTGGCGGCGGGCCCAGTGGTGGGGCGAGAGTCTGCTACCTGGGCACTACCGCCGAGCGTTATCCCGTGTGGTGCCGTGGTCACGTCTCGCGGCCACACGGGACCGCGGGGCTGGCCTTAATTGGCCGGCCCAAGAGGATGAGCACCTCAATAAAAAATCCCCTAAACTTAAGCTGCGGCGCAGGGCGAGAGGTTTAAGGCCGGGGGGCAAACCCGGTCGTTACTGCGTACCACACCCGTTTTTTCTTTATAAAATGTTACAGACTCGTGGGAACAAAATGAATGAACTAAATCAAACCCAAAACCCCAAAGACGTAGAGCCTGCGAAAGGGCGGAGTTGATGATGGAGGAGGCCCGTGAAGGGCAACACACAACCCGAAAGGGCCCGCGAAGGGCGTAGCAGAGAAGACGCTGTACTCGCGCTTCCTGTCGGCGATTTCTTCGCCGGCGGAAGCGCCGAGTCCCTCTTCCAAACAAGCTGGCTCCCGCACACTGCGGTCGCAGCCCCTAGAGGAGGAATACGTGTCCTCGTCCGACCCATCCGGGGACGAGGACACGGTAGCCCCCCCTGTGCAGGCCCCACCAAAGGCCCCGGCCTCCAAAGGGTCGGAGGGGAAGGGCAAGAGGAGCAAGTCAGCCGCCCGCCGAGAAAGGCTGCGGCTGAGATTGCCCGACATGGTGTTTGACGACTCGTCTCCCCTGGCGTCAAGCACCGACGAGGACGACGAAAGACCGCCCCCTAAGACCCCTGCTAAGGCCCCGGCAGCTACAGCGCCGGACGGCAAGCGGGGCAGAGGCCGTCCCCCCACAACAGGGGAATACGTGGGCCTAGCTGCTGCCAAGCAGGCGCTTGTGCAGGCCCAGCGCGCTGAGCTTGAGCTCATAAGCGAAAAGGAGATCGTGGAGCGTGCCTCATCAATGGCCACCGCGAGGGCGACGAGGTCTAGGACCGGTCCCGCCCTCGCGAGCCAAGCCGCTCCCGAGGCCCGTGCAGCTCACGCGCAGGGCCTGCAGCAGCAGATCGCCGACTCCTTGGCGGTGGTGGCCGGGGTGGCCAAGGTCTCCAAGGGCCTGAAGGGCACACTCCAGAAGGCCCTAAAGGAGGCCGTGGCCGCCATGCGAGAGGCCTCGGAGGAGCTCCTGACTCGCACTTCCAGCGAGGAGGTCGCCCTGCTCCGTGCGGCAAACAGCCGCATGGAGGCAGAGATCGCAGACCTCCGTTCCGAGCTCAGGAGCCTCCAGGCGGAGGTTGTGCGGCCGCGTGCAGAAGCCGCGCCGCCAGCCCCGCCCAACACGGAGTCGATGATGGCCGCGAATCTCGACCGATTGACTCTCCTCATGGAGAGTCGGTTCGCGGCCATGGAGGAGCGGGGTGCGCATGGCAACAACGCCGAGCCCCGCTCCTCAGCTAGGCCCAGATCCCAGCCGAGCTCGCCCAGCATCATGCGGCTCTCGGCTGTGGAGTACCCCCACTGCCCTCCCAAAGGGCCAGTTTGGAGACGGCGGTGGTGACGTCCATTCCACCACCGCCCGCCTGTCCGGCGCCCCCTCTCCCTCGGCTGCGGCCGGAGAGGGCTGGACGACGGTGAGCAATAGGAGACCCCGTAAGGGCAAGGCACCGTCGGCCAACGCCCCACCGGCCGCGCCCCCGTCGCTGACGCTGCTGATAGCGCGAGGCGGCGGGGGGGAACAGAGGAGGACGAAAGAGGGGAAGGGGTAAGAAGGCGCAGGAGCCATCCTCGCAGCCTCCCCCTCCCCTCCCCGCCCAAAAGAAGACCAAGCCTGTCGAGAAGAGGTTCCGCGATTGCGTCCCCGAAGTCCGCCGCCGTCATCCTGACTTTACAGCCAGGCGCGGCGGAACGAGGGGTTACGTACGCGAACCTCTTCTCGAAGGCGAAATCAAGAATACGGCTGGCTGACCTCGGGATCGAGGGCGGCCTTCGGCTCAAGAGGGCGCGCACGGGGGCGCGAATGTTGGTGCTTCCTGGCGCCGACAGTGCCCCCAAGGCCGACGCCCTCGCCGAACAACTGAGGACCGAACTCTATCCGAGGACGTGCGCGTGACCAGGCCCGAGAAGACTGTGTGTCTTCGCGTCTCGGGCCTGGACGATCACGTGCACGCAGAAGATGTGGCCGCCGCCATCGCGCGGACCACGGGATGCTCCTACGGGAGCATCAAGGCGTCAACGGCCCGTCCCGGCCCAGATGGGATGGGCCAGACGGTGGTGGCCTGCCCGGTGGCGGCCGCCAAAAAGCTTCTCACAGCTGGAACGAGACTCCTGGTGGGCTGGACCTCCGCCTTAGTGAAGGCCCTGCCTCACAGGACCCAGAGGTGCTACCGCTGCCACGCTGCTGGTCACGTGGCGGCGATGTGCACCTCAGAGGTGGACCGCAGCGGTCACTGCTACCGCTGCGGACAAGCCGGCCATCTGGTGACCGGCCCCTGCACCGCGAAGCCGCACTGCGCTCTGTGCGAAGCCGCGGGCAAACCGGCCGGTCATCAGGTGGGCTCCAGGTCCTGCGGGGCCAAGCCCACCAGGAGGAATCGCCAGGCAGCCAGCCGTATGGCGCCGGACAAGGCCGCGGCCGCGGCGGCAACACCATCAGCCGCCGCGGGAAGCGGCAAGGAGTAAGGCCCGTGGCGGTAAAGCCACGGGCGAGCGGCAGCGGGCGTCGAGGCCTCGGGGACTAGACAGGCCTCCGCCCGCACCATGCCGCGAGAGGGCGCGAGAGGAAGCCGCGCGACCCTCTCAGGGCCGGGAACACCATCCCCGGCCCGCACACAGGAGAGGCCGCCTCTGTTTATGAGGCGGCCCACCGCACGCCGGGGTTGCGGGTCAAGGCTCACGCTGTATACCGTGACCCCGGCACTCAGGCGGAAGAAGGCTCCCTTGGGGTTTTAGTGGGTATACCCGGCGCCGGTCGTATTGATTAATCGGCGTCGGGGGAGCCCCACACACCGGCCGCGACCTCCCCGGCGCGGCTGATGGTGCGGCAATGCATTTCCCCAAGTAAAAAAAAAAAAAAAAAAAAAAAAAAAAAGGTTAGGTTAGGTTAGGTTAGGTTAGGTTAGGTTAGGTTAGGTTAGGTTAGGTTAGGTTAGGTTAGGTTAGGTTAGGTTAGGTTAGGTTAGGTTTCCCCAGGGGGTGCCGCCCTGGACACGTCTCCGTCCAGGAAGCGGTACAAGGGGATGCGTCCCCGGGGCCCTTAGCCGCCACTGTCACATCCCCCCTTCACTCCGTGACAGTGGTGTCCCACCTATCCACACCCAAATCCTTGTATTCCTCCCTCTTCCTTCCAAACCTCCCTCACAAACACCCCTCCCTTCCGACGGCGACCGCCAGCGTCGAGCTCTGCTCCGCTGGCTGTCGAGGAGAGGGCGGCGCGGTTCTGCCCCGCGCGCCACGCGTTGTGACGAGGCACACAGTGGCGGCGGGCCCAGAGATGGGCACTACCGCCGAGCGTTATCCCGTGTGGTGCCGTGGTCACGTCTCGCGGCCACACGGGACCGCGGGGCTTGCCTTCAGTGGCTGGCCCAAGTGGATGAGCACCACAATAAAAAATCCCCTAATACCTAAGCTGCGGCGCAGGGCGAGAGGTTTTGAGGCCGGGGGGCTAAACCCGGTCGCTACTGCGGACCACACCCCGTTTTTTTGTTTAAAAGATGTTTTACTCGTGGGAACAAATATGGAACTAAAACTAAAAAACCCCCAAACTGACGTAGTGCCTGAGAAGGGCGGAGCGGACGTAGGAGAGGGGCCCGAGAAGGGCAAACCAACACGAAAGGGCCCGAGAAGGGCGGAGCAGGGTCGAAGACGCTTCTACTCCCGCTTCCTGTCGGCGATCTCTTCGCCGCCGGAGGCGCGGAAGTTCTAGCAAGACCGTGAAGCTGGCTCCCGCACCGCTGCGGTCGCAGCCACCGACGATGTGTGGATTACGTGTCCTCGTCCGACCATCCGGGGACGAGAGACAGGTCCGCCTAGCCCTGTAAGGCCCCACCAAAGGCCCGGTCGCCAAAGCCTCCAAGGGCCGGAGGAAGGGGAAGAGGAGCAAACGTCCAGGCGCCCCCGCAATGGCTGCGGTTGAGACTGCCCGACATGGTGTTCGACGACTCGTCACCTATGGCGTCGTCGGACGACGAGGACGATGATTGTGCCCCCCTCAGACCCCCGCCCAAGGCCCCGGCAGCTGTTACAGCGCCGGACGCCAAGCGGGGCAGAGGCCGTCCCCAACAACAGGAGAATACGTGGGCCTGGCTGCTGCCAAAAAGGCGCTTGTGCGAGGCCCAGCGCGCTGAGCTTGAGCTCATAAGCGAAAAGGAGATCGTGGAGCGTGCCTCATCAATGGCGACCGCGAGGGTCGACGAGGTCTAAGACCGTTCCCGCCCTCGCGAGCCAGGCCCCTCCCGAGGCCCGTGCAGCTCACGCGCAGGGCCTGCAGCAGCAGATCGCCGACTCCTTGGCGGTGGTGGCCGGGGTGGCCAAGGTCTCCAAGGGCCTGAAGGGCACACTCCAAAAGGCCCTAAAGGAGGCCGTGGCGGCCATTCAGGAGGCTTCGGAGGAGCTCCTGACTCGCACCGACAGCGAGGAGGTCGCCCTGCTCCGTGCGGCAAACAGCCGCATGGAGGCGGAGATCGCGGACCTGCGCCGCGAATTCAGGAGCATCCAGGCGGAGCTCGCCGAAGCTCGCGCCGCGTCCGCCGAAGCCGCGCCGCCACCCCGCCAGAGCCAACACGGACCGATGACGACGGCCGCAGACCTGGACCGTCTGACTTTTCCTGATGGAGACCAGGTTCGCGGCCATGGAGGAGCGACTGCGCCCGCGAGGCCGGCACCAACACCGGACCGGCCCCATCGCCAGCTAGGCCCTCCTCCCAGCCGAGCTCGCCCAGCCCTCGCTCATCTCTCGGCGCTCGGCGGAAGAATTCCCCTCCTCTCCCAAAGGGCTAGTTTGGAGACGGCGGTGGCGACGTCCATGTCGCCCCAACCGCCCGCCTGTCCGGCGCCCCCTCCCGCGGCTGCGGCCGCGGAGGGCTGGACGACGGTCAGCAAAAAGAAGAGGGCCCAAAAGTAAGGCCCCGGCACCGTCGGCCAACGCCCCACCGGCCGCGACCCCCGCTGACGCTGCTGCCCCGCGCGAGGCGGCGAGGAGGAAGAGGGAGCACGAAAAAGGAAGGGGAAGAAGGCGCAGGCTCCATCCTCGCAGCCCCCTCCCCCCCCCCGCCCCAAAAGAAGACCAAGCCTCTCGAGAAGAAGGTTCCGCGATTGCGTCCCCGAAGTCCGCCGCCGTCGTCCTGACTCTACAGCCAGGCGCGGCGGAACGAGGGGTTACGTACGCGAACCTCTTCTCGAAGGCGAAATCAAATACGGCTGGCTGACCTCGGGATCGAGGGCGGCCTACGGCTCAGGAGGGCGCGCACTGGGGCGCGAATGCTGGTGCTTCCTGGCGCCAGCGAGCGCCCCCAGGCTGACGCCCTCGCCGCGAACAATTGAGGACCGTCCTCTATCCCGAGGACGTGCGTGTGACCAGGCCCGAGAAGACTGTGTGTCTTCGCGTCTCGGGCCTGGACGACCACGCGCACGAGAAGATGTGGCCGCCGCCATCGCGCGGACCACCGGATGCTCCTACGGGAGCATCAAGGCGTCAACGGCCCGTCCCGGCCCAGACGGGATGGGCCAGACGGTGGTGGCCTGCCCGGTGGCGGCCGCCAAAAGCTCCTACAGCTGGAACGAGACTCCTGGTGGGCTGGGCCTCCGCCACAGTGAGGCCCTCCCTCATCGCACCCAGAGGTGCTACCGCTGCCACGCTGCTGGTCACGTGGCGGCGATGTGCACCTCGGAGGTGGACCGCAGCGGTCAATGCTACCGCTGCGGTAAAGCCGGCCACCTGGTGACCGGCCCTGCACCGCGAAACCGCACTGCGCTCTGTGCGAGGCCGCGGGCAAACCGGCCGGTCACCAGCTGGGCTCCAGGTCGTGCGGGGCCAAGCCCACCAGGAGGAATCGCCAGGCAGCCAGCCGTATGGCGCCGGACAAGGCCGCGGCCGCGGCGGCAACACCATCAGCCGCCGCGGAGAGCGGCAGGAGTAATGCCCGTGGCGGTAATGCCACGGGCGAGCGGCAGCGGGCGTCGAGGCCTCGGGGACTAGACAGGCCTCCGCCCGCACTATGCCGCGAGAGGGCGCGAGAGGAAGCCGCGCGACCCTCTCAGGGCCGGGAACACCATCCCCGGCCCGCACACAGGAGAGGCCGCCTCTGGTTATGAGGCGGCCCACCGCTCGCCGGGGTCGCGGATCAAGGCTCACGCTACATACCGTGACCCCGGCACTCTTGCGGAAGAAGGCTCCCATGGGGTTTTAGTGGGTATACCCGGCGTCGGTCGTACTGATTAATCGGCGTCGGGGGAGCCCCACACACCGGCCGCGACATCCCCCCGGCGCGGCTGACGGTGCGGCAATGCATTTCCCCATGTAAAAAAAAAAAAAAAAAAAAAAAAAAAAAAGGTTAGGTTAGGTTAGGTTAGGTTAGGTTAGGTTAGGTTAGGTTAGGTTAGGTTAGGTTAGGTTAGGTTAGGTTAGGTTAGGTTAGGTTAGGTTAGGTTAGGTTTCCCAGGGGTGCCGCCCTGGACACGTCTCCGTCCAGGAAGCGGTACAAGGGGATGCGTCCCCGGGGCCCTTAGCCGCCACTGTCACATCCCCTTCACTCCGTGACAGTGGTGTCCCACCTATCCACCTCCAAATCCTTGTATTCCTTCCCTTCCTCCCAAACCTCCCTCACAAACACCCCTCCCCATCCGAAGGCGACCGTCAGCGTTGAGCTCCGCTCCGCTGGCTGTCGAGGAGAGGGCGGCGCGGTTCTGCCCCGCGCGCCCGAAGGACGAGGACAGTGGCGGCGGGCCCAGAGATGGGCACTACCGCCGAGCGTTATCCCGTGTGGTGCCGTGGTCACGTCTCGCGGCCACACGGGACCGCGGGGCTTGCCTTCAGTGGCTGGCCCAAGTGGATGAGCACCACAATAAAAAATCCCCCTAACCTAAGCTGCGGCGCAGGGCGAGAGGTGAATGGCCGGGGGGGCAAACCCGGTCGCTACTGCGAACCACCCCCGTTTTTATGTCAGAAAAAGTTTTTTACTCGTGGGAACAACAATGCATGCTCAAAATAAAACCCCAACCGACGCCGTGCCCGCGAAGGGCGTAGTTGACGTAGGAGAGGGGCCCGAGAAGGGCCCAACCAACCCCCCCAACACGAAAGGGCCCGCGAAGGGCGGAGACAAAAGTTTTTACTCTCGGTTCCTCTCGGCAATTTCACTGCCGGCAGAGGAACCGAAGAGTGGTCAAGCCGGCTCCCGCACCACGCGGTCGCAGACGCTTGACCAAGAGGACGTCTCCTCGCCCAGCTCATCCGAGGGCGAGGAGAGGACGGACCCCCCCGATAAGGCCCCATCAAAGGCCCCGGCTGCCAAAGCACCGGCGGGAAGGGCAAGGCCCCAGGCTGCCCCCCGCAACGAGCGGATGAGGCAGTACCTGGCGTTGGACGACCTAACATCGTCGTCCGACGAAGAAGGTATCGTCCCCCGACTTTTACCCCCGCCGAAGGCTCCGGCTGCCAAAGCGCCGGATGCCAAGCGGGGCAGAGGACGTCCCCCAACTACAGGGGAATACGTGGGTCTGGCGGACGCCAAAAGAGCGCTCGTGGAGGCCCAACGCGCGGAGATGGAGCTCCAAAGCGAGAAGGACATCGTCGAGAAGGCCCGACTAATGGCGACCGCGAGGGTTACTAGGTCCAAGACCGGTGGTACCCCCGCGGGCCAGGCCCCCTCCGAGTCCTCTCGCAAGGAGCACGCCGAGGGCCTCCAGCGCCAGATCGCCGACTCGTTGGCGGTGGTGGCCGGAGTGGCCAAGGTGTCAAAGGGCCTTAAGGGCACCCTCCAAAAGGCCCTTAAGGAGGCGGTGTCGTCAGTCCAGGAGGCCTCAGACGAGCTCCTGAGCCGCACCGACACCGAGGAGGTCGCTCTGCTCCGTGCGGCGAACCGCCGCATGGAGGCGGAGCTGGCGGACCTGCGCCGCGAATTGGCGAGCATCCGCTCGGAGCTCGCCGAAGCTCGCGCCGGGCCCGTCCGCCCCGCGCCACCACCACCGCCAGAGCCCACACCACCACCGACGACGACGGCCGCAGACCTGGACCGTCTCATTCTCCTGATGGAGACCAGGTTTGCGGCCATGGAGGAGCGACTCCAGCCCGCGAGGCCGGCACCACCACCCGGACCGGCCCTATCGCCAAGGCTCGCTCCTCCCAGGACGACCCCGCCAAGCCCCTCGCTCATCTCTGGGCGCTTGGCGGAAGAATTCCCTCCTCTTCCATCGAGGAGGGAATCGACGGAGACGGCGGCATCGGTACCGCCCCCAAATGCCTGTCCGGCGCCCCCTCACTCGACCGCATCCGCGGCCGAGAGGGCTGGACGACGGTCAGCAAGAAGAGGGCGAAAAGCAAGCCCCCACCGTCGTCCGGCAACCAACCGGCCACGGCCACCGCCAACGCGCAGCCCACCCGCGCGAGGCGGCGGAAGGAGGAAGAGGGCGCGGGGAAAAGGAAAGGGGATGTGGCGCAGGCTCCGGCCTCGCAGCCCCCTCCTCCTCCCCCCCCACCCACAAAGGAGAAAAGGGGCCAGGGGCAGGAAGGCGCCGCGCTTGCGTCCGCCGAAGTCCTCCGCCGTCGTACTGACCATGCAGTCAGGCGCGGAGGAGAGAGGCGTGACGTACGCGAACCTCCTGTCCCGGGCCAAAGCCAACATACGGCTGGCCGACCTCGGCATTGAGGGCGGGCTCCGGCTCAAGCGTGCGCGCACTGGGGCGCGGATGCTGGTGGTGCCTGGCGCCACTAGCGCCCCCAGGCTGACGCCCTTGCCGCGAGTCTACGCACCGTCCTCAATGCCGAGGACGTGCGTGTCCAGACCTGAGAAGACGGTGTGTCTCCGCGTCTCGGGCCTGGACGACACCACTGAGGAAGAAGACGTGGCCGCTGCCATCGCGCGGACCACCGGATGCCCCGCCGAGAACATCAAGGCGTCCAAAGTCCGCCCCGGTCCAGACGGGGCGGGCTCGACGGTGGTGGCCTGCCCGGTGGCAGCTGCCAAAACGTTGATCAGAAAGGAGACGAAACTCCTGGTGGGCTGGGCCTCAGCCACGGTCGAGGCCCTCCCCCATCGCGCACAGAGGTGCTTCCGCTGCCATGAGCTCGGGCATGTGGCGGCGGGATGCACCTCTGAGGTGGACCGCAGCGATTTCTGTTATCGCTGCGGTAAAGCCGGGCACCTGGTGACCGGCCCCTGCACAGCGAAACCGCACTGCTCCGTGTGCGAGGCCGCGGGCAGGCCGGCCGGTCACCAGCTAGGTGGGGGGTCATGCGGATCCCGGAAGCCCACCAGGAGTAAAAAGGCCAGCCGTATGGCGCCGGACAGGGCCGCGGCCGCGGCGGCAACAACACCAGCCGCCGCGCCCAGCGGCACGGAGTAATGCCCGTGGCGGTAAGGCCACGGGCGAGCGGCAGCGGGCGTCGAGGCCACGGGGGATCCAGTCAGGCCTCCGCCCGCGCTATGCCGCGAGAGGGCGCGAGAGGTAGCCGCGCGACCCTCTCAGGGCCGGGGAACACTTCCCCGGCCCCCACACAGGAGAGGCCGCCTCTGTTTATGAGGCGGCCCACCGCTCGCCGGGGTCGCGGATCAAGGCTCACGCTACATACCGTGACCCCGGCACTCTTGCGGAAGAAGGCTCCCATGGGGTTTTAGTGGGTATACCCGGCGTCGGTCGTATTGATTAATCGGCGTCGGGGGAGCCCCACACACCGGCCGCGACATCCCCCTCGCGGCTGACGGTGCGGCAACGCATTTCCCCATGTAAAAAAAAAAAAAAAAAAAAAAAAAAAAGGTTAGGTTAGGTTAGGTTAGGTTAGGTTAGGTTAGGTTAGGTTAGGTTAGGTTAGGTTAGGTTAGGTTAGGTTAGGTTAGGTTAGGTTAGGTAGGTTTCCCAGGGGTGGTTAGCCCTGGACACGTCTCCGTCCAGGAAGCGGTACAAGGGGATGCGTCCCCGGGGCCCTTAGCCGCCACTGTCACATCCCCCCTTCACTCCGTGACAGTGGTGTCCCACCTATCCACACTCCAAATCCTTGTATTCCTACCTCTTCCTTCCAAACCTCCCTCACAAACACCCCTCCCTTCCGACGGCGACCGTCAGCGTCGAGCTCCGCTCCGCTGACCGTCGAGGAGAGGGCGGCGCGGTTCTGTCCCGCGCGCCCGGACGCAGAGGACAGTGGCGGCGGGCCCAGTGGTGGGGCGAGAGTCTCGCCCTGGGCACTACCGCCGAGCGTTATCCCGTGTGGTGCCGTGGTCACGTCTCGCGGCCACACGGGACCGCGGGGCCTGCCTTAATTGGCCGGCCCAAGAGGATGACAACCTCAATAAAAAATCCCCCTAACCTAAGCTGCGGCGCAGGGCGAGAGGTGAATGGCCGGGGGGGCAAACCCGGTCGCTACTGCGAACCACACCCCTGTTTTTCTGTATAAAAAGTTCAAGACTCGTGGGAACAAAAATGGAAGTGAAATCAAAAACAAAAACCCAAGACGTAGTGCCTGCGAAGGGCGGAGCAGAGGTAGGAGACGTGCCCGCGAAGGGCAAAAACAACGCGAAAGGGCCCGAGAAGGGCGGAGTCGACAAGAGCTTCTACGGTCGCTTCCTGTCGGCGATCTCGTCGTCGACAGAGGCCCCAAGCTCCAGCCAAGTAGGCTCCCGCACATTGCGGTCGCAGCCACTTGAGGTAGATTACGTGTCCTCGTCCGACCTATCCCGGGACGAGGACATGGTAGCCCCCCCTGTCCAGGCCCCACCAAAGGCCCCGGCCCCCAAAGGGCCGGAGGGGAAGGGCAAAAGGAGTAAGTCGGCAGCCCGCAGAGATAGGATGCGGCTGCGACTCCCGGACATGGTGTTCGACGACTCGTCACCATTGGCGTCGTCGACGGACGAGGACGACGAAAGACCGCCCCCTAAGACCCCTGCTAAGGCCCCGGCAGCTACAGCGCCGGACGGCAAGCGGGGCAGAGGCCGTCCCCCCACAACAGGGGAATACGTGGGCCTAGCTGCTGCCAAGCAGGCGCTTGTGCAGGCCCAGCGCGCTGAGCTTGAGCTCATAAGCGAAAAGGAGATCGTGGAGCGTGCCTCATCAATGGCCACCGCGAGGGCGACGAGGTCTAGGACCGTTCCCGCCCTCGCGAGCCAAGCCGCTCCCGAGGCCCGTGCAGCTCACGCGCAGGGCCTGCAGCAGCAGATCGCCGACTCCTTGGCGGTGGTGGCCGGGGTGGCCAAGGTCTCCAAGGGCCTGAAGGGGCACACTCCAGAAGGCCCTAAAGGAGGCCGTGGCCGCCATGCGATGCGAGAGGCCTCGGAGGAGCTCCTGACTCGCACTTCCAGCGAGGAGGTCGCCCTGCTCCGTGCGGCAAACAGCCGCATGGAGGCAGAGATCGCAGACCTCCGTTCCGAGCTCAGGAGCCTCCAGGCGGAGGTTGTGCGGCCGCGTGCAGAAGCCGCGCCGCCAGCCCCGCCCAACACGGAGTCGATGATGGCCGCGAACCTTGACAGGTTGACCCTCCTAATGGAGAGTCGGTTCGCGGCCATGGAGGAGCGAGTGCGCTCGGTCACAACCCCGAGCCCCGCTCCCCTAGCTAGGCCCACCTCCCAGCCGAGCTCGCCCAGTATGCTGAGGCTGTCGGCTGGGGAGTACCCCCCGTTGCCCTCCCAAAGGGCTAGTTTGGAGACGGCGGTGGTGACGTCCATCCCACCACCGCCCGCCTGTCCGGCGCCCCCCCCTCCCCCGGCTGCGGCCGGAGAGGGCTGGACGACGGTCAACAAAAGGAGACCCCGTAAGGGCCAGGCACCGTCGGCCAACGCCCCACCGGCCGCTACCCCCGTCGCTGACGCTGCTGATAGCGCGAGGCGGCGGGGGAACAGAGGAGGACGAAAGAGGGGGAAGGGTAAGAAGGCGCAGGAGCCATCCTCGCAGCCTCCCCCTCCCCCTCCCCCGCCCCAAAAGAAGACCAAGCCTCTCGAGAAGAAGGTTCCGCGATTGCGTCCCCCGAAGTCCGCCGCCGTCATCCTGACTTTACAGCCAGGCGCGGCGGAACGAGGGGTTACGTACGCGAACCTCTTCTCGAAGGCGAAATCCAGAATACGGCTGGCTGACCTCGGGATCGAGGGCGGCCTTCGGCTCAAGAGGGCGCGCACGGGGGCGCGAATGTTGGTGCTTCCTGGCGCCGACAGCGCCTCCCAGGCTGACGCCCTCGCCGAAAAACTGAGGACCGAACTCTATCCCGAGGACGTGCGCGTGACCAGGCCCGAGAAGACTGTGTGTCTTCGCGTCTCGGGCCTGGACGATCACGTGCACGCAGAAGATGTGGCCGCCGCCATCGCGCGGACCACGGGATGCTCCTACGGGAGCATCAAGGCGTCAACGGCCCGTCCCGGCCCAGATGGGATGGGCCAGACGGTGGTGGCCTGCCCGGTGGCGGCCGCCAAAAAGCTTCTAACAGCTGGAACGAGACTCCTGGTGGGCTGGACTTCCGCCCTAGTGAAGGCCCTGCCTCACAGGACCCAGAGGTGCTACCGCTGCCACGCTGCTGGTCACGTGGCGGCGATGTGCACCTCAGAGGTGGACCGCAGCGGTCACTGCTACCGCTGCGGACAAGCCGGCCATCTGGTGACCGGCCCCTGCACCGCGAAGCCGCACTGCGCTCTGTGCGAAGCCGCGGGCAAACCGGCCGGTCATCAGGTGGGCTCCAGGTCCTGCGGGGCCAAGCCCACCAGGAGGAATCGCCAGGCAGCCAGCCGTATGGCGCCGGACAAGGCCGCGGCCGCGGCGGCAACACCATCAGCCGCCGCGGGGAGCGGCAAGGAGTAAGGCCCGTGGCGGTAAGGCCACGGGCGAGCGGCAGCGGGCGTCGAGGCCTCGGGGACTAGACAGGCCTCCGCCCGCACCATGCCGCGAGAGGGCGCGAGAGGAAGCCGCGCGACCCTCTCAGGGCCGGGAACACCATCCCCGGCCCGCACACAGGAGAGAGGCCGCCTCTGGTTATGAGGCGGCCCACCGCTCGCCGGGGTCGCGGATCAAGGCTCACGCTACATACCGTGACCCCGGCACTCCTGCGGAAGAAGGCTCCCATGGGGTTTTAGTGGGTATACCCGGCGCCGGTCGTATTGATTAATCGGCGTCGGGGGAGCCCCACACACCGGCCGCGACCTCCCCGGCGCGGCTGATGGTGCGGCAATGCATTTCCCCATGTAAAAAAAAAAAAAAAAAAAAAAAAAAAAGGTTAGGTTAGGTTAGGTTAGGTTAGGTTAGGTTAGGTTAGGTTAGGTTAGGTTAGGTTAGGTTAGGTTAGGTTAGGTTAGGTTAGGTTAGGTTAGGTTAGGTTAGGTTAGGTTAGGTTAGGTTAGGTTCCCCCCAGGGGGTGCCGCCCTGGACACGTCTCCGTCCAGGAAGCGGTACAAGGGGATGCGTCCCCGGGGCCCTTAGCCGCCACTGTCACATCCCCCCTTCACTCCGTGACAGTGGTGTCCCACCTATCCACTCCAAATCCTTGTATTCCTTCCCTTCCTTCCAAACTTTCTCCTTCTCAAACACCCCCTCCCTTCCGACGTTTGGAGGAGGCCGTCCCGCTGAAGTCCTTCTGAGGCGGGGCGGCGGCATCGGGCCAGCGTTGAGCACCCTGCTCCGCTGGCACCGCTGCACGGTGAGGGTGCGTGTTCTGCCCACGCACCCGACGCGACGCTCGCGGTGGCGACGGCACAGTGGCGGGGCGAGAGTCTCGTCGCTGTGCATTACGTCGAGCGTTATCCCGCGTGGTGTCGTGGTCACGTCTCGCGGCCACGCGGGACCGCGGGGCTGGTCTTTACCGGCTGGCCCAAGAGGATGAGCACCTCAATAAAAAATCCCCTAATGCCTAAGCTGCGGCGCAGGGCGAGAGGCTTTGAGGTCGGGGGGGTAAACCCGGCCGTTACTGCGGACCACCTGCTTTTATGTTGACACACCAGATTTTACTCGTGGGAACCAAAATGAAGAAATTTTTAACTAAACCCAAAACCCCCGATGAAGTGCCCGCGAAGGGCGGAGACGATGTCCGTGGCGAGCCCGAGAAGGGCAAATCCTACCCGAAAGGGCCCGCGAAGGGCGGAGCAGACGATGCACCCGCGAAGGGCATCCTGAAGAAGAAGGAGCCCGCCAAGGGCGTGGAAACGACCAGTGGTGGCGCTGACTCCCGACACAGACGGTTGAGTCGCTACACCTCCACCGATGACGACTCCGAATCCTCGTCCTCCTCCTCACCATCTGAGGACGAGGAGATTCCAACCAAACCCCCGTCCAAGCCTCCGGCTTCCGCCAAAGAACCGGACCAGAAGCGGGGGAGAGGAAGACCCCCCACTACCGGGGAATACGTTGGGCTGGCGAGCGCCAAAAAAGCGTACGTCGAAGCCCAACGCGCCGAGCTCGAACTCCAGTGCGACAGGGAAATCGCAGAGATGACCAGCGGCATAGCAGCCGCGCGGGCAACACGGTCTAAGACCGCCCCCAGCCCCGCG